>JAODUO010000789.1:87500-125000 GCA_025642075.2 Ridgeia piscesae
ATTGCTTAAATCCCAGATGTGTAGAGTGTAACTAATTGTTTTCATTTAAAAAGACATACTGTTTGGATTTTCACACATTTTCACACACTTCTTAAATTACTCCAGTCCATTGTCATGCAAATGAGTGTACGTGGATAAGTATATACGTGTATATATATATATATATATATATATATATATATATATATATATATATATATATATATATATATATCATTTCGAAGTTTATGTTTTGGGGTCACAGGAAGACGGCACAAAATGTGCCATGTGACCACCACGTAACAAGATTTAACAAGAAGATTTAACAAGATTGCCACCTAGAGATTCAACTCTAGATGGCAGGTGGGAACAGGAAGCCATTTGGCTTATCGAGAGTCCAACCTATCTATCTAAGTATACCCCGCCCGTCTTAGGTATATGTCGATTTTATTTTTAAATATATTAACACTACTAGCACCTACACAATCAGCTGATAACCTGTTCCAGTTCAATTCGTTTACTGTTCTTTGTGAAAATGAAAATGTTCTAATATCTAGTCTACACTGCTTCTTTGCTAATGTAACTCCATGTCCTCTAATCCTTCTCTCTTCCTTGACTGTGAAAAAAATATTTCTGTCAATATTTTCATACCTATTCAATATTTTAAACACCTCAATCTGATCTCTCAATCTTCTGGTTTCTAGTGTTGTTAAACCACATTCTTTTAGACGCATTTCATAACTAATATTCCTGAGTTTTGGTATCATTTTGGTTGCTCTCCTTTGTACTCTTTCTAGCATATCAATATCCTTCTTGCGATATATAGCCTCCATGCTTGTATACAATATTCTAAGTGAGGCCTAACTATTGTTTTATACAGCGGTATTATTAGCTCTTTTTCTTTGTACACTATTTTTCGCCTAATTAATCCAAGAATTTGGTTTCCCTTCGCTGCTGCAATTCCACACTGCTCTGGTACCTTCATGTCAGCACTAATAGTTAACCCTAAGTCCTTTTCTTTTAAGGTAGTATTTAGTACAGTACCACCCATTGTATATTGTGCATCTTCATTCCCATGACTTCTGACGGAGGTGACTACTGACGGAGGAGACTACTGACGGAGGAGACTACTGACGGAGGAGACTACTGACGGAGGAGACTACTGACGGAGGAGACTACTGACGGAGGAGACTACTGACGGAGGAGACTACTGACGGAGGAGACTACTGACGAGGAGGAGACTACTGACGGAGGAGACTACTGACGGAGGAGACTACTGACGGAGGAGACTACTGACGGAGGAGACTACTGACGGAGGAGACTACTGACGGAGGAGACTACTGACGGAGGAGACTACTGACGGAGGAGACTACTGACGGAGGAGACTACTGACGGAGGAGAGTACTGACGGAGGAGACTACTGACGGAGGAGACTACTGACGGAGGAGACTACTGACGAAGGAGACTACTGACGGAGGAGACTACTGACGGAGGAGACTACTGACGGAGGAGACTACTGACGGAGGAGACTACTGACGGAGGAGACTACTGACGGAGGAGACTACTGACGGAGGAGACTACTGACGGAGGAGACTACTGACGGAGGAGACTACTGACGGAGGAGACTACTGACGGAGGAGACTACTGACGGAGGAGACTACTGACGGAGGAGACTACTGACGGAGGAGACTGGAGAGTACTGACGGAGGAGACTACTGACGGAGGAGACTACTGACGGAGGAGACTGGAGAGTACTGACGGAGGAGACTACTGACGGAGGAGACTACTGACGGAGGAGACTACTGACGGAGGAGACTACTGACGGAGGAGACTACTGACGGAGGAGACTACTGACGGAGGAGACTACTGACGGAGGAGACTACTGACGGAGGAGACTACTGACGGAGGAGACTACTGACGGAGGAGACTACTGACGGAGGAGACTTCTGACGGAGGAGACTACTGACGGAGGAGACTACTGACGGGGGAGACTTCTGACGGGGGAGACTTCTGACGGAGGATACTACTGACGGAGGAGACTACTGACGAAGGAGACTACTGACGGAGGAGACTGGAGAGTACTGACGGAGGAGACTACTGACGGAGGAGACTACTGACGGAGGAGATCTGAGAGGAGACTACTGACGGAGGAGACTACTGACGGAGGAGACTACTGACGGAGGAGACTACTGACGGGAAAGGGGACTACTGACGGAGGAGACTACTGACGGAGGAGACTACTGACGGAGGAGACTACTGACGGAGGAGACTACTGACGGAGGAGACTACTGACGGAGGAGACTACTGACGGAGGAGACTACTGACGGAGGAGACTAGTGACGGAGGAGACTACTGACGGAGGAGACTACTGACGGAGGAGACTACTGACGGAGGAGACTGGAGAGTACTGACGGAGGAGACTACTGACGGAGGAGACTACTGACGGAGGAGAGTACTGACGGAGGAGACTACTGACGGAGGAGACTACTGACGGAGGAGACTACTGACGGAGGAGACTACTGACGGAGGAGACTACTGACGAAGGAGACTACTGACGGAGGAGACTACTGACGGAGGAGACTACTGACGGAGGAGACTACTGACGGAGGAGACTACTGACGGAGGAGACTACTGACGGAGGAGACTACTGACGGAGGAGACTACTGACGGAGGAGACGTACTGACGGAGGAGAAATGGGAGGAGATACTGACGGAGGAGACTACTGACGGAGGAGACTACTGACGGAGGAGACTACTGACGGAGGAGAGTACTGACAGAGGAGACTACTGACGGGGGAGACTTCTGACGGAGGAGAGTACTGACATAGGAGACTACTGACGGGGGAGACTTCTGACGGAGGAGACTACTGACGGAGGAGACTACTGACGGAGGAGACTACTGACGGAGGAGACTACTGACGGAGGAGACTACTGACGGAGGAGACTACTAACGGAGGAGACTACTGACGGAGGAGACTACTGACGGAGGAGACTACTGACGGAGGAGACTACTGACGGAGGAGACTACTGACGGAGGAGACTACTGACGGAGGAGACTACTGACAGGAGGAGACTACTGACGGAGGAGACTACTGACGAAGGAGACTACTGACGGAGGAGACTACTGACGGAGGAGACTACTGACGGAGGAGAGCTACTGACGGAGGAGACTACTGACGGAGGAGACTACTGACGGAGGAGACTACTGACGGAGGAGACTGGAGAGTACTGACGGAGGAGACTACTGACGGAGGAGACTACTGACGGAGGAGACTACTGACGGAGGAGACTACTGACGGAGGAGACTACTGACGGAGGAGACTGGAGAGTACTGACGGAGGAGACTACTGACGGAGACTACTGACGGAGGAGACTGGAGAGTACTGACGGAGGAGACTACTGACGGAGGAGACTACTGACGGAGGAGACTGGAGAGTACTGACGGAGGAGACTACTGACGGAGGAGACTACTGACGGAGGAGACTACTGACGGAGGAGACTGGAGAGTACTGACGGAGGAGACTACTGACGGAGGAGACTACTGACGAGGAGACTGGGAGAGACTACTGACGGAGGAGACTGCAGAGATACTGACGGAGGAGACTACTGACGGAGGAGACTACTGACGGAGGAGACTACTGACGGAGGAGATACTACTGAGCTATGCGGAGGAGACTACTGACGGAGGAGACTACTGACGGAGGAGACTACTGACGGAGGAGACTACTGACGGAGGAGACTACTGACGGAGGAGACTACTGACGGGGGAGACTACTGACGGAGGAGACTACTGACGGAGGAGACTACTGACGGAGGAGAGTACTGACGGAGGAGACTACTGACGGAGGAGACTACTGACGGAGGAGACTACTGACGGAGGAGACTACTGACGGAGGAGACTACTGACGGAGGAGACTACTGACGGAGGAGACTACTGACGGAGGAGACTACTGACGGAGGAGACTACTGACGGAGGAGACTACTGACGAAGGAGACTACTACGGAGGAGACTACTGACGGAGGAGACTACTGACGGAGGAGACTACTGACGGAGGAGACTACTGACGGAGGAGACTACTGACGGAGGAGACTACTGACGGAGGAGACTACTGACGGAGGAGACTACTGACGGAGGAGACTACTGACGGAGGAGACTACTGACGGAGGAGACTACTGACGGAGGAGACTACTGACGGAGGAGACTACTGACGGAGGAGACTACTGACGGAGGAGACTACTGACGGAGGAGACTACTGACGGAGGAGACTACTGACGGAGGAGACTACTGACGGAGGAGACTACTGACGGAGGAGACTACTGACGGAGGAGACTACTGACGGAGGAGACTACTGACGGAGGAGACTACTGACGGAGGAGACTACTGACGGAGGAGACTACTGACGGAGGAGACTTCTGACGGAGGAGACTACTGACGGAGGAGACTACTGACGGAGGAGACTACTGACGGAGGAGACTACTGACGGAGGAGACTACTGACGGAGGAGACTACTGACGGAGGAGACTACTGACGGAGGAGACTACTGACGGAGGAGACTACTGACGGAGGAGACTACTGACGGAGGAGACTACTGACGGAGGAGACTACTGACGGAGGAGACTACTGACGGAGGAGACTACTGACGGAGGAGACTACTGACGGAGGAGACTACTGACGGAGGAGACTACTGACGGAGGAGACTGGAGAGACTGGAGAGTACTGACGGAGGAGACTACTGACGGAGGAGACTACTGACGGAGGAGACTGGAGAGTACTGACGGAGGAGACTACTGACGGAGGAGACTACTGACGGAGGAGACTGGAGAGTACTGACGGAGGAGACTACTGACGGAGGAGACTACTGACGGAGGAGACTACTGACGGAGGAGACTGGAGAGTACTGACGGAGGAGACTACTGACGGAGGAGACTACTGACCGAGGAGACTGGAGAGTACTGACGGAGGAGACTACTGACGGAGGAGACTACTGACGGAGGAGACTACTGACGGGGGAGACTACTGACGGAGGAGACTACTGACGGAGGAGACTACTGACGGAGGAGACTACTGACGGAGGAGACTACTGACGGAGGAGAGTACTGACGGAGGAGACTACTGACGGAGGAGAGTACTGACGGAGGAGACTACTGACGGGGGAGACTTCTGACGAAGGAGACTACTGACGGAGGAGGCTACTGACGGAGGAGGCTACTTGTGACACAGGAGGCTGGTAGGAAGCAGGAATACATTATCTTGATCGCGATTCAAGGCCGTTTACATTTGTTTTATCGCATGCTGTTTCCCAGCATACGTCTCCATAATTAGCATACCATGTTAACTGTAGGCCCTGTAGAACTATGGTAGGCGAAGAAGTTTGCACGTGATGTAACTACTGAGGAAGCAGAGCCATTTGTCTAACACGTCTAAAAATTAACGGTTACTTTACAAAATTACCAAACTAAATATGGCGGGGAGCTCAGCTAACATAGGCCACAATGCATGTGAAAAAGTCTAGGTGTTGTATAGTTATAACATTAATAATGTTTTTTTACGCGATCGGTACTAAAATTGGAGGATAGAACATAGTGTTAGCTAGATAAACGACACCAACAACTTTATTCAAGGTTAACGGAGTATAAACTTTATTAACTGAGACGACACAATCAGAATCCACGTTGATCGCGTCTGTCAACGAACGTTATTGTCACCATGGCAACACATATTTTTCGTAGTCGAATGTTTTGAGTGAAACATCGGATTTCCGATCAATGACAAATAGTTACAAATGTCCATATTTCTCATCAACACCGGAAGTGTTTTGATCGATGGCCGATCTGAGAATGTGAGTTTTGTTAGACATTGGTCTACGTTCTCTGACAGTGGAGCCAGGCTACCCGCAACGGACTTCTCGCTTGAAGTTTGCTGGTCGCAGCCTCGCGCATGTTCGTCTGAGTTTTCGGATATTGCCCTCCGATCTGTTCGAATGCTGACGGACAGTTTGTTTCGGTGTACGCTTGGTGTGCCGACGAGTGACGTTTCGCGCGACTGTCGTCGGTCCGTGAACGCGTCTAGCCTTCGGCGCCGACGAGGGACGTTCGGTGTTTCAGTTTCCATTTTCGAATCGTTGATCGGTTGTCTCGTTGACTTCGGGCATGCTCCGGTGGCAGAACTGGAAACTGAGCGAGCAAATATTTTACAGTTATAAACAAAATCAAAAGTACCATCTAAATGTTAACGTAACAACATAATTTGCAGTTATCCCCCGAAACTCCCCAGATACCCCCTCAGGACCCCCGGAACGTTCTCCTGATTATAAAGGTAAATTCTAATTATAAACTTATTATGACTAGAGGCTTAGGCCTAACCTTAACAGCAACTCGTCGGAGCAGGTTCACGACGAAGACCGCGTTCGAATACGGTCGGCGGCAACAGCGAGTCCGTCGGCGAACGGGACCACGCGAATGGGCCGGACACGCGAGGCACCTGAAATGCAAAGAAAACCGACAATTACTTAACTCGTTAAATTGGTTACGCTGCCATTTTCGTAAAGGGCCAAAAGGTAGTGTATATCGTACATGAATAATTACAGAAACTGAAAAGACGGAATAAGTTGCAAGACTTCTACAGTCTAATATGAGAATCTTACCTCGGAATGTGGATGCGCCGACCGTGGAGTACTGCGTCAACGGCTGCACTCCACACTCCTGCAGTGCCTTCACGTGTCCCTCTGCACGGCCGGTAGTGATGTCGTCGCGTGCGTAGGCTGCCACGTCCTGTCGAGATGTTCCGACATCGTGGATGTTGTTGGTATCGTTTCTACGGCGAGGGTCTCACCACATCCTTTGCCTTTGGACGTTGCCGTTACTATGAAATTTCTAACCGCCAACTCGTGGTTACGGTAACGTTTCATGACGTCAGCGATCGGTTAGTCCAATCATCGTCTGATATAACTCCCGCGGTTTTTGGAAACGATGACGTTACGTTATACGTTATAGCATGACGTGCAACGTGCTATTGTGAAATATAACAGAGGTCTTTCGGTACAGTTATTCCCCCGTAACATATGACGACACACAACGGATGCTTTACAGGGTTCACGCAGGCCCTTCTCAACGTAACTGCCAGTGACCAATAAAAACCTCTCTACCAGGGACAGCAGCTTCAAGTGACTGGCTGCTTCCGGTAGCTTTATCGCGTGTTGTCAAAATATTGATAAATTGTTGCATGTTAGTGGGTACAACGTTATCAGAGTTTCCAGTGGCAGCTGTCATCAGTCGAGTTTTTGGGGTTTTACGAATTGACGTGGAAGCCTATATAATCCCACCTCTCAGCAATTCCTTGTTGCACCACTTCCCTCGCTGATCGCCTGCCAACCAGCTTCTTCCACGCAGACAACCGAGAGAAGCTCACGAGAGACTTTTTGACTTTCAAGTCTCGAGCGATCTGCCTGCATACACGGACAGTCTGCACTCTTTATGGGACGGGGAAGCTGGTGGCAGAAGGTGAGCCGCGATTCATCCGTCTGTTCCACCTCTCAGGCAACACGAGCAGAATGAATGCATTTTATCAGATGCGGAAGATCGCCACCAGCTGGGTCTGGATACTTTGTGTGCGCGGTACAATGTGCAGTGGCCCAGTGATGACAATGGCCCAGTGATGACAGTGGCACAGCGATGACAGTGGCACAGCGATGACAGTGACACAGTGATGACAGTGACACTGTGATGGCAGTGGCACAGTGATGACAGTGGCCCAGTGATGACAGTGACACAGTGATGACAGTGGCCCAGTGATGACAGTGGCACAGTGATGACAGTGACACAGTGATGACAGTGGCACAGTGATGGCAGTAACCCAGTGATGACAGTGGCACAGTGATGGCAGTGGCACAGCGATGACAGTGGCACAGCGATGACAGTGGCCCAGTGATGACAGTGGCACAGTGATGACAGTGGCCCAGTGATGACAGTGGCCCAGTGATGACAGTGGCCCAGTGATGACAGTGGCCCAGTGATGACAGTGGCCCAGTGATGACAGTGGCATAGCGATGACAGTGGCCCAGTGATGACAGTGGTCCAGTGATGACAGTGGCCCAGTGATGACAGTGGCCCAGTGATGACAGTGGTCCAGTGATGACAGTGGCCCAGTGATGACAGTGGCCCAGTGATGACAGTGGCCCAGTGATGACAGTGGCACAGTGATGACAGTGGCCCAGCGATGACAGTGGCCCAGTGATGACAGTGGCCCAGTGATGACAGTGGCCCAGTGATGACAGTGGCCCAGTGATGACAGTGGCACAGCGATGACAGTGGCCCAGTGATGACAGTGGCCCAGTGATGACAGTGGCACAGTGATGACAGTGGCCAAGTGATGACAGTGGCCCAGTGATGACAGTGGCACAGTGATGACAATGGCCAAGTGATGGCAGTGACAAAGTGATGACAGTGGCACAGTGATGACAGTGGCCCAGTGATGACAGTGACACAGTGATGACAGTGGCCCAGTGATGACAGTGGCCCAGTGATGACAGTGACACAGTGATGACAGTGGCACAGTGATGGCAGTAACCCAGTGATGACAGTGGCACAGTGATGGCAGTGGCCCAGTGATGACAGTGGCACAGTGACGACAGTGGCCCAGTGATGATAGTGGCACAGTGATGACAGTGGCGCAGTGATGACAGTCGCCCAAGGATGACAGTGGCCCAGTGATGACAGTGGCACAGTGATGACAGTGGCCCAGTGATGACAGTGGCACAGTGATGACAGTGGCCCACTAATGACACTGGCCCAGTGATGACAGTGGCACAGTGATGATAGTGGCCCAGTGATTACAGTGGCACAGTGATGATAGTGGCCCACTAATGACACTGGCCCAGTGATGACAGTGGCACAGTGATGACAGTGGCCCAAGGATGACAGTGGCCCAGTGATGACAGTGGCACAGTGATGACAGTGGCCCAGTGATGACAGTGGCACAGTGATGATAGTGGCCCACTAATGACACTGGCCCAGTGATGACAGTGGCACAGTGATGATAGTGGCCCAGTGATTACAGTGGCACAGTGATGATAGTGGCCCACTAATGACACTGGCACAGTGATGAGAGTGACCCAGTGATGATAGTGGCACAGTGATGACAGTGACCCAGTGATGATAGTGGCCCAGTGATGACAGTGGCACAGTGATGACAGTGGCCCAGTGATGACAGTGGCACAGTGATGATAGTGGCCCACTAATGACACTGGCCCAGTGATGACAGTGGCACAGTGATGATAGTGGCCCAGTGATGACAGTTGCACAGTGATGATAGTGGCCCACTAATGACACTGGCCCAGTGATGACAGTGGCAAAGTGATGACAGTGGCCCACTAATGACACTGGCCCAGTGATGACAGTGGTCCAGTGATGACAGTGGCACAGTGATGATAGTGGCCCACTAATGACACTGGCCCAGTGATGACAGTGGCACAGTGATGATAGTGGCCCAGTGATGACAGTTGCACAGTGATGATAGTGGCCCACTAATGACACTGGCCCAGTGATGACAGTGGCACAGTGATGACAGTGGCCCACTAATGACACTGGCCCAGTGATGACAGTGGCCCAGTGATGACCGTTGCACAGTGATGATAGTGGCCCACTAATGACACTGGCCCAGTGATGACAGTGGCACAGTGATGACAGTGGCCCACTAATGACACTGGCCCAGTGATGACAGTGGCCCAGTGATGACAGTGGCCCAGTGATGACAGTGGCACAGTGATGATAGTGGCCCACTAATGACACTGGCCCAGTGATGACAGTGGCGCAGTGATGACAGTCGCCCAAGGATGACAGTGGCACAGTGATGACAGTGGTCCAGTGATGACAGTGGCACAGTGATGATAGTGGCCCACTAATGACACTGGCACAGTGATGACAGTGGCACAGTGATGACAGTGACCCAGTGATGACACTGCCGCCAGTGACTGCATCTGTGACAGCTATTTAATATTTAATATATCGCAATATTAGGCCAAAAATTGGTCACAATGAATCACTCTCTTTCTTATTTGTTTTGTTTTCATGGCTGGAACGATTTCACTTTGAAACACTTATTGTGTGATTAGGCCTATTAGTGCTTTTTTATTGTACAAATGCTGTTTCCTATAGAATTGGTGTTCGCGAACTTTCCCACTGTTTAGGTGTTTAATGAGACGTATACAAATATCCCTTGGTACTAAAGCAGCCTAGACTACAGCCCAGTGTAAAGTACCTCGATCAGTCCTGAGGACAGATGCTGCACAACGTAAGAACTTCCCTTTACTACAACGCACGGTATTAACTTGTCACTTGTAGGAAATGCCATTCCCAGCAACAAGATAAACGTAGAAATAACAAATTCGTGCACCACAAAATTAACCTCTCGATACATACAATTCAATAGTTTATTCATATCGCTTTTTGGGTTAGCACAAATTTATCTTTAAAGTTGTCGCTGGCTAACCAGTAACCAGCTATTTCTGGTATATGTAGAAAGTATTCCCTTTACGAGACATGCAATAACATAGTTCAATGACCGATGGTTTACGAGGATGCTTTTCATGAGTCGAAAGCTTTCTCGTAGTCGAGAGTTTTCTCTTGCCCTTTCCTTAACGTGTTCGTCAGTACTTTACAATGACTCGGTAATGAAATCATTTGTTTGGCGGGGCTGAAAACCGCCGCCGGGCTTCCGTTTTACCCCGCCAGCTGTCTTTCGCTCTCGGCGAATCTTGACATCGGAAAACAGGAGGTTGGGGGGGTTTGTGGTTAGGACATTACTTAGCACATCACCCAACAATCGGCTTGTTGTTGTACATTATGTCTGCCGCTCACCGAAAGTCCACGGAGCAGCTGCCTGGTCCCGCGTCTAGGTTAAAATACGCGTGTGACAGTGTGTGCGTGTCTAGGTAGATAGATCAGATAGTGCTATTCCGATCGTCTCTTTACTATTTCATACACCACGATGCAGACAATTAATATTCTGGTAACTAGTTTCAAACACATTTCTATAAATACTTTAAGATAATTACCAAATATCCTTTTTGGGTGGGTGAGTGCGTATGTGCATATAGTATATATGCGTGGGTGTGTGTGCGTGTGCGTGTGCGTGTGCGTGTGCGTGTGCGTGTGCGTGTGCGCGTGCGCGTGCGCGTGCGCGTGCGCGTGCGCGTGCGCGTGCGCGTGCGCGTGCGCGTGCGCGTGCGCGTGCGCGTGCGCGTGCGCGTGTGCGGGTGTGGGTGTATGTGGCGCGCGATCGCGCAAGCGTGTATGTGTATGCGCACATCAATCTCAGTAAATCAATTTTTTTACTGCAAATTATCTCGACCTTTTATACACCAAATTCCATGTTGAAGACAGACAGACAGACAGACAGACAGACAGAAAGACAGACAGACAGACAGACAGACAGACAGACAGACAGACAGACAGACAGACAGACAGACAGACAGACAGACAGACTGACTGACAGAATGACAGACTGACAAACAGACAGACTGACAGACTGACAGACTGACAGACTGACATACTGACAGACTGACAGACTGACAGACTGACAGACTGACAGACTGACAGACTGACAGACTGACAGACTGGCAGACTGACAGACAGACAGACAGACTGACAGACAGGTGTATTTATTTTTGACCAGAAATGTACATATATTTATATATTTAACATAACAGATAATTATGTAAAGGTCAAGGAGACTCCAATTAACACAATATGTCGCTAACATGAGAGCCACCTTTTAATAATAATACATTGAAGTAGAAAATGGAGGAGAGAAGAAGACTGCAAGCATTGTGTCCGTGATTACATGCTAATGTGTTATGTGCGCCAGGCCCATTCTAGTCCACCAATTCTAATGACAACCTTCTACAGCCGGCCAGCAAATAACGTCAACAGAGATGTATAAATACTTTTAATCACCTACTTACGCCATCGCTGTTACACGAGTGACTGTTCCGTGGCAAGGAAGGGACGCCTGACCTCATCACGCTCCAGCGGAGAAAGAAGTCAGCCTCTCACGGACGCTAGTTACGCCATATTTCCCTCGGTGCCATCCACTCTCAGACAATGCAGCAAGCGTGTCTGCCACCTATCATGCCTGGTGGCCTGTTACTGCCTCACTTTGAAACGGCGTCTGGCGGAGGTGCGAGTATGGGTAAAGGTCAATTTCTGGGCATTAATTGTCTACAAACAGAATTGTAATAAGAATAGTAATATTAAAAATAATACATTTCTTATGTAGAGCCCTGGTTGGAGAATATTAAAGACTGGACGAAACAGCCTACGGCTGCCGGTTGCTGCGCATGGTGGAAGACTGACGGCGCTGGCGCATCATGATTGTGAAGGCATCCACCGTGTCACCCCAACGGGTGTCTACGAGGCTCACGGGATAGAAGATGAAGAAGCGCCCCATACAAATAATTGTTCAGGGGGCCCTTTACAATTGTAGACTTATCAATAGCACACACAAAATCCGAAAACATGCAGTCATTCACTACTAAATAAAATAAATTAATGTTCAAAGAATCCATTTAATATTGTGTGGTGTGCGTGTGCGTGTGCGTGTGCGTGTGCGTGTGCGTGTGCGTGTGCGTGTGCGTGTGCGTGTGCGTGTGCGTGTGCGTGTGCGTGTGCGTGTGCGTGTGCGTGTGCGTGTGCGTGTGCGTGTGTGTCGTAATTATCACATGTTAGCCCACATCCAATGTTTAGACTCCGTTACCGATCAAACATGTTGTGGTTTTTACATTTTTGTCATTTACTCATAATCACCATTTAATCTAAGCTGTAAACATGGGTAAAACAGTTGTCATGATGCAAGCAGTTAGTAGCCGCTGCTACAACAAGTGTGGCGTTGTGTGGGTGGAATTATATTACTCTTACACTTTCTGTTGTGTACAATAGATTACATAGAACATATTACATTGGCTACATTTGGTTGCTGTTGGCATCCAGAACTTCGCGAACGCAGAGGAGAGCATCAGTAAGACACAACTACGAGTTTCCCAATTAATTACTGCATCACCTTCGGATTCTAATTAAATCATTCAAATAAAGACAGAACATTAGTACACGACTGCATTGTTTCAACACCCCGGAACGTACAGCCTGCTTGCACTTGTTGATCACTTGTTGAACGATGTTGGTTTTTCACGTGTTTCAACACCGACTGCTTCGTTAGCATTGAGATGTTGCTGGGTTCTGTGCGGATTCTGTAAAATGTCACAGGTGAAGGTCGCATATGTAAATGAAGAGATTTGTATAAGCGTCTGGCAAAACACCCGTTGTTAGTCGGCTGTACAACTGTGAAACAGACCTATATTCAAATATTGTGTCTGTGCGCAACATCGACCTTTAGGAGCAAACTTTGAATGGTTTATTTTTCATTAGTTTAATGTAATACAGCAATCAACCACGCACACGTCAAAGATCCAGCACTAACGCGGGGTTGCGGTTTTAATTGCATTGGCTACAGATGTGAAAGGTCACAATTAAAATTGCCCATGCTGCGTAGAAACTCCGTCAACAACAAGTAACAAGCTAATTTTCAACAGCGCGTCAGAAGTTGTTTATTTCACACGAACACGTTTTGCAGTCACCTGCGAACGCCAGGGTCGAATGCGAATGCGATCTGTTGTGTCTGTTCACCCATGTTCGAAAGTCATTGCTTTGGTTGAACGAGCTAGCACGAAGCTAGACAGTGTGTAATTTTTATTGTAAAATCGCACACAAGTCTTCTATGTTTTGTTAAATATAATATGATGATGTTATGGTCAGTCTTCACGAAGGATACTATACAGTAATTGACGATTACACATTTGATTTTCAAATTGTTTGCTGTCTTACACGAAACACTGTTTTCTTTATTATAAAATTAAATTGTATCACTTACTGTCGAAGTGTTCAGTGCATATTTTCTAACGTACCACTACACTTTTCCCTGTTAGTGAAAAGCTATGGTTCTGACAGAAGAGGTGAACTGTGGTCATCAGCGTGGATGTCATACACTAAAGAGCCATGGATTCTGTCTTATTGAATATCCTTGTTTACACGTCACCTGTAGCATCAAATGGCAACCTTGTTACTTCTGATTCAATATAAGTCTATCTTACATCGAGGACGAACCTACTCGACCCGAATTCCTTTCAATACGTGTATTGTCCATCGAACCGCGTGTTGATTGAGCAACTTCTATTCAACTTGGAACTGCCCTGGACAACAACTATAAATAGCATTAATTTGGTACAGATTGTCGTTGCTGTATACGTGAATGGTGAATGGAGTAAATGACGCGTGACATTACCAGGCTCCAGCGAAGAAGTAAATCGGAACGGGGGCTTTATTTACGTAAGCAATTAATAGTGGTAACGTGTGTAAACCCACGGCATCTCAAACATACTTTGTTGCTGGGTTTGGGTTCGCACAAATCGCCTGTCTCAGTTAGCAACTAAGCACACTAATTTTGTATTTACATATACAACTTATACGTTCTATTTGCGTTCCCCGTACATGGAGTGACAAATGGCGCAAATTAATTGGTTGGTTCCCCTGACAGCAATCTCCTAGATGTGAAACGAAATACGTCTATTTAAGGATAGAAACAGAGTGGGAAGTTTCCGTAATGTTTTCAGATAAAGGAACGGTTAAGGGATGGACGGCATTTTTGAAACAGTATCTACGCGGCCTTGGCCCGTTAAGGCAAGGTAAATTATCAATTCTATTCAATTCAATATCTTTATTTCATTCTTATATGTACGTCACGTACAAATGTCCATATAAAGATATAAAATACAGGTAAATAAAAATATATAGAAATATTGCACATTGGTACATTCACTCAAAACTGTTACGAATAATATACAACATCTTAATCCAGTGTCGTTGTATCCTCGAATACTACTTTAAGTGCCTCCTGACAATTGCACTTACCAGCTTATTACATGAGGCATCAAGTCTCAGCCTGCATTTACATACGAGGTTTCTAATTCTTACATTTCCATCATTGATAAACCGGAGAGAGTAGGCAATAATTAATTCGCGGTGCATGAAATACATTTTGAAGGGCGAAGTTTTTCTTCCGTCATCATGCTGTTGGAGACACGGTCTTGCTTTCTTCACTACACATGTTGCAACACATGCGCTCTCTGGGAGTACAGACGTAACCATGGAGATAACACCACTCAGGTTCTGGACGCTGATGATGCCATGCCATCAGTGCCAGTGTCGCAAACGTTACGCACACAGCACGGTTGGGCTTGTTATTATCGAAGATAGTTCAACATCTAGTCACTGGTTCGGTAGTATGTTCTTTTACTGGCATTTTAAAGTAACGTTTTATTGTGAGAGAGAACTGGCTTTCATAGTGCCACTGGTAACAGATGTGTTTCAGCAAGCGATTTTAAAAGAGTCTCCCCGGATGCACCCAGGCAGTAAAACGATAAAATCACAGTATTTTCCGCGGCGAATCAGGAAAACATAAACAAAGAAAGCTCAATATCACAAAGAATTTTTTTTTCATACCTAGAAATATCTCACGTTTACGTATGTACTTGTAACTTAGTTGAATTGCACTTAGATTGTTAATAGGTAAACGTGTGGACAATAGCTACCCGCCCGGGGAACAATAGTGCAAGCCAAACGGTATTCATCCTACGAATTTCTACTCGCCTCGGGGGAGGGGGAGAGCGTAGGTTCGATCCCTGGTCATAGCGGTCAGAGTTCGATTCTAACGGTGTCCACCGAAGCGAACCAAAAACGTTGCATAAGACTGAACACTCTATATAATATAGGACCGACGCGCCACCGCACACACTCCGGCACAGACAGGCGCCGTTCGAACAGTGACGTGTATTGCTCCAGAATAGCTACAGAAGACAGGGTAAGATTATATTTTTATGATCAGTTGCATGTGAAGTGGACAGTCTTTTGAAAAGGTATGTGTTGCAACATGTTAAATTCTCAACGCACGTGTTGTTAAAGTATTACACTTGTCAGCGGGTTCAAACGTTTTCCAGAAATGTCATCTGCCTGCTTGTTGTGCCGTGTAGGATGTTGGGGTTGAGTAAATTAACATGTGTTCAGTGCATACATAAAGTACTACTTTATTCGGCGTTGCAACCAAAGCACGAGTATCTGTACACTTTATAAACTACCCTTTTTCCGAAGCACGAGTATCTGCACAATTTATAATCTACCTTTTTTCCAAAGCACGATAATCTGCACAATTTATAATGCACCGTAAAAAGTTACCTAAACTAGTGTGCAATGGGCGAGGACAGTTCTTGTTCACAACGAATTGTTGATGGGCGGAACATTTGTTGGTGTGAATCGGAAACCGAATGGCACAAATTCATATTGCATATTGTGCGCCCGCCTTTGGCTCGCGGTTGCCTGGAGTCAAGTATTGTAGAGTAGACTGGCACGCAACTGGAGAAATTATCATTAGCCGATTTATGCACCGCAGTAGGTGGGCCTACATAATTAGGTAATTAATCTTTCGAATAATCCGGCTTCAAAGCAACTATGGGATCTATTGAAACTGTACCTTTCAGCGGATGGTTACGTGTGCTTTAAATGTTTCTCTTAAGTAACCAGCAAAACTACACACTGTAGGTGACTATGTTGTAAATGCGATCACATGTTTTAGACATACCAGAAGGCAAAGGTTAGAAGTACTGCAAGTGGAAGTTCCTCCGCCATGTACCGACTGCTTCTTCTCGTGGTGACCCTGGCGGTTGTTGTCGAGTCGAGTCCTGCCCGCCGTGAGTATCAGTTGACAGCTGTTTTCACTAGACGGAACCTAGTAAAAATATGTGAAAACAGATGATGCGGCTGCATATATCTTTTCTTTAATTGGAGTGCAGCATTTGTTTGTGTGCGTCTTGTGTATATTGTTATACATGTCTTGGGTTACTTTAATATGGTGGTACGATCCGCTGAGCTTTAGCGCCACTCCGCCTTCCCCGCAGCGCCCCAAACTGGGTTTGTGTTGTTGTCGCATCCGCTCTCGTCTCAACCGGGACAGACAGCGGATGTCGGGGGAGGGAGAGAGGACTTTTCGCCGTACATTTTATTTCGCTTCTCGTCTCGTCCTCGTCTCGTCGAATGGGGGAGGGGGATGCGGTTGGAAAAGCTTCGTCACCGCGGCTTATTGATGGTTGCCTATGGGGTGGGAGGACACAACCATCTGTGTGACACATACAACATTTCTACGACCACCTTTCCTCGTTTCCCGTGTTTTCAGACGCTCTTGTGTGTATGCGCTTTTCAGTTATCCATTTTCGCTCAAAAAACTATATTTCGGATATTTAGGGCAGAACCGCTCACCAAACATCCGCGCCTCTGCATGTTTGTTGTGTTCGCCTCGTTGTTCCTGAGTTCTAGAACGAGGCTAGCCTCGATACCATTGTATTCCTCCTATCACCACACCGTCGGTCTCAGTGTTTGTTCCAAAGCTCGTCTTCACTCCTCCATATTGTATTCTCTGTTTGTTAATTTCATTCATGTGATTGCGCACGCGTGCGTACGTCTAACCCCACTGCATCGACTTCTCACTTGTTCAGGTGCAGAACATGACGACTATGTGGTTGTCCGAGAGATCCACGACCACGTGACCAAACGTTCTGACGTCGCTCTACCCGACATGCTCCGCGTCGAGTTCCAGAGGGATGGGAAGACGGTCAGGTTGGATCTAGAGCGCAACAAGAGAGTTAACGTCAACGTTCCTGTCACATTCGCTGGGAGCGACAAGAGGGAGTTGGTTCCTGATCTGAACGTAAGATGGCAGCATCTTCTGGCAATATCCTTGCTAAGTTAAAGGTTCCACCTGAAATTGATGTGCGCCCCACAGTAATTTCAAGGAAAGACAAGCACATTCATTACCGACAACACATATTTCTAGAATATTTCTTTAAATTAGCGGAGAACCAATTGCATTGTTATTGAAAGGGTAAACTATTATTCCTATTAAAAGTGAAAAAAATTTATGTATACAACTTTGTTATTATTAAAATTTTCGAATTACACCGCAAGTTTCCTGATGTAAAGATGATAACAAATGTTATACTTTTTTAGGATTATACGTTGTTTTAAACCAGTTGTGTCTCGGAATGTCTGTTTAAACATACATAATACACGGCAGCATTTGGGGCCGATCTGACCTACCAACACCACCAATATGCCAGGGTCGGCGTATGTGGACAAGGCTTCGTTGTAGGCGAATTCACTTTTGGGCAGTTCTGTCCAATAGACAAACTCACTATAATGTTTTTGAAAATATGTTTATCTGTACAAACTGAGTATCATTTTAAGGTACCCATGGGAACCATGCTCCTGTGACGGTTCTTGCATTTTCGGATATCCCCTTAGATCGTACGTTTCCCAACAACGCTTTGTTCCTTAGACTAATGTTTCAAACGTGCTTTCTATGTAGCTCCTCACAACACCTGGAGTCATCTCTAAGTCGTCTGAAAATACACATATCATTCGCAAAAAGTCATAACTTATTTATTTGTAATTGCGTTTCTACCGTGAACTTTCGGCGGTACTCTTCGCTAATGACGGCTCTTGTCTGTCCTCATACACGATTTTGCTGAATGGCGTTTGTTTGTTGCGTCTGTTAGCTCAGATTCCCGAGAATCTAGGTACAATAGAAACTATACTCTTACTATCTACTGTTACTATTACTATTAACGGTATCGTTCATGTGTCGTCAGGATGTTGGTGTGTATCAAGACGTGAAACGCGGAGCCGCCATATCGATCCGCGCAACACGGGATATTGGCCACCACACCCGCAAACTGGTGAGTTGCTTTTGAAGATTTCGCGTAACTTTCAGAAGTACAGGTAATGTTAATGTCACGTCTTCAATACAAAGCAATTTTAGCGTAACTTACACAATTATACACGAGTTGCCACACAAAACTATATACTGCTAGGGACAAAGGTCATGGGACAGTTAAACTATGGATACTTAAAACAACAGAGATAGCCACACGTCTATTGTGTCTTCTCCGTGGTAAGGATAATTAGCGCAGTTTGAAATTGCGTAAGTTACGATTTCTACCGTAAAATAATAGTTCCTTCTAAACTAAACTGTCTCCTTTTTGTTCTCAAATACGTTTGTGCACACAAAAATTTAATAATCGGCGAAGGTTATTGTAGTAAATACTATGTAAATAGTAATTATTTGACACCTCGTAGCACTTGGTTCATTATTGATTAAAGGGAAATATGTTCAAGACTACAAGCATTTTTAAAGAAATATCTTCTGGTCGACTTCTTCATGTTCCATTTTGTAACTCAACATTGAAGACCTGCACGTTATTAATACACCAACACGCGAACGTTATAACGACACTTCTTTGTACACCAGGAGGGAAGCTTTGGTCTTGACAACCGTCGGTACATGATAACGCCAGTTCGAGACTCCCTCGCCCACATGATGGGTCGGTTGTTGCGCAGGAATATGGTCAACCGTCCCGAAGGAGTCCTGCATCACGTGACAAGGATCGAGGAAGATCACGGTGAGAGTGTTCTCTGAATTGTTCAACCTCAAAACACATCTAAGCACACAATGGCACACTTCACGTTTTCAGCATTATTGTTCAGTAGAGTACCTGGTTTGTTTATAGTTAGATATTTATAGAATGGATAACAAAATCAGCCGGTGTAAAATCTTATATTTTATATTGAAAATAATATGAAGATTTAATGGTGTATTTTTTATGTTACCGAAGGATGTTATGTAACATAAACACGTAAGTTTCCAATGCAGATTCTTACTGTTAGCCATAACAAATGTTTCTAACCTTGGACTTTAAGGCAAGACGAAATATTCGTTAAACCACGCGGACTTTGATGGTCAGACTCGGTCGCTCCACGTTCAAGTTAACGGACGTAAGCTGAATCTGAAAGTGAAACAGATGGACAAGAGACAGAACGCTGACAAGATCGCATCATACCACGTCGAAATCGTCTTTGTCCTCGACCACACCATTTGGGAATAGTAAGTGCAACAGCTGCAGAGTTATGTCTGTGGACCAATCTCCATCATACATCTACTGCAGCATTCAAGCTACATCTAGAAATGTTTCGACCTTAAAGAAATTACACAACCATGCGTCTCAAACCATGGATGCTAATTGTTAGCTGGAGGTTTAGTGATCCTCTTGTACTTCGTCCCTCTTGTTGTTTTGATTATGGAAACCATGCCAATTGAGACTATTTGCGGATTCCACTGTCGTTTTAGTAGTGTTGTCATCTCGGTGATCTGCCAGCTTGGCTATGAGAGCCGGATAGAACGGAATGGACCCTGATAAATAGCAAATACTAATTCCAGGAACGTGCAACTTGGACCTTCAAATGTGGTGTTAGTGCTTGGGATTTTATATTTTATAAATAACAATACATAAGTGAATAAAGTATGTTAATATTATTAGTATTACACGAGACGAGGTCGATTTATAACACGTCCACGTTCTTACAGTTGGATGAAGAAACACGGCGACAAAAGAAGAGAGGCCCTTCTCTCTATCAAGTATTTCTACTCGAACATTATGAACGGGGTACGTTATCAACAGCATTTCAACAGCTACTGTTTGCGTGGATGTCTACAGGATATGTTATGAAATTACAAAGACATCTAGGATGACCTGTAGCATAGGCACACATAACCATATATTGACCATAGATAGTGTACAGTATAACTTTACCTGCATATCGTACTTTAAACTCTTATCCCCTATGAAGTAATGTCACCCTTTTAGAAATAATGACTCTCGTTCATTGTTTTCACACGTTGCAACGTTGATAATTCGTTGTAAACAATGCTGAGCTAGACTTAACAAGAAAAACTTATGTTACATATAAAAGGGAGTTAATCTATACACAATGCCTTCCATGCTGTTTCTATCTTGCATTGTAGGTGTTAATGTATCCTCTTTTCCTCAAGCCTTCCATTGCGATTAATTCCTCTGTCTGTAGATCGACTTGGCGTACAAAACAATTGACTCCGTCGCGAACGGCATTATGATCACGCCGTGGCTGAAGGAGTACTACATTGCGAAGGTACTAATTTTCATTGCCTAGTTTATTGTTTCAACCATTCACAAAACACCTAATAAAATGATACAGCAGTTGTCATCATTATACAATCTCCATTTGATCTTGATCCCTGACCATTTGATTTGATTTATGCTGTCGACAAATAAAGAGTGCTAAATATTCTCAGATAAAGCGGATGTATAGCGCTCACCTTAGAGAATGGCTCACACTTTGGCAAGAGACAGCGAAATAATAGAGAATGAGGCGAGCGAACCTCGATGATGGGGATGGAATACTGCCAAACGTCCTGCAAAGTTTCCGTTAAATAACATGTAGATGAATGCATTTTCGTTTAGTTAATGTAATAATAATAATAATAATAATAATAATAATAATAATAATAATAATAATAATAATAATAATAATAATAATAATAATAATAATAATAATAATAAATACTATATATATATATATATATATATATATATATATATATATATATATATATATTCATATATATATATATATATAATATGATGTATGTATATGTATATGTATATGTATATGTATATGTATATGTATATGTATATGTATATGTATATGTATATTATATTATATATATATATATTATATATATATATATATATATATATATATATATATATATATTCGATCTTCATTCACATATCGGTCATCACACCCGCAAACTGGTGAGTTAGCATAAAGGTTTCAGAAATATATATATATATATATATATATATATATATATATATATATATATATATACGATGGACACTGTAGAATCTTAGACTGAATGTAGCATTATGTATTTTAGAAAACTAGGCAGTCGCCGTGGACGGTAAACAGCATTTCGTCAAAGGGCGCCACCTATCGAGCGACGGCGATTGACGGGGACAAAGTCATCAGCGAGATGCAAAAGTGGGTCGTGGAAGGTGGACGCTATTGGGGCAATCCTGATCACGCCATGCTGTGGACGAAGTATGTGACGCCTTTCTTGCTCACACGTGACATAACAATGTCGGCGGTTTAATAGTTCTTCTTGGTAACACATTTACTATAACAATTGATGATGGTGGTTTAACAAGTAGCCTATTATTGCTTACAATTGTTATGCTGTAATAGCAATGGTCGTGGTTGATTTAGAAGTATATTTTAATGACAGTTTGCTAATTTGTATGTATCTATTAATTACAGCAAACCTACTCCAGATTGTTGAAATTAGTTGACGTTGTACATTTATATTGTCGTAATTGTCTTTAGACCGACACAAACGTAGCCTATTGATTTTTCGTCAGTAATCATTCGTTTCGTTGCCGAAGAATAATTAGCAAATATTATCGACAACTGAAAACACGTCGTCTATTGAAGATACGGGGGCCGATTGATTTAAGAATTGGCGGCTAGCTATTCTATTGTGCTCTGCCCAAGTCCGTCTGGTCTTCTGACTTTTTGTAACCCAGATACTTGTTTTGTTGTGGTTCCGGTATATGATGTTTAACATACTTCTTTCCATCTGTATTTGTGCCACTGCTAACTTGTTTTGGCCTGGTTGGTGAATATCCATGTTTCCGCTCTCCACGACATTTCTGGAGGCAAGGAAGAGTTGTAGACTTGTCTCTTCAAAAACGTTCCAAAGTTTCCCATGAAAATGTCCAGCCACCCGTACCGCATCACTATTAAACTGTACATGTTATTTTATCTGATTGTAGGTACAACCTTTTCGGTGATTCGACCGTTGGTAGGTGATAAGTTATTGTTATCTCAAAAGCATGCAGTTAGTCTTTAAGCATTGTTGTATAATTTCATTTTCATTTCAATATGATTTTGTATATCGGATGGCTGAAGATATAATATATATATATATATATATATATATATATATATATATATATATATATATATATATATATATGTTTAATTTCAAGTGGGTGAGTGGCTCTCGCGTCAACAGATTTTTAGGAAAGCAGATTTTGGTACAAATCATAATAGCAAAAATGCTACAGACTTGAATAGGCACTAATGGTGTGCGTTTTATTTTAATGGTTCCCGGTTTGTTTCCAAAAGTAGAAAATAGCCTCTAAAATCACGTTTTCGATTGTCGGGTAATGATCCTTTCCCTGTAAACATACCACAAACCTCATAGATATACAAGCACTGTTTAACTACCTGACACGTGCATTCATTTCAGGGTATGCCCCAATTAGCACAATCTGTAAATACGGAGGGGGAGTTTCCGTGAATGAAGATCGTGGATTTCACTCTTGGGCCACAGCCGCACATGAACTTGGCCACAAGTAAGTGACACGCTAGTGGTCAGTGTGGCGTTGGTAGTTAAAAGAGAAACAAAAGGTATTTTGTTGGATTTTGCATCTGACATGTTTTTGTCGCCGAATTTGTTATGGTGTTTTACCTTCCTGCGCGTCACGCCCGCCTGCTACACTGGATGACACTATATCAGTCGTTACAAGTGTAACGCTAAATTGTAGGAGGAACGAGAAACCACACGAGCCGGCACATTCATATATTTAGGAAACAGGAGCATTTGACGCCTCACAGCAGTGACATCGTCAGAAGCTCTTGGCCCCCGTTGCTCAAGCATCTGGAACGTTTCCCAGTATGCTGATGCCTCCGGAAATTGTGAGATTTCAGTATAATTTCCCAACTTTGAAAATAAACGCTGAGTAAAAAACACGGATGGGATTGAGTATTGTATAGTTGTAAATGATTAGACAGTAGTAACTCGTAGGTGTATAGACAATGATCTTTTGTTACCCATTAATTGTTTGCGTATAATACTTCCATTGTTTCATCTTCCTAAGCAATTGCTATACATTTATTGAATGACTAATCTATGCTGTGCGTTTTATTATATGAGTGAAACATTATTATAATTGTTCTAAAATAACGTATAGCCGTCTTTGAAAACAACTCACACCTAAGCGGTGTGCAAAGGTGCAGGTCCTTGTGTAGCGTAGTTGCAGTCTTCTGGAATTACGTAACATCGTTTGTATCACCCAGATGCATTATCGGATAGGCCTGCTTCTGGATTCTGAACCAGGACCTGTTGGTGAGAGGTAATAATGTTCGTGAATTTAACCTTGTATGTATGTATTTCGCTACAGTCTTGGCTCCTATCATGATGGCGGGGGACAGAACAATTGCCTACCGTCGGCGAACATCATGAGCTCCGTCGGCGGAACCGCCGGCGCTGATAACATCGGTGACCGCTTCCACTTCTCCAGTTGTTCCATCAAGTACTTCAAGGACCTGCTGTCGGGGAAGACAGACGGGTGGGTAGTTGTGGGGCGTTGTGTCTTATACTGAGCAGCCAGCAAGGAACAAAGACGGGTGGGTAGTTGACGAACGTTGTGTCTTATACTGAGCAGCCAGGAAGGAATAAAGACGGGTGGGTAGTTGTGGGGCGTTGTGTCTTATACTGAGCAGCCAGCAAGGAACAAAGACGGGTGGGTAGTTGTGGGGCGTTGTGTCTTATACTGAGCAGCCAGCAAGGAACAAAGACGGGTGGGTAGTTGAGGAACGTTGTGTCTTATACTGAGCAGCCAGCAAGGAACAAAGACGGGTGGGTAGTTGTGGGGCGTTGTGTCTTATACTGAGCAGCCAGCAAGGAACAAAGACGGGTGGGTAGTTGAGGAACGTTGTGTCTTATACTGAGCAGCCAGCAAGGAACAAAGACGGGTGGGTAGTTGTGGAACGTTGTGTCTTATACTGAGCAGCCAGCAAGGAACAAAGACGGGTGGATAGTTGTGGGGCGTTGTGTCTTATACTGAGCAGCCAGCAAGGAACAAAGACGGGTGGGTAGTTGTGGGGCGTTGTGTCTTATACTGAGCAGCCAGCAAGGAACAAAGACGGATGGGTAGTTGTGGGGCGTTGTGTCTTATGCTGAGCAGCCAGCAAGGAACAAAGACGGGTGGGTAGTTGTGGGGCGTTGTGCCTTATACTGAGCAGCCAGCAAGGAACAAAGACGGGTGGGTAGTTGTGGGGCGTTGTGTCTTATACTGAGCAGCCAGCAAGGAACAAAGACGGGTGGGTAGTTGTGGGGCGTTGTGTCTTATACTGAGCAGCCAGCAAGGAACAAAGACGGGTGGGTAGTTGTGGGGCGTTGTGTCTTATACTGAGCAGCCAGCAAGGAATAAAGACGGGTGGGTAGTTGAGGAACGTTGTGTCTTATACTGAGCAGCCAGCAAGGAACAAAGACGGGTGGGTAGTTGTGGGGCGTTGTGTCTTATACTGAGCAGCCAGCAAGGAACAAAGACGGGTGGGTAGTTGTGGGGCGTTGTGTCTTATACTGAGCAGCCAGCAAGGAACAAAGACGGGTGGGTAGTTGTGGGGCGTTGTGTCTTATACTGAGCAGCCAGCAAGGAACAAAGACGGGTGGGTAGTTGTGGGGCGTTGTGTCTTATACTGAGCAGCCAGCAAGGAACAAAGACGGGTGGGTAGTTGTGGGGCGTTGTGTCTTATACTGAGCAGCCAGCAAGGAACAAAGACGGGTGGGTAGTTGTGGGGCGTTGTGTCTTATACTGAGCAGCCAGCAAGGAATAAAGACGGGTGGGTAGTTGAGGAACGTTGTGTCTTATACTGAGCAGCCAGCAAGGAACAAAGACGGGTGGGTAGTTGTGGGGCGTTGTGTCTTATACTGAGCAGCCAGCAAGGAACAAAGACGGGTGGGTAGTTGTAGGGCGTTGTGTCTTATACTGAGCAGCCAGCAAGGAACAAAGACGGGTGGGTAGTTGTGGAACGTTGTGTCTTATACTGAGCAGCCAGCAAGGAACAAAGACGGGTGGGTAGTTGTGGAACGTTGTGTCTTATACTGAGCAGCCAGCAAGGAACAAAGACGGGTGGGTAGTTGAGGAACGTTGTGTCTTATACTGCGCAGCCAGGAAGGAACAAAGACGGGTGGGTAGTTGTGGGGCGTGTAATACTGTAATGTGTAATACTGAGTAACAAAGTCTGTCTGTAAGGCATTGTGTGACCACACTGTGTGACAGTGATCAACATTATTCCACACCGTTATGACATTGAGTAACAATATGTGCAACTGTGTTATTGTTATGATTGGTGACTATACGTATGTATGTATGTATGTATGTATGTATGTATGTATGTATGTATGTATGTATGTATGTATGTATGTATGTATGTATGTATGTATGTATGTATGTATGTATGTATGTATGTATGTATGTATGTATGTATGTATGTATGTATGTATGTATGTATGTATGTATGTATGTATGTATGTATGTATGTATGTATGTATGTATGTATGTATGTATGTATGTATGTATGTATGTATGTATGTATGTATGTATGTATGTATGTATGTATGTATGTATGTATGTATGTAAGTATGTATGTATGTATGTATGTATGTATGTATGTATGTATGTATGTATGTATGTATGTATGTATGTATGTATGTATGTATATTATACATTAACCAGTTATAACAATAACAATAATACTTTACTTTGTAGTTACCCCCGAGTATGCCTCACTAACCAGGTGTGTTCCCACGGTGCACCCCTGGAAGGACTCGACAATTTACCCGGTGTGGATTTTTCCAATAAAGCGCAGTGCAGACTGAAATATGGTGCATCATCCTATTATTGTGTAAGTCTCTGCTACGGACAACAATGATTCGGGGACCCATTTCATATAAAACCTTAAGAGCTCAAAAGCCATGTTGTGTTCTTTAAACTTGAGTTTTCTCCTTAACTGTAATCTTGTGTGTGTGTTTACATGTGTACATGTGTGTGTGTGTGTGTGTGTGTGTGTGTGTGTGTGTGTGTGTGTGTGTGTGTGTGTGTGTGTGTGTGTGTGTGTGTGTGTGTGTGTGTGTGTGTGTGTGTGTGTGTGTGTGTGTGTGTGTGTGTGTGTGTGTGTGTGTGTTGTGTGTGTGTGTACATGTGTGTGTGTGCGTGCCTGTGCGTGCGTGCGTGCGTGCGTGCGTGCGTGTATGCGCGCGTGTTTACAAACGTACGCTAAGGCCAATTACAACGTGGTATTTACTAGTTCGAGCAACATGACCGTGTTGTATGTTAACTCTACGATTACACAAACTTGTGTTGACACCAAATCGTTGAACTGTCGACAGGGCTGGGACAGCGACCTCATCAATGTCTGCCACATCATGTACTGCTATGTGCCCCTCGCGGACGGCTGCTACGGCGGGTCACCCGGGGCGGCGGACGGCACGACTTGCGCGCCCAACAAGGTGTGCGTTAGTCAGATGTCACTCCGTCAATTAACCAGTCAGCCAGTCAGCCAGTCAATCGATGTGATCAGTCGATGTATCTATCGATCAATCAATCCGTCGATATCTCGATCGATCGATTGATATATAACTCCATCGATTAATCAGTCGATCGACCAATGAATGAATTCGTAAGCAACATGTAAACAATTTCAAAATAATAACTATCTGCATAAAAGTGCCCACCTTCTAGATAAGGTTGTTTTGGGTGAAAACCCGTAAAACGTACAACGGAGCTTTTTGCTGTGGCAGTTACGCCCGTATACAAAAGAATACATAACTCATTCGAATATTTGTGGATCAGTTCATGAATAAAATGGCAATGTAGCATAACAACGATGTGGAGGCTAAAAAAATGCCATATCTATAGAATCAAATCCATAATTTTGACAGTCTAATCGTACTAAACTTATTATTTCAACACAATGCACAGAGCATATTTGAACATTAAAATGTCAAGATCGTTATAGACGAAACCAGTTGAGAAAGCCATTTTAAACCGTGTGTTAATTTTATTGCATTGCAGCGGTGTCGTCAAGGACTTTGTGTGAGCAAAACAACAAACCCAGACCCCGCAAACAAAGGTACGTAGTTTCATTCGTAGTTTCATTGCATAGAATTAAAAACGACAATTGTATTCATCCGGTGAATATATAGAATAAACAGACAGAGCGGACGTGTTGTGCAGTGAGTGATTTAAGGGACAACATTTACAGATGATTAAGTATAATGCAGTTTGCCTGCAGTGACGGATTAAGACATCCGTGGACATTCGAAACCCAGCGCCACGAGCCAGCGGTGTTGCTGTGGCCGTCACTCGACCAGAGCACGAATAACTGAACCTCGCAATATTATTGCAAATGACACATCCGTAGTTTGACACGCCATGGTACTGCTGTATTCAGGTTTACATGGCATGCGACGATACTATGATTGTCTGTGCAAAGGCCTAATGTCGTAGTCTTTTATAAGTAATTTTCGTCAGGTATTTAAAACAGTTTCTTCTCTTGTTGTAGTTGGAGACAGCAAATCGTGCAAGGGGTCTGGTCTTCCGACTACAGTTCCCAGTGGTAGGTTTACACTGCATGTCTCATCGGCTTATTTTGTCCCGCACATTGGGTCTTGTGCTACATAGATCTACTGTCGCAACACTAAAAAAGGACTCGGAAACTCACCTAATTAAAATTTAAATATGCGCGTACTTAGGTAGCTATTTGTGGATTCTGCTTACAGTGACACGCTAACTACATTATTTGCCTTTAAACTGTGATAATAATTGTGTACGTTAATATATTATCTATTTTTATTATCCATTTAAATTATTTGTGTTTAAGATTATAACCAATGCAGCCATACTTATTGCACAGATACGTTATTTCAAACAGTATAAGTCTCTTCTATCGTCGAATTAATATATTAATCCGACAAGATTAGGTAATGATTAAGAGCAGAAAAGGTTAGCAAATTATAGTGGATATCTAGAAATATATACGTATCGGATGCCAACCGAAAAATTAGTTTACGTTTGTAAAGGAGGTATTTGCATTATAACGATCCAACGGCTGTTTATTTAGTATTTTTCCTCAGTTGACCTGTTGCGCTGATTGCGTGATACCTATACCTACGTAATGTTTAGATAAGTCATACAGTGATTCATTGTTTCATACATTATGGCAACTATGTTAGTAAATATATTTTTGTAATGTAGCAAATTACAAAAGGATGCACGGGTGTCACTCGGCAAAAACCCTTCTCCCATTTAAATATTAAAGTTAACCATAAAACAATGCAACACTTGTGTCATGCATAGACGGGTTCCCATTGGAAGCGCAAACACACGTAACGTAACGTACCGCCAACACTAAGACATTTCTGTGCCGCGTCCCGCAGGTTGCATCGACTACAACGTGAAACTGACAATCAACGGAGTGGTGCGCAACTGCACAGGAATGTCCCTGCACTTCCCACAACTGTGTTTCACGTGGAACGTGGCTCCGACATATTGCTGCGCTGCGTGCCACAAGGCTGGGCTCGTCACTCCGCGGCAACACTGTGAGTGAGACTGTAACAACGCCACACAGACGAATGTCGTTTTATACTAAATTAAATTAAAAACTCTATCAAATTAGGGAATCTTTCAGAATGTTAAACCCCTTGAAATGTATGTAATTTTGTATGAATATCTTAACAACATTATTGCATGCAATTCTGTGCCTTTATTTAATTGCAAATGTGTTTTATTATTCAGTTATGACCCTAACAACACACTGAGAAAAAACAACTTCACGTATGCTATCCGCATAAGCCGTGGTCATGAATATTCGGTTTAATTCGCCATATTTCGGTTTTGCTCGACACGGTCACTTTTTAAAAGTCAACGGTAATTGCGTAGTTCACTGCGCGTGCATGACTATTCGACTATTGGCTGCATAATATATATATCATCCATGCGGCAGCTAGCTCAATAAAACATTTATGTATGGGCTTGTTACGCAGATAACACCCAAGTTATGCATAGTTTTGCAAGACAAAACTGTACCTAGGGGGTGAACCACCTATGGGAAATTGTCACGTTTCGAAGCAGTACGTCTCGAAAGTATATAAAAAGATAAAAAAACTGTTTAACTTTAATTAAAAACTTGCGGCTGCAGTCTTTTGAAACTTCAAGGACGTGGAAATTAACGTTCCTAGTACTTTATGGTCCGTTCAGTGTCATGTTGAGATTGTGTAAACTGCTCACTTGAATGTTCCGAGGTGATGCACGGTTTTGTTTTGAATTACTAACTTACGAATCTCTCACACCTGTCCCACGCCTCAAACATGCACACCTAGATATGCCATATATGGGTTACTAACCCCTGGATGAACCACACCCGAATATTGCATCTTTTAATGTGTTGATGTTCCACATTATGTGTTGTGTTATGCAGTACTACGACGCATACGTTGTCTCGATTCTGATAATTGCAGCACTTCAGACTGTTTCCAGCCACCGTTCCACTGTAGTAGTACATCGGTGGTCTGCACGAAAGTCTTGGTTCTTTTTCTTCTCTGTATATCTATGCCGGGATGACGCTGGTTATGGTATTGATCATCGAATGTCTTTTCCTTTTTTTCCCATGATTGCTCCTTCACTGCCCTCTCCTCACCCATGTCCTCTACCCTACTTCGTTCGTTTTGCACTCATTTCCTCCACCTCGCGAATGTCTTCCTTCTGAGGCAAAGTTCGCGCTTACAATAAACCGGGCAAAACTATACTACCTGCAGTGGCCAAAGTATCCACCTTCAGCGGGGGACAGTCAATGGATGGGTTGAACGTTATTATCCCTGACCTCGGCCGGTCCGGCACTGGAACCACGACATCTGCGCTAACGGCGACTTATCTCTGTATGAGTTCACTGGTCAGCGCTCAACTTCTTTCCATGTTGACGTGATGCACCATCTGTCAGATGATCTAGTTGAAGGTGAGGACCGCTGATGGTGTTATACCTGCCAACTGTTTTGTTTGAAATCCGGGAGGTTCATCAGCGGTTCAGCACATCTCCCGCGTCGCGCTGTCTCGTACCTTGGTCGGAAGAAGGTGGGGTGGGGTGCTTGGGTGGTGATGCTGTTGGAGATGTTTCGCCCGAGCTCTAGCGGCTCAACACGTCTCAACATGTCTGCCTTGGTATCGTGCTGGCTCGGATCGGGATGATGACGTCAGAAGAAGTCGGGAGTGGCTGGAGATTTGAAACAAACATTTTTATATTTGCCTACATTTGATACATTACAAATATATGAGACTCCCGGAGTTTCCGGGAAAGTTGGCAGGTGTAGGATGTTGTGAACTGTAGTAAATGTAGCACGACTATTCACTGTGTCAGACGCAACGGAAAGTCTGTAGGCCTATCTGCACGTAGCGAACTGGATAGGTTTGGTCACATATCCACATACCATATTCGTATACACGTCGGACATAAATGTGCACTGAACGAGTCATCTTCACAATATCCAACATCGTTAAAATGATGTAAATCACTATGCAAACTGTTTTTTTTTGACATATGCAATAATGATTTTGCTTTGTAGTTTTATATTTTAGAGTCTCTCGTAAGCGTAACACCCCAACTTCTTCAGTCCTGTAACGAATGACGTCATTGTACATTTGATAAAGTTCGTAATTACCCTCCTCTCGATGAATTGGTGTTTTGTCCACGAGGCTCTGTGGGAGTATGTGTATGCTGTGTTCTTTCAGATTCCCTCTCTACCATTTTCGCTCCCTCCCAGTCAGTGCAATGCTCTGCCGTCGTCGTCCGTAGCAGACTTGCTGGTGACACAAATGCTCCTGCAATGGCCGACATTGCGTTGCTGTAATTCTTCACCGAATAACCAGTTTGACCTGTCATTCGTCCTTTCTCTTCACTTCTGTGTGCCCCACTCACCATGGCTCCAATCGTAATGAATAGTTACCTAATATATGACTTTTAAATTGCAGATATCTCCACACGGAGCTTAGAGTAACACGTACGATGACGCACCGGCTGAGCGAAGCGGATTCCGATTTCTGCTGCTGTTACGTACAACAACTAGAAACACAGACTGCTCGCCGTTGTTCCACGCTCTATGGCATGCCGTGTTTCACAACTCTGTTTCATCAATTGGCCACACGAGGATCATTTATAGCGCGAAATAGTAGCTAATACCATACGAAAGATGACAATATTATACCAGCCGCACATATACCACCGAAATAGGCGAAATAGATGCATCGGTTTGTGCTCATCGCCCGCCCCACGGTCATGTGTTTTCTTTGTACATTCTTTTCTTGAAACCCGTTGTAGCAACTGAAGTCAATAATATTATTTTCTGTCTGACCTCTGGATCGTGCGTCGTATTAACAGTAGTTAACAACTCACGTATTGTATTTATTGCTTCTTTGGGAGTTTCTTAACTATCAAATATAATGGCTGTACAGCTTAAAGTTATCACTAACAGCTCAATAGGCCTACTACTTACTACGCTGACACACATCTTAACGTTTTAGTATTGATCACCGCACACCTATTAGACAACTCACGGCGCCTATCGCATAACATGACAGAGGTAGCTTACACTTAATTAGTTACTGCTTATCAATATACGGGTGCGAGACGCCCGTGGATAAATGTGTACGATGTTGACAATAAAACACCATGAAAACAATGACGAACGTCCGTGTTGAGTACCACACGCACGCACGCAGGCACGCAAGGACGCACGCATACACACGCACACATACATACACACTTGTCCTTTCCGATAAGATGTGACCGAGCAAACTGGTGTGCAGACTACTTACTATAAATTGTGTGCAAAATGACTAGTTACTGCTCACACCCACTGACGAAATCCGTAACGACCTGCACAGATATGTGTGTGAATACGTGTGCGTGTGCGTGTGCGTGTGCGTGTGCGTGTGCGTGTGCGTGTGCGTGTGCGTGTGCGTGTGCGTGTGCGTGTGCGTGTGCGTGTGCGTGTGCGTGTGCGTGTGCGTGTGCGTGTGCGTGTGCGTGTGCGTGTGCGTGTGCGTGTGCGTGCGTGCGTGCGTGTGTGTCTGTGTCTGTGTCTGTGTCTGTGTCTGTGTCTGTGTCTGTGTCTGTGTCTGTGTCTGTGTGTGTGTGAGTGTGTGTGTGTGTGTGTGTGTGTGTGTGTGTGTGTGTGTGTGTGTGTGTGTGTGTGTGTGTGTGTGTGTGTGTGTGTGTGTGTGTGTGCTGTGTGTGTGTGTGTGTGTGCGCGCGTGTGTGTGGTGTGTGTGGGTGTGTGTGGAGATGAGTGTGCGTGCGTGCGTGTGTGCGTGCGTGCATGCGTGTGTGCATGTATGTGGATATTGTGTGTATGTGTGTGGGCGCGTGCGTGTATGTGTGTGTATGATGTTCGTATGTTTGTGCGTTTGTATGTGTGCGTGTGTATATCTGTTAGTGCGTGCGTATGTGCGCATGTATACGTGTATGTACGGGCGTGTGTGTATGAAAATGAGTGTATCTGAGTGTGTTTCTGTGTGTCTCGTATGTGTGCGTCCGTGTGTTTGTATGTATATGTGAGTTCGCTTGTATGTGTGTGAGTGTGATAGTGTATGAGTGTGTCTGTATAACAGTGCATGTGCGTTTGTGTATGCTTGTGTGTTTGAGTAAGATTAAGTTGTTATCATCATGTCTATATATCCGACTTTGAGTCTTTAATGTAGAATCGTGGCGGTTTGAAATAGTGGGCAATTTCGTCCGCTCAACAGTGCTCTAGTTCAGACCTGTATGTATAGGTACCCTGCCATCAGACAGTGGTAGAGGTGCTCGAGTAGTCTTAGCTCAATAGAAGCAACATGATTGGAGTCAATTCGTCCTAGCCTGGACAACTGCCAAAACAGATAACTATGTATAACGGGTCCAGTGTATAATGCATAACAGGAGATCCTCTTAGCATTGCATCTTACTCCAAATCCATGCGTCCGTGAGTCTGGTTGGTAACAACTACATGATTACCACTGGCAGACCTACGGGAATGCCTTCTCGTTTAGTAACTATGAACAGCTATCACGAGAACGCTAACTGACTCGCTAGATGTCGCTAGTTTTACTATGAAGTGACTAAGGCAATGGCGCATACTGGGTAAGACACGCATTATACATGTATGGTTTAATAAATACGTCATAACGTTCAGAATTAAAAGTGTAATGTATAAGGTACTATAAGTTACGAAGTATATACAATACACTAGTGATAGCGTACAGTGTTATAGTTAAATTAGTTAAATGTATTAGGTACGCACGCTGCGCAATTACCATGCAGTTATGATAAATATTAGAAATAGTGTACTATATATAAAGTATCAGTTAACAATTATTGATTGATTATAATGGACTATACTATATACTACACTGGTGGATATGTGTATGCTGCCTTCACATAAAACCTTATAGTTATAATTTATACAGTATATATTTTACTTCATAGTACCTTGTACAAAGTACATTATGCCTTATTCTAATAGTACATACCTTATGACATTTATATACGTATGTATATATATATATATATATATATATATACATATATATATATGTATATATAAATATATATATATATATCATATATATATATACATATATATATATATATATATATATATATATATATATATACATATATATAATATATATATATATATATTTATATATATATACATACATATATATATATATACGTATATAATATATTGTATATTGTATAAGTATATACTATTAGAATAAGGCATAATGTACTTTGTACAAGGTAGTATGAGTACAATATATACTGTATACATTATAACTATAAGGTTTTTATGTATAAGGTATTATATTTGGTGTGAAGGCTGCTCGTACACATATCCCCCACTGTCTATAGCCAGGTACTCATTTAAACAGCTGAGTGAACTGGATCAATGCAGATTTTTAAAAACATGTGCCCAAGGTTTTAGCACCGCAGCACAGGATTCGAATCCGGGTTTTCTTAGTCGAGAGTTCAAAGCTCTACCCCTCAGCCATTGCGCTTTACAACGTATGATATATACTTTCTAACTGTAATTTTGTTGTTGTTGTGAAGTGTCGAAGCCATAAGATATACAGTGCATAGTGAGAAAGTCATAAGCGAGTCATAAGTGTATGTTAAAATAAATAATAAATAAGTCATTGCGTACAGTGTTAAAGGTATATTATTTAAAAGGTAGTATATATATATATATATATATATATATATATATATATATATATATATATATATATATATATATATATATATATATAATATTCAAAAGTAATGTCGCTCTATGGTAGAATGTAACCAAATGTATAAAGTACGTGGCATAGCAAATAAATTATAGCGTATACAGTGTTAAAGGTTTCATTAAAAAAATAGTTTAAGGTACAAATTGTATCGAATTCGCAAGTATCAGCCAACTGTACATATAATGTATCAACTGTATGTATATGGAATCATTACTGTATTTAAAAAGAAATCACCGTGCCATGCTTGAACCGGCGTGCCCTCATTATAAAAGAAAACTGCGGCTAGCCGATGTGACTACTGATTGCCCTACCGGGGATCTTCTTAAAAGGCGGCGAAACCGAAAGGCCACGCCTCAGCGAAACACTCGGCTTAGTCGGCTTAATTTTCTTAGCAAAACTGGAACGATAATTGTTTGTTCATATGTGATTACTAGTGTTTGTAATACATCGAACTATCGCATAATAACTCGTGCTGACGCTGGTTTCGACCCAAAAGCTAACATCGGCTACACGCATTGAAAGCATGGAAAGGTAGCCGAGATGCGAACATGTCTCTCTTCTGATGTCACGTCCCAATGCCGCCAGAGCGCGGTAGACTATGCATATTCGAAACAATCGAAATGCTATAGCATAGCATAACATGTGGAATTTCTAATACATTTACTTTTAGATTTATTATTTATGGCTTGGTGAACATCGAAATATATAACAGAATATAATGTAATAAGAATTCAAACAACATGCGTCTGTACTTCCTTTAGCGGTGTCCGCCGAAGCGAACCGAATATAACTTTTTATTGCGTTGTTAAGTCGGCGGCTCTATATAATAGAGTAGCACCCACGCACGCACACACTCGAGGTGCTGCTCAAACACTGACGTGTTCCGCCGGCTCCTTTGCTCAACAGAGGTACGGAAGACAAGGTGGGTTATAGCGCAACGTCTAGTTTCACGTGAATGGAACTCTCCTATTGAAGCAGCGAGGTTATGTTGTTATGGTGTTGGGTTTGTGTTGGAACATGTAAGTTCTGTATGTTCGCTGGACGATTTAGGATTTCATGTTTAAATAAATACACTTTCAGTACAATAGTGCTTTATTATAGTATCGGATTCAAAGCACGAGTATCAGCAAATATAGTGATTCATTAAAACATTTTAAATCTTAATACATGCAGAGAGTTATAATGTGATAGGTTATGAAAACAACTTATTATGTTTAGAGTTTGCTGAACACGAGTATTCACGAACACAATTGTCGACCGTTCATTAGTTTAATTATTAACGATGGATCTGCAAATGAAGCAGAGATGGCGGACTGATTTAGGAAGATCAAATAATTTCGAGAACCTTTGAAGGATTAGTATGCAAATTCCACGGAAGCAGCTCATAAACATTATAGTAAGCAAAGCGCCATTGTTTGTGTAAACCGTACTTTGAAGTCTTCGCATAAGATATCTCGACAGCATCCTCAAGTTTCGGTCATTACACGAGAATTTTGCGGCATCAACCAAAGTATAACTTCCATCCACCATTTAGAGTAAAGCATCTGATTCTCACTCGTGAGAACCGGAATTCTATTCCTGTGCTGCCATATCCATTCCTGGGCAAACTCGTTTACTCAACGTTGTTTTAGTTCACACAGCTGCATGAATGACGGCCTGGTTATAGACAGTGGTGGAACGAACAGTCGTCGCATAATTACAGCATAATTAAAGTTTTGCCACAAAAGCGAGGTGGTGTTTGACTGAACAAGTCCGTCAGGGTGTTAAGTGTAAAGTGTTTTGAGCCGTCCCAACGACAGGATTCTGCACTATATAAGAACTTACCTTTCCAACACATGACGCAAGACGGACGAGGCGGCAGAGAGATGTAGCACAAACAGCTTTGAAAGATCAATATTCACGAGAACGTCACCGTCCTCTTAATTATGTAATTTATTTGCGTAATAAAATTGACATATTAATTCCCATGATCCTGCAAATATATTGAGCTGTTTATACAGTTGTTTTATGTCCCACGATTGTAACATGCGAAATTTAATCATTTAGCTTATTTTGTTTATTCGTCGTTTTGACGTTCATCTATATTACAAACCAGTGATACATGCATTCAGAGAATTGTTTTTGATAACTTAGATCTACGTACTTATCTTTGTGGTCTCGTATTACCGTCAGTTTTACCAGAACCGAGCTGAAATGTTGCAAGTGATCTAGCGTGCCCATTGGGTACACAATTCTCCTGGGGGATTGGATCAATTTGGCGGCTCCATATTTGAAAGGCTGTACATTGAGTTCCAGCCGCAGAATTTCATGTTTCTCTATATCACCGCAAAGATAGTTATCCCATATCCATCCGTGTCACTGGATGTAAGAGAAATTTTCA
>JAODUO010000789.1:130000-140000 GCA_025642075.2 Ridgeia piscesae
ATTTCTTTAAGCAGACAACTATGTATGCGTTTAAAAAAAATAGAAAGTGATGATTTTAGGTGAACAGTGCTCGAAGAATGTTCAGTGGAGAGAAATGTAAATCTGACATTAACAATGATGAACATAAAACAGTATTAACCTGTGTCCCAGTGCGTTTGTACATTGTTTTATACATAGTCATCAATATAAAATGTAATAATGATCATTTGTGTTTTCGTTATACTACTACAACACTTGTCTGCCTGTCTACTACTACAACACTTGTCTGCCTGTCTACTACTACAACACATGTCTGCCTGTCTACTACTGCAACACTTGTCTGCCTGTCTACTACTACAACACTTGTCTGCCTGTCTACTAATACAACACTTGTCTGCCTGTCTACTACTACAACACTTGTCTGCCTGTCTACTACTACAACACTTGTCTGCCTGTCTACTACTGCAACACTTGTCTGCCTGTCTACTACTACAACACTTGTCTGCCTGTCTACTACTACAACACTTGTCTGTCTGTCTACTAATACAACACTTGTCTGCCTGTCTACTACTACAACACTTGTCTGCCTGTCTACTACTACAACACTTGTCTGCCTGTCTACTACTACAACACTTGTCTGCCTGTCTACTACTACAACACTTGTCTGCCTGTCTACTACTACAACACTTGTCTGCCTGTCTACTACTACAACACTTGTCTGCCTGTCTACTACTACAACACTTGTCTGCCTGTCTACTACTACAACACTTGTCTGCCTGTCTACTACTACAACACTTGTCTGCCTGTCTACTACTACAACACTTGTCTGCATGTCTACTACTATTACAACACTTGTCTGCCTGTCTACTACTACAACACTTGTCTGCCTGTCTACTACTACAACACTTGTCTGCCTGTCTACTACTACAACACTTGTCTGCATGTCTACTACTACAACACTTGTCTGCCTGTCTACTACTACTACAACACTTGTCTGCCTGTCTACTACTACAACACTTGTCTGCCTGTCTACTACTACAACACTTGTTGCCTGTCTACTACTACTACAACACTTGTCTGCCTGTCTACTACTACAACACTTGTCTGCCTGTCTACTACTACTACAACACTTGTCTGCCTGTCTACTACTACAACACTTGTCTGCCTGTCTACTACTCTACAACACTTGTCTGCCTGTCTACTACTACAACACTTGTCTGCCTGTCTACTACTACTACAACACTTGTCTGCCTGTCTACTACTACAACACTTGTCTGCCTGTCTACTACTACAACACTTGTCTGCCTGTCTACTACTACAACACTTGTCTGCCTGTCTCTACTACTACAACACTTGTCTGCCTGTCTACTACTACAACACTTGTCTGCCTGTCTACTACTACAACACTTGTCTTGCCTGTCTACTACTACTACAACACTTGTCTGCCTGTCTACTACTACTACAACACTTGTCTGCCTGTCTTACTACTACAACACTTGTCTGCCTGTCCTACTACTACAACACTTGTCTGCCTGTCTACTACTACAACACTTGTCTTTCCTGTCTACTACTGCAACATTGTCTGCCTGTTCTACTACTACAACACTTGTCTGCCTGTCTACTACTACAACACTTGTCTGCCTGTCTACTACTACAACACTTGTCTGCCTGTCTACTACTACAACACTTGTCTGCCTGTCTACTACTACAACACTTGTCTGCCTGTCTACTACTACAACACTGTCTGCCTGTCTACTGCTACAACACTTGTCTGCCTGTCTACTACTACAACACTTGTCTGCCTGTCTACTACTACAACACTTTCTGCCTGTCTACTCTACAACACTTGTCTGCCTGTCTACTACTACAACACTTGTCTGCCTGTCTACTACTACAACACTTGTCTGCCTGTCTACTGCTACAACACTTGTCTGCCTGTCTACTACTACAACACTTGTCTGCCTGTCTACTGCTACAACACTTGTCTGCCTGTCTACTACTACAACACTTGTCTGCCTGTCTACTACTACAACACTTGTCTGCCTGTCTACTGCTACAACACTTGTCTGCCTGTCTACTACTACAACACTTGTCTGCCTGTCTACTACTACAACACTTGTCTGCCTGTCTACTACTACAACACTTGTCTGCCTGTCTACTACTACAACACTTGTCTGCCTGTCTACTACTACAACACTTGTCTGCCTGTCTACTACTACAACACTTGTCTGCCTGTCTACTACTACAACACTTGTCTGCCTGTCTACTACTACAACACTTGTCTGCCTGTCTACTACTACAACACTTGTCTGCCTGTCTACTGCTACAACACTTGTCTGCCTGTCTACTACTACAACACTTGTCTGCCTGTCTACTCTACAACACTTGTCTGCCTGTCTACTCTACAACACTTGTCTGCCTGTCTACTACTACAACACTTGTCTGCCTGTCTACTACTACAACACTTGTCTGCCTGTCTACTACTACAACACTTGTCTGCCTGTCTACTCTACAACACTTGTCTGCCTGTCTACTACTACAACACTTGTCTGCCTGTCTACTCTACAACACTTGTCTGCCTGTCTACTACTACAACACTGTTCTGCCTGTCTACTACTACAACACTTGTCTGCCTGTCTACTCTACAACACTTGTCTGCCTGTCTACTACTACAAACTGTCTGCCTGTCTACTACTACAAACTTGTCTGCCTGTCTACTACTACAACACTTGTCTGCCTGTCTACTCTACAACACTGTCTGCCTGTCTACTACTACAACACTTGTCTGCCTGTCTACTACTACAACACTTGTCTGCCTGTCTACTCTACAAACTTGTCTGCCTGTCTACTACTACAACACTTTCTGCCTGTCTACTACTACAAACTTGTCTGCCTGTCTACTACTACAACACTGTCTGCCTGTCTACTACTCAAATTGTCTGCCTGTCTACTACTACAACACTTGTCTGCCTGTCTACTGCTACAACACTGTCTGCCTGTCTACTACTACAACACTTGTCTGCCTGTCTACTACTACAACTTGTCTGCCTGTCTACTACTACAACACTTTCTGCCTGTCTACTACTACAACACTTGTCTGCCTGTCTACTACTACAAACTTGTCTGCCTGTCTACTACTACAAACTTGTCTGCCTGTCTACTACTACAACACTTGTCTGCCTGTCTACTACTACAACACTTGTCTGCCTGTCTACTTACAACACTGTCTGCCTGTCTACTACTACAACACTTGTCTGCCTGTCTACTACTACAAACTTGTCTGCCTGTCTACTACTACAACACTTTCTGCCTGTCTACTCTACAACACTTGTCTGCCTGTCTACTACTACAACACTTGTCTGCCTGTCTACTACTACAACACTTGTCTGCCTGTCTACTACTACAACACTTGTCTGCCTGTCTACTACTACAACACTTGTCTGCCTGTCTACTACTACAACACTTGTCTGCCTGTCTACTACTACAACACTGTTCTGCCTGTCTACTACTACAACACTTGTCTGCCTGTCTACTACTACAACACTTGTCTGCCTGTCTACTACTACAACACTTGTCTGCCTGTCTACTACTACAACACTTGTCTGCCTGTCTACTACTACAACACTTGTCTGCCTGTCTACTACTACAACACTTGTCTGCCTGTCTACTACTACAACACTTGTCTGCCTGTCTACTACTACAACACTTGTCTGCCTGTCTACTACTACAACACTTGTCTGCCTGTCTACTACTACAACACTTGTCTGCCTGTCTACTACTACAACACTTGTCTGCCTGTCTACTACTACAACACTTGTCTGCCTGTCTACTACTACAACACTTGTCTGCCTGTCTACTACTACAACACTTGTCTGCCTGTCTACTACTACAACACTTGTCTGCCTGTCTACTACTACAACACTTGTCTGCCTGTCTACTACTACAATACTTGTCTGCCTGTCTACTACTACAACACTTGTCTGCCTGTCTACTACTACAACACTTGTCTGCCTGTCTACTACTACAACACTTGTCTGCCTGTCTACTACTACAACACTTGTCTGCCTGTCTACTACTACAACACTTGTCTGCCTGTCTACTACTACAACACTTTTCTGCCTGTCTACTACTACAACACTTGTCTGCCTGTCTACTACTACAACACTTGTCTGCCTGTCTACTACTGCAACATGTGTCTGCCTGTCTACTACTACAACACTTGTCTGCCTGTCTACTGCTACAACACATGTCTGCCTGTCTACTACTACAACACTTGTCTGCCTGTCTACTACTACAATACTTGTCTGCCTGTCTACTACTACAACACTGTTCTGCCTGTCTACTACTACAACACTTGTCTGCCTGTCTACTACTACAACACTTGTCTGCCTGTCTACTACTACAACACTTGTCTGCCTGTCTACTACTACTACAACACTTGTCTGCCTGTCTACTACTACAACACTTGTTTGCCTGTCTACTACTACAACACTGTTCTGCCTGTCTACTACTACAACACTATTCTGCCTGTCTACTACTACAACACTTGTCTGCATGTCTACTACTACAACACTTGTCTGCCTGTCTACTACTATAACACTTGTCTGCCTGTCTACTACTACAACACTTGTTTGCCTGTCTACTACTACAACACTTGTCTGCCTGTCTACTACTACAACACTTGTCTGCCTGTCTACTACTACAATACTTGTCTGCCTGTCTACTACTACAACACTGTTCTGCCTGTCTACTACTACAACACTTGTCTGCCTGTCTACTACTACAACACTTGTCTGCCTGTCTACTACTACAACACTTGTCTGCCTGTCTACTACTACAACACTTGTCTGCCTGTCTACTACTACAACACTTGTCTGCCTGTCTACTACTACAACACTTGTCTGCCTGTCTACTGCTACAACACATGTCTGCCTGTCTACTACTACAACACTTGTCTGCCTGTCTACTACTACAATACTTGTCTGCCTGTCTACTACTACAACACTGTTCTGCCTGTCTACTACTACAACACTTGTCTGCCTGTCTACTACTACAACACTTGTCTGCCTGTCTACTACTACAACGCTTGTCTGCCTGTCTACTACTACAACACTTGTCTGCCTGTCTACTACTACAACACTTGTCTGCCTGTCTACTACTACTACAACACTTGTCTGCCTGTCTACTACTACAACACTTGTTTGCCTGTCTACTACTACAACACTGTTCTGCCTGTCTACTACTACAACACTATTCTGCCTGTCTACTACTACAACACTTGTCTGCATGTCTACTACTACAACACTTGTCTGCCTGTCTACTACTATAACACTTGTCTGCCTGTCTACTACTACAACACTTGTTTGCCTGTCTACTACTACAACACTTGTCTGCCTGTCTACTACTACAACACTTGTCTGCCTGTCTACTACTACAACACTTGTCTTCCTGTCTACTACTACAACACTTGTTTGCCTGTCTACTACTACAACACTTGTCTGCCTGTCTACTACTACAACACTTGTCTGCCTGTCTACTACTACAACACTTGTCTGCCTGTCTACTACTACAACACTTGTCTGCCTGTCTACTACTACAACACTTGTCTGCCTGTCTACTAATAAAACACTTGTCTGCCTGTCTACTAATAAAACAATTTTCTGCCTGTCTACTAATAAAACACTTGTCTGCATGTATGTATCTATTATCGACATGGTCTTATGTGTAACCTCTTATAAGCGACCACCTGTGTTGAGCGACCGCTTTTGCTGAGCTGGAGCGGCGGTCTCCCAAGACAGATTTTAAATTTAAATTAATATCACGGTAGCCGGTACTAGGTGCACGCAATGCAAAACACTTATGCCAGATGCAGCCTATAGGTTTCCCATAATTTGATAATACGAGTTTTTGTTCTAATTCGACATAGACCTATCACATATTTATTTATCGAAAATATGGGTGGTAATGTTAGTTCATCGACTGAAATTTGGCTGCTGCGTGGGTCTATCATTGTGCGCGATAGACTCATTCATCAACCATGAGGGCCGACGAACGTGGGGCAAAACGACGTTTACAAAAAAGATAAATGCTTTAATTTTGAGTACAAAATTCAATTTAAGTGAAGTAATAGGTCGATTTTGTTATTATATTATTTATTTATAACATAGTTGAATGACTCATATTGTAAGTATTGCAATTTAAAGGTATTCGCCTTAGAGTCATTTATTTAAGTATGCACCATGAGCTAGTATCAAAACGACGAAATAAATGCTTCAATTTGCATTCTTGTATGCCCATTATAAGTTCATTGCAATGCACTTTAATATATAAACAATACGCATATAAATTACATAATTAAAAGGGCGATGACATCCTCTCGAACACTGACCTTTGAAAGTTGTTTTATTATTACTTTACTGACCCATCTTTTTCATCTCGCATGCGTATATTAAAAAGCAAAGTTTTTATGTAAAGCAGAATCCAGTCGTTGGGATTGCTCAAAGCACTTCCCTCTCATACCCTGGTGGACTTGTTCAATTAAACACCATGTCGTTTTTTTGGGCAAACATTCGACCACACTGCAATTAAGAGACATCGTACCCAAATATTAATCCTGTCTGTAACCATTTACTTATTCATACAGTAAAATGAACCAAAACTTCGCAGAGTGAGCGAATTGCCCGAGGCTCGACACAGCCGCACAGGATTCCAAATCTGGTTCTCGCCATTGAAAGAGCAAAATTGTATCATGTAATGGCTGAAACCTAGGGTTGGTTTTGACTGACCACTTGACCAAGAGTTAAAAGTAACGGTTACAGAAATAATGATGCTTTGATGAACACATCCAAGCATATTATGTTGTCTACGGCGTTGCGTGGCTATATATTACCAGTAAATTTGCATAATTATTTTAAATCATTCAAAGATTGTCGAAATCGTATGACCTTTTTACTTAACTCCGTTCTCCTTCTATTGTTCGTTTGCAGTTCAGTAGTTAGGAAACAAATGAACAGTGCAAAGATAAGTTCGGATGTAAAATAACCATGTATATATATATATATATATATATATATATATATATATATATATATATATATACGTATACGTAATTGTATATATTATGTATATATATATATATATATATATATATATATATATATGTATATATATATATATATATATATATATATATATATATATACATATACATATACATATAATATATATATACATATACATATACATATACTATACATACATGATACATACATACATACATACATACATACATACATACATACATACATACATACATACATACATACATACATACATACATACATACATACATACATACATACATACATACATACATACATACATACATACATACATACATACATACATACATACATACATACATACATACATACATACATACATACATACAAACAGTTGATACGTACATACATTCATATATATTAATGTATACATATGTAGAGGAGGAGGACTCATTGGAATCTGATGATTCAGAATCTAGTGAGGCAGAATGCTCTGATTCGGATTAATCATATCCCATTTGTCTAAACACGTACCATTTACCATTTCATGTGGCTTCATTTGATAACTATTCAAGTTACAGTTATTAAAAAGAGCTTGTCCTGAGTATACTTAATTCTCTTCTTATACATCCATCAATAATTTTACTGCAATATATCCATATGGAGTTAGTTTGCTTAAAGTGCAGCAATACCAAGGTAAAATGGATTAAGACCTTAACATTCTTCTTCTTCCATATACTGGATTGGGCCCTTTCAGGGCGTTACAAGTTCAATCGAACCCTATGCGCTTGGGGGGCGGTGTGTGCTCTCTTAATATATAAATTAAATAAAACGTTAATAAAATTATTCTATGGACATTTGGTGATAAAAAAATTATTATTGTGATGTATATAGTCTTATGAAGAAATGTAAGCAGATGTTACGGCACGAAGGCCAGCCCTGAAAGCCTCTGGGCATGTGGTGGCTGATAGGCTTGTGGGGAGCCTATTGTCTAAGTGTTGCAGGAAAAAATGGATGGTAAAGGGCTGGGTGGTCTGCCCTTGCATGTCGAAAACGCTGGGCTCCCGGAATTCTGGGGTCTCTCCGTTGGAGGTACTGGTCTATGGTGATGTCAACATGACCGGTGTTGATTTTGTGAAGGAGACTTAGGCGGTTGTTCTTCCTCTTCGTTTCTAGGCTTTCCCGGTGTAGTACCTTCAGCATGTTGTCAACACATCCTGGTGTTCTGTTTGTGTAGTCGCCGCAGCAGAATCTGGCTGCTCGTCGCTGCACTCTCGAGTTGGCTGACGTCTTTCTGAAGATAGGGGTCCCAAGCAGCAGAAGCATGTTCCACAATAGGCCGTACCATGGTGGTGTAGGAAATGGCCTTGAGTTTGGTTGAGCAGTCATTGATGTTTCATCGCAGGAAGCCAAGGACTGTGTTAGCTTTCCCTGTCGTTATTGCTGTATGTCTTGACCATGTTAGGTTGTCAGTGATTGAGACGCCAATGTATCTACTCGTGTCGTATGTTTCTGGAATTTTGTTATCGATAGCATCTGATGTTTCAAGGGCCAGTTTTTTCTTTGGCATTACTCTGATGGCTGGGTACTTTCCTGGATTAAATTCCATCTGCCAGTCTAACATTGTTCACTGAACACAATTATGAAATGGTCCCCAAAACGTAAGATTGTATTAGTAAGCAATGCTTTACCGGATGGATGCCATCTTGGATTTCTGGATTCAGTTTAGTTCATCGACTGAAATTTGGGTCGCAAGCAAATCAATTTAATAACCGCTATTACAAAATACGATACACGCATCAAAATCCCAGTGTAATGCACTATTACATTTTAATATATATATATATATATATATATATATATATATATATATATATATATATATATATATACAAATAATTGTATGACTCATATTTTAAGTACTCTAATTTAAATGTATTTGCACATGTAAAACTTGAATATCAGTATTATATATATATATAACCAAGTTCACTGACTAATATAGCTGGCAGATCAGCAAAATTAATCACAGAACGCGTCAAAGTTAAAAGTGAGAGAAACGACACATTATTAAAGAGACACGAACCCAAAGCGTGCACATAATATCCACCTATAGCCGGCCACCCTATGCCTCACACTACATCTTCCAAACATACTGACCAAAACAATGACAAGTACCAACATACCAACACTTCCTCTGATGAAACAATAACTAAACAGTCCTACCTTAACATAGAGGATGTGGTTTGGGCGTTCAACAAGTAACTTCACAACATGTAACGTTGCTGATTACAAATAATAAATTCCTGATAGGAAGTGGCAAAATCGACTAGATTAGTTTGTTTTTGATACGATGAGGATTACAGCTGCGGCACACGCTTTGAGGAAGGTCGAAGGGGTGATGGCAGATAGACGTATATCACGTAAACTTGAAGGAAATTTGCTCAACTCGTATACTTGAATGCACTCGAGGCGATGGCACTAACAGAGAAACAACACGACAGGGTCCAGGTTTGCGAAAAACAACCTGGTAAGAATACTCGTGGAAGCTGATAAGAAAATAAGCGATGAAATGAGAGTGGATGTTGGAGAAGAGGAACATTTTAGGAAATAAATTATTGGGGCTAGTCATAGAGAACTAGACTGGAACATCCGGTCCGGTGTTTATCGCGATACTCTCTCAAAGTGTCGAACACTCTGGTGCTGGCTATAGCGTGGGTCTATCCTTGTGCGCGATAGACTCGTTCATCTACCCAGAGGGTCGATGTACTAGTGCCAACATGACGAATAAAAAGTGCAAACCTTTAATATCGCTTGGGATGGAGTAGTCAATTTAAATGTAAGTGAAGTAGCGTGTTAATAGGTCAATTTTGTTATTATATTTATAACACGTAAAAGACTCAATTTAAATAAATTGGGTTAGGCTAATTTTTTTTACGAAGAAGTTAAATGCAATCAAA
>JAODUO010000789.1:145000-225718 GCA_025642075.2 Ridgeia piscesae
GTACAGCAGTGACAGATTTAGGTATATGGCCCAATCAGCAACTGACGTTACGTCTAGAAAATGTTCGTCCCTAACGAAGTTACACATACGTGTCTGAAGCCAGGGTGTGCTAATTATGAACATGACGTTTTCTCAATATCTTGTTCTTCGTCCAACTTGCTGTCTTGATTATGGAAACAAAGCCAACTGAGACAGTTAGCCGTACGTCATTGTCATTATTTGGTAGATAGTCGTTTAAGTGATCTGTCATCTTGGCCATGATAACAGAATGTTTGGCAATATCTGCAAGGCAACCAAACGATAATGTAGTATTTGTATGATTCGTACCATCTCTAAAACCTAACAGTGATATGCAAGTTCCTTAGATGACCGGTAAATACACACGGCTGGACAAATTGTGGACTGTTTCCCTCGCTCGATTGTAATAGTCGTTATTATATGAGTGTACAGCATGTCATGATATCGTCAGTTGCCCAAATTGCGCTACATATCGAAGATTAAATCCAGAATCGTGTCGCTAGCGTCGTCTGTCTAAGATACTGTTCGGATGTAAAATAATACATTTTACAGGATGAAACATTGAAATCGCAGTCAGTAGCCTAATACGGTAGTAGTGAATGTAATTTGACGATCAGTGACTTTGTCAAAGCTTAGAATATCATATTTTTAAACATTACTACGCGAGACGAGGTCGGTTCATAACATGCCCACTTTCTTGCAGTTGGATGAACAAAAATGGTAAAAACGAAACATCGGCCCTTCTCTCTATAAAGTATTTCTACTCGCACATCATGAACGGGGTAAGTTATCCCGGCTTGTCTGAGTGTGGCAATCTACAAAAACGCTATGAATTACTAAATATATCTAGCGTAACGTGTAACGTATGCACGTTACACGTTATAATGTTCTACATTGATGAAAATACTTCAGTTCACTGGTCAGTTATCACATTGTCTTGTTCGGGAATCATTGCGAACGTTTTGTCACATGAAGACATTTCTCCCTTCGTACATCTTGACGACATTATGTTATTAATTAGTGTTATCTCATATCATCTCATCTGAGTTGTGTTGTGTAAGAATGCATACACTATACATGTTAACAAATTACGGATATTACAGAAGAGAAGAGTAAAGATTACACAACCGCTCTGTAGATCACACACAGATCCTCTGATTTCAAAATTAAACCTTAAGATTAAATTATCTATTATAGACACGAACTAAACATTGGTATGTATAAACCCATCAATTGCCAATTTCCGGAAAGCATATCACCTATGATTGGGCAAACAGAACATATTGTCATGGAACCGTTATCATCAACATCTTATAAATCATAACGACCATTATATTCAAGAACAAACAGTAGAACGTTTACGACAAACTACTCACGACTTGTCCTCTGAAATGTACTTCCTGGGTTCTGAGAGCTCTTTCAATTGAACCCTTTTAAACGAACTCTAAGGAGTTATGATTGTCAATATAAACTTAGATTTTGGTAAGAAATATTTGGTAAATAATAAATAAGTGTGTTTGTATTTGTCGTAGTAGTAGTAGTAGTAGTGGTGGTGGTAGTAGTAGTAGTAGTAGTAGTAATAGTAGTAGTAGTAGTAGTAGTAGTAGTAGTAGTAGTAGTAGTAGTAGTAGTAGTAGTAGTAGTAGTAGCAGCAGTAGTAGTAGTATTGCTGGTAAGTACAGGTGTACTTAGTGTTAGATAATATTAGTATTTAAAACTATTCTTACTAATTTACTCTAAGTAATATGTGGTATTAGTTAGCATATTGGAATTTGTGATGAATTGACGCCATCAATAACAACGTAGTAATCCCATACTAATTTTTTATTAATATTATCAATCTAAGTTAACTGGTACAATAATAAGTATTGTGTATGTGTATATTAAATGCCTTTACAGAATAATTTTGGGCTTAAATTTTGCTCTAATAGAATCTAATCAGGAAACTATTAGTGTTTAATTATTACGCTTTGGTGGTTCGTGATGTAAGCCCCTACCGTGTTTTTTCAGGATCTCCAATGTTACAATATTTGTTATTTCCTTTATATTCTATTTGAATACGTATTCTTAAATTTGTACTTGTGGCCGAAATAAATGAAGTCCACGTGCGTATACTGCATCTTGCATTGCATATGTTGATATCTCCTCTTTTCCTCAAGCCTTCCATTGCGATTGCTTTCTCTGTCTGTAGATTGACTTGGCCTACAAAACAATCGACGCCGTCGCAAACGGCATTATGATCACCCCATGGCTGAAGGGGTACTACATTGCGAAGGTACTGTAGACAATTGACAGTTTGTTTTGCAAAGTTGAATTTATTGTTCTAATTTACAAACATACACGAAATGCTTAGTTGAATTAGACCTCGTAAGACAGCAGTTACAAATTGTTCTTCCCGCGTAACCCCTAACGTATCATCTGGACATTTTCGTCATAAAAAACTCTGTATATCGCGATAGCCCATACTCTATTAATGAGACATGCATAACTATACGACTAATTTATAATAAATTCGATCAACAATGAGGAATGAACTAGCTAGATTTTTTTGAAATCAAGGACTCAATTTGGGAACAGATTTAGACAGGCATACTCGGACTTCATCCATGCTACAGAGTCGGACTCGAAGTTTAGTATTCGTGCCGAACGACGGCGCTATGTGTGTTCACACAAAGAGGTGGACGGAAGATCAATAATGTCTTTAACCCTCCTACGAGACGGTGGAGTTAAATAAACATTCCTAAAAGTCCAACTGTATGGCGTCTGCTGTAGACAATGCACCTACATTTGCGCCTTGGACAGATCTCAGAGCAAAATCGCATATTTCACACGATGATCCGGGAAGTTAGTTTTGAATTCGTTTTGGCATTGATGACGTTTCGTTGAGTCTGCATAAGTTGGCTCAATGTTTCTCCCACATTCTCTTCGTCACCAAACGCAGCGTTGGGGTGATCAGACATGTTGACCTTTCTGTAGTTGACAATATCTTCCAATATCTCTTGCTTCGTGATCGTACTTTCAATAATTCAGCTTCACGTCTGAATATTTTCCGGTATTTTCGTGGATATTAATTTTTTTAATTCTTACAAAAGTGCAAAAATAATTATGCGATTTATTTTATTTTCAGTCATTCTTTAGTTCCATGTTGTCCGTGACGCGTTATGAAGAGCTACTACATATCTGGGTCCGCATGAAATTCTTTGCAAAAGTAACATGTAATATTGTGGGCGTTAGATTTGACGATACATATCGATAACATCTTCATCAAATTATGCGAGACGAATCTTTGGATCATTTAGCAAACTAATGATGAGTACTTCAATTACTGAGAATATTAATTAGCATGTCCGGTGGATCTTCCCCACAAATCTGGAAACGTTTCAGAAGATGCCCCTGTCATTCTTTGTGAATTCTAACGTGTCTAAGGGATGAAGTCTCCTGGTGAGCGAGAACTTACTTCATTGAAGTCTCCGAAAACGATTACCACACAATAAGTGGTATTTATTATTTTCAACTAACCGTTACCCCCTGGTAAACCCTTGTTTGAGAACCGCTGCCGAAAGACCACAACTTTGTACCGTGTAACCACATAGGTTAGTCAGTTAGTAGAACGTTGTTGAGTGAATACAATAAGATATAATGTTATAACAAAATTAACCACATAAGAAAGATGATGGCAAATTAGGGAGTTGCTGGATAAAGACGAAACGTGAAGAAATAAAACATTCGCCGGTTGGACACTATAGATCTTGATCATGTGGGGACACGAATTGGTTTCCACAAACAGTTCAATTCCCATACTCAGATTTCGTACATTGTTTCAACTGCTTCCAATCGAAACGAAAATCTAAACAGGTCGTAGTTTTCTATTAATTTAAGAAAATAATAAATAACACTTATACATACATCAACGAAGCAATCATTGGGGAGTACTTGGTACCTCGGCTTTTTGTTACATTATTAAGAAACGCAGGGAGCTAACGATTGAATGGATATAGCAGATTTAATTTGTGGTACGCATTTTTAGAAATTTTCACAGTCAACATGGACGACCCGCAGCATCTCGGTAAAGGGCGCCACCTATCGTGCGACATTGGTTGACGGGGAAAAAGTCCTCAGCGAGATGCAAAAGTGGCTCACGGAAGATGGACGATACTGGGCCAATCCTGACCACGCCATGCTATGGACACAGTATGTAACGCCTCTCCTGTAGAACCGTGTTCCGATAACAATTATGGTAGTTTCATAGTTACGCTTGTTATCAAGTGTTACGGTAACAATTAATGGTGATGGTTTAATCATTACTGTTGTTCACAACTGATAGGATGTGGACTTTCGGTGGCAGTGACGATAGTTGGCTTGACTGTTGTTTTGAACAACTATCGTTTAATACGTTGGGTTAAAAATAGTGCCTGACATCATAAGCGTCCGAAGGGAGCAATATGACATTTGGTCCGGACTTGATATTTAATGGGGATGTATTTGGCAAATGATAATTTAGCTTGACATTTTATATAATACATTTTACATATAATATGTATTATCCCCAGCCGCTTGTTTGAAACCAGAAATGCCGCTATGTCACAGTTGGATATCAGCATGCTGTTGGCAGAACCTATCATTGTAGGAAACGGAAAGCAGTCAGTCTACTCTCCACTTGCAAATGCCCTGAAACAGATGCTATATTAGCATGCGTTTATAACCATTTGGAGCTAGAACATCTTTTTCAAGAGAACTTGTGTTCCTTTGTAACAAGTAGAGGCACAGGTGACATGGTTTTTGCCAGGAAAATACCAGGATCAGAACCGTGATCTCTAACACAGTTGTGTCTTCACGAAAGTCTGTCATAATGAGTATGCGTTGCCCAGTCTACTTCCGACTTCTAACTTGTAAAATCACGTATGTTATACTTCTCTCGTACCAAGACGTTTGTTTTCCTCTCCCAGTAAGTTCTGTTTAACATACTGCTTTTCATCTTTGGTTTTGACGACTGCTTGCTTGTTCTTTACGTATTGAAGAATGTCCTTGTTGCAGTAGAGTTGATTTGTCCCGACTGTGATACATAACATCAATACTTACTTGCATGTGTTATATGTGTTTGTAGGTATAATATTGAAGGTGATAATATAATAGGTAAGTATTAAGTTATCTTGTCAAAACCCTAAGCAGGGCGCATATGAAGGGGTTATTCATAATAAATGAAATGAAGTCAACAGCAAGTACATATTAATTAATTACTTTATACATTTATTTTCACGTCATGTTACCAAGTTTAATTTTGTATTAAGAAAAGTACGATTGTCCTCAAATGTGTTGACAGTTGATTGCTACTTTTACACTTATACTATTACGTGTGCGTGGTGGGGGCAGCAAAGTGTGTATGTAAACTATGTATGTATGGTAAATGTATGTGAACAACGAAACAAATACCTCGTGCATTTTAAATGTCGTTTGGTAATAAACTGTCTGTAATGAACTGAACTGTTATGAAATGATTGTTAAAAAGTGTTATATATAACTTCGCTGTCATTAACATGTCCCGGGTTTGATTGATTATGTGCATCGATAATGCGTTTGTTCGTAACATGAATGTAAAAGGTCACCGTTACCCCAAGGTTGCCTACATTCGTCGATGCTGTTCGAATATATTGCTAGGATCGACACAATATCACGTTATTTATATGACAAACCCAATTTTTGTCGTACAGTATAACTACGTTACGCTAACAATGTAATGAGTGCAACAGTGTCGCATTTTATGTCATATTTTTGGGAACGTCGGCACGTGATGTCAATGTTTTCAGGCTGAAAAATACTATTTAACTTGCCGACGTGTAGTTCGCAGCCCTAAGTGTCAGAGGAGGTAAAGAGCAGTAAGCATGTGCACGTATTGCAGGGGTTTCACGAGCTGCCGGAATCTGCAAATACGGAAAGGGAGTTACCGTGATTGAAGAACTTGGATTCCACTCTTGGTTCATAGCCGCTCATGAACTCGGCCACAAGTAAGTGACACGCCAGTGGTCAGTGTGGCTTTGATATTTCAAAAGGAAACATAAGACATGAAACATCTTTTGGGACTATACATCTAGAGTAATTAGTTTCTTTTAAACCTAAAAATTTGCTACTACAGAAAAGAATATTATGCAGCAACTGACTAAAATAACCTTGCCGAAGGCGCACCTTTTAAACTGCTCGGACAGCGTATTGTGATAGTGTTAACAATATTTAATAACATTGCCTCCTACAGAACCAAGTCTAGATGGCACGGCGATTATGAAACCCTTTGATTTATCGAGAGTCCAGTCTATCTATCTACGTGTATCGCGCCATTCGGCGGCATATGTCACTTTTATTTTTAACCAAATTAATACTACCAGCACCTACACAATCAGCTGATAATTTATTCTATTAATTTATTGTTCTTTGCGTAAATTTGAATTTTCAGAAAAATGTGTCTACACTGCTTCTTTGCTAATGTAATTTTATGCCCTCTGGTCGTTCTCTCTTCCTTAACAGAAACAATATTTTTCTCAATATTACCAAACCCACTCAATATTGTAAACACTTCTATCTGGTATCCTCTTAATCTCCTGGTCTTTAGTTTCGTTAAACCACATTCTATTAAACGCATTTCAGAACTAGAATCCCTGAGTTTTGGAATAATATTGGTTGCTCTCCTTTGTATTGTTTTCCTAGCATATCAATATCCTTCTTGCGGCATGGCCTCCATTCGTACATATAGCATTGTAAACGAGGCCTAACCATTGTTTTGTACAGCGGTATTATTAGTTTATTTTCTATGTACACTACATTTCTCCTAATTAATCCACACATTTGGTTTCCCATCAATGCTACAATTCCACACTGCTCTGAGACTTTCATATCAGCACTAATAGTTAGCCCTAAGTCCTTTTCTTTTACGGTAGTAATTAGTATAGTACCTCCCATTGTACATCTTCATTCCCATGTCCTGTGTGAAGACACTTACATTTCCCAAAATTAAACCACATTTGCCACTTCTCAGACCATCCGGTCAACTTATTAAGATAATCTTGTAAATGCTGTCTATCTGCATAATTTTTTATTTTTCTAAACAGTTTTGTATCATCCGCAAACATCAACACCTTGCTTATTATATCTCATCAAAATCATTGATATATATATATATATATATATATATATATATATATATATATATATATATATATATATATATATATATATATATATCAATGATTTGGATGATGATATAACAAGCAAGGTGTTGATGTTTGCGGATATACAAAACTGTATATATATATATATATATATATATATATATATATATATATATATATATATATATATATATATATTATATATATATATATAGACAAGTGTGATGTTTGCGGACGATACAAAACTGTTTAGAAAAATAAAAAATTATTATATATATATATATATATATATATATATATATATATATATATATATATATATATATTAAGAAATAAGTATGTCCCAATACTGATCCCAGGTAGTGGTCACGACACCCCAGTGGCTCACACGTCTTGACATTATCAACGAATGCCTCTGTGACGTCAACACTATGTCTAACACGTTCTCTCCCCTAGTTCGTTCTAGCACTTGATGAGCAAGGAAACTATCTTGTACTAAATTTTAAAACTTTTGATCCTCACTCCCAGTACTCTGTGGAGATTTCCACTGTATGTACGCCTATGGTTAAAATCCCACATAACAATATAGTCCGGTTTACTCACAACTTATATAGCATTTTGTAATTTCTCATTATCTTCTAATCTTATGTTTGGACTTCTATAAACGAATCCAACAGTTAATGTTGAGTTTCCTATACCTATGTTACATGAAACAGCTTCTTCACATTCAGCTTCTTGTTACAATTTTATTTCATAAGCCTGAATGGATGTTTTAATATATAAAATAACACCACCTCCCCTTCTTCCTATTCTATCTTACCTAAACATTACACATCCTGTCATTCTTAAGTCAGCATATGATATATCGGTGGTGGCCCAAGATTCAATTAACCTATTATGTGAGGGTCAATATCTTCTACCATAATGCTTAGTTAATTTCTTTGGAAAGGAAGCCCATTTTTCAAGTTTGTGACGCCGAGTTACTTTTGGTACTTAACTACTTTAACATTACGTTCGCCCGATGAGTGACTTTGTAGCATATGTTACAAATATAACTCTGAATTAAAGAATATACCAGATACCAACACATGAGATTCATAGAGAAACGTTCAGAAAACAATAAAATTCGAAATTTAACAATGGCATCGTATTAGAAGCTTTAGGGTAGCGTTTCTCAACCAGATTTACAGATCAGTCCCCTCGTCGCGGCCTCGAATCACCGCTTCTACTTACTATTCATCGAAAGACCATTTGTTAATATTTTCACTAAATGTTGAAGATGAACTGGTATATATTCGTGTGTTTTATTCTGATATTTGTATATGTCTTACATTATTTTTTGACATATGAGACTTTGACTAGGGGATGACCTGCGAAGTGTAGCGGCCTACACTCCCCTTCCATACAATAAACTGACATTGGCAGAATTGTTGCGGCCCCTTGGCAACTCACTCGCGACCCCCTGCTCTTCACCCTCAATGGTCATGCATCGGGGGCATTTCTCCGTATGTAAACTGTCGGAAATTGTGAGATTTCTCTAGACTTTTTCAACTTATACAGTAACTTCTGAGTACAGCACACGCATGGTATTGTTTACTGTATTACGAGTGTCGTTTCCTGTTGTTTTGAGGTAATGAGGAGACGTCAGTGTGTGTATTTCGCTACAGTCTTGGCGCCGAACACGATGGTGGAAGATATAAGAGTCAGACCTTGAACAATTGCGATCCATCCGCGAACATCATGACAGGCACTGCCGGAACCGTTACCGCTGATCGCATCAGTGACCGCTTCCACTTCTCCGCCTGCTCCATCAAGTACTTCAAGGACCTGCTGTCGGGGAAGACAGACGGGTGGGTAGTTGTGGAACGTTGTGTCTTATACTGAGCAGCCAGGAAGGAATAAAGACGGGTAGGTAGTTGTAGGGCGTTGTGTCTTATACTGAGCAGCCAGCAAGGAACAAAGACGGGTGGGTAGTTGTGGGGCGTTGTGTCTTATACTGAACAGCCAGGTAGGAATAAATACGGGTGGGTAGTTGTGGGGCGTTGTGTCTTATACTGAGCAGCCAGGTAGGAACAAAGACGGGTGGGTAGTTGAGGAACGTTGTGTCTTATACTGAACAGCCAGGTAGGAATAAATACGGGTGGGTAGTTGTGGGGCGTTGTGTCTTATACTGAGCAGCCAGGAAGGAATAAAGACGGGTGGGTAGTTGTAGGGCGTTGTGTCTTATACTGAGCAGCCAGCAAGGAATAAAGACGGGTGGGCAGTTGTAGGGCGTTGTGTCTTATACTGAGCAGCCAGGTAGGAACAAAGACGGGTGGGTAGTTGTGGGGCGTTGTGTCTTATACTGAGCAGCCAGGTAGGAACAAAGACGGGTGGGTAGGTGTAGGGCGTTGTGTCTTATACTGAGCAGCCAGGTAGGAACAAAGACGGGTGGGTAGTTGTGGGGCGTTGTGTCTTATACTGAGCAGCCAGCAAGGAACAAAGACGGGTGGGTAGTTGTGGGGCGTTGTGTCTTATACTGAGCAGCCAGCAAGGAATAAAGACGGGTGGGTAGTTGTGGGGGCGTTGTGTCTTATACTGAGCAGCCAGCAAGGAACAAAGACGGGTGGGCAGTTGTAGGGCGTTGTGTCTTATACTGAGCAGCCAGCAAGGAATAAAGACGGGTGGGCAGTTGTAGGGCGTTGTGTCTTATACTGAGCAGCCAGGAAGGAACAAAGACGGGTGGGCAGTTGTAGGGCGTTGTGTCTTATACTGAGCAGCCAGGTAGGAACAAAGACGGGTGGGCAGTTGTAGGGCGTTGTGTCTTATACTGAGCAGCCAGGTAGGAACAAAGACGGGTGGGTAGTTGTAGGGCGTTGTGTCTTATACTTAACAGCCAGGTAGGAACAAAGACGGGTGGGCAGTTGTAGGGCGTTGTGTCTTATACTGAACAGCCAGGTAGGAATAAAGACGGGTGGGCAGTTGTAGGGCGTTGTGTCTTATACTGAACAGCCAGGTAGGAATAAAGACGGGTGGGAAGTTGTAGGGCGTTGTGTCTTATACTGATCAGCCAGGTAGGAACAAAGACGGGTGGGTAGTTGTAGGGCGTTGTGTCTATATATATATATATATATATATATACAACTTACACAAACGATTTGTGGTACACATTGTACAAAAATAACATATAAATAGGAACTGTTTAAAAGTTAGAGCTGCAAAAATTCATAAAAAGAACTAATCATGTCAGAGTGGTGCACTCTATTGCGTAAAGCCCATTGAGTGAATTGACGTACACTCCCGGAGAGTTAACGATACATCAACCCTACGACTAGAGATGTTGTGTTTGTAGTTACCCCCGAGTGTGCCTCACTAACCAGGTGTGTTCCCACGGTGCACCCGTCCAAGGGATCGACATATTACCCGGTGTAGAGTTCTCCAAAGACGTGCAGTGCAGCCTGAGGCATGGCCCATCATCCAGCTATTGTGTATGTCTCTGTTGTGGACAATGTCTATAGCAGTTCGGGAATCATTTCACTAACAATCCTAAGAGCGCTAATGGCACTTATTGCTCTTTGAAAACGATGGTGATCATTAACAGTGATCTTCTATATATGTCAGAACGGTTTATAATGAGAACAATCAAAACCACGACTCACCATCGGGTAATGTCTGTGGTGTTTCACGTAAATAATGTCCTATATAATATGTCACTGGTTGTTTGCCTTTTGATAAAAGTTTCTGAAATACAACAACGGATATGATTGAGTTAAATATTTTGCTGTAATAATTCATCACTTTTGTGAAATGGTCCGACGATCATATACATGTGTTGAAAAAAATTGCAATTAATTCCAAGGCAATTTTCCGTACACTTATTCCGAGCGTTAAGGTATAATATTAAATTAGTATAACACTGTCAGGAAGGCAATCTTATGTCGGTGTACTGTCGTCTCCCCAGAATAAGATTGCCCCATAATATGGGGGCATATTAAAACTCCAAAACTAAGTTGCGGTACATTATGTTGATTTTTACCAATTCTAGCCCTTACCCTAACCTTGCATAACATCCTAACCATTTAAGGTTATAATGATAATCCATTGTCACGATTGTTCTTAGTGCTATTTACGCAATTTCACTACAAATATAACCGCAGTATATGTTGCCTGAGCTGATACATAATGTGCACAAACTTGTATTGACACTTTATTATTGAACTGTCGACAGGGAATTGCCCGACAACTTATCGATGTCTGCCATGTCATGTACTGCTACTCGCCTCTCAAGGGCATCTGCTACGCCACTACACCCGGCGCAGCGGACGGCACGACTTGCGCGCCCAACAAGGTCTGCATTAGTCAGCTGTCTTTCAATCAATCAACCAACCAACGAGCCAGTCAATTGATCAGGCAGTCAGACAACCAATCAACCAATCAATCAATCAATCAGTCAAACAATCCGTCCAATTGCGTGACACAACGGCTGCACAATGATGATGATAATGATGATGATGATATTGGTGGTGGTGGTGGTGACAACGATGATGATTATGATAACAATAGTGGCAAAACATCTGGATATCTCGAGAAAACATTCAGTTATTTCGACAAGTTAAATATTTGGCTTATCAACGTATCAACCATTTCGACTAATTAACCTGTGCTTATTTCTACATCAAAGTGTCATGTTCGTGGCTGGCGAAACCACTTGAGGAAGCCGTGTTTAATCTGGCCGTCATGTTCTTGCTGATGTGTTGCAGTGGTGTCGTCAAGGACGGTGTGTGAGCAAAACAACAAACCCAGACCCCGCAAACAAAGGTACGTTGATAGTGTAGTAGTAGCGCAGTGCCGTGTCAAAGACCGTGGGCAATGGTTTCACTCTGCCGAACTCCAATTCACTCAGCTGTTTGAATGAGGCTTGAACATGGTGTCAGATTAAACAGGTCAGCCAGAGAAGTCCAGATGGTGTTAGATTAAACAGGTCAGCCAGAGAGGTCCAGATGGTGTTAGATTAAACAGGTCAGCCAGAGAGGTCCAGGTGATGTTCGATTGAACAGGTCAGCCAGAGAAGTCCAGATGGTGTTCAATTGAACTGGTCAGGCAGAGAAGTCCAGATGGTGTTAGATTAAACAGGTCAGCCAGAGAAGTCCAGATGGTGTTAGATTAAACAGGTCAGCCAGAGAAGTCCAGATGGTGTTAGATTAAACAGGTCAGCCAGAGAGGTCCAGGTGATGTTCGATTGAACAGGTCAGCCAGAGAAGTCCAGATGGTGTTAAATTGAACTGGTCAGGCAGAGAAGTCCAGATGGTGTTAAATTGAACAGGTCAGCCAGAGAAGTCCAGATGTTGTAAGATTAAACAGGTCAGCCAGAGAAGTCCAGGTGATGTTCGATTGAACAGGTCAGCCAGAGAAGTCCAGATGGTGTTCAATTGAACTGGTCAGGCAGAGAAGTCCAGATGGTGTTCAATTGAACAGGTCAGCCAGAGAGTTATCTTTCATTTTACTTCAGTTTCGCTGCATAATTTTAAAGACGCATCTGATGACTATATCGACTAAACAGACAACGCGGTCGCGTTGTGCAGTGTGTGATTTAAAGGACAATATTTACCGACGATAATGCCTTATGCAGCAGTTTGTCTGCAGGGTCGGACACCAGTGGGCCTTTGTAATACGGCACCGCCATGCTCGCGAGCCAGCTACGCAGCAATGGCTGCCCCTCCCCAAAACACGAGTAACTGATACTCATAATAGTATTAAAAATGAAAATTCACGTTTCCATAGGTTGACATGCTATGGTACTTTCATATGATATGAGGCATTCAGCTTCACCTGGCTTACGATGACACTGTCTTATGCAACAGTTTGTCTGCGCGAAGGGTCAGTATTTGTTTGATTAATATACCGTTTCAGTACATCCTTGTAGCTGAATTAACATACGCCTAAAATGCTGGTTGTTTGTCTTAGGCTCCACATCGAGGACGCTCTTTAGGGAAATGGCAATCGAGTATGCTTCGTGTGCCCATGCATGATTTATGTTTGATATTGTTACTCACTGTAGTTGAATTGCAGCGCTCCATAGTCTTGAAATGCGTAAGTTTCGTAAAGTATTTAACCGAGGTGCTTCTCTTGTTATAGTTGCAGGCAGCAAATCGTGCACGGGGTCTGGTCTGCCGACTACAGTTCCCAGTGGTAGGTTTACACTTCATATCTGCAACGGCCTATTTTGTCCCGCACTTTGGGTCTTGTGCTGCAGACTGTTGTAAAAGGTTCAAAAAGCTCCCGGAAACTCATCTACTTAAACCTGGTTTTATATTTATATATGCGCGTACTTTACCTATTTATTGATGCTGTTTATATCTTGGACTACTGTGACACATTCATTCTTGTACTTTAATCTATTTTATTATTGTTTAAAGTTGTATATGACTTAACATTAATATCTACAATTTATGTTGTATTTGTGTTTTAAATTGTAACTACATCATAACCAATGCAACCATATTTATTGCACAGATCTTTTTTAGAGGCATCTAATATCGTCGGATTAATGTATTAATCCGATGAGATTAGGTACTGACTCACTGGTTAAGAGCAAACCGCGCAATCACAGTTTCAAAGTTAAAACAACCAGTCAAGTTCGCTGTGATTGGAGACTATTATGGCAAATTATATTTGACATCTGGAAATGCTTACTTATCGGATGTTTACCGAAAATACACATACAATTAGTAAATAAGATATATGCATTATTCCGATCCAACAGCTGTTTATTTAGTATTTTTCGTGAGCTGAACTGTTGCGCTGATTGCGTGATCCCTACCTACGTAATTTTCAGATAAGCCAAACGGTGATTCCTTGTATAATCTCGTACACTAATTAAGGTTTATTGAACAAACTATTGAACATAATATTGTTTAGTAAGTTTATTTCTGCAATATAACAAATGGAAATAGATAATGTACAACATATCTTTAATAATTGTGTTACGCGTTGTTGGGTTCCCATTGGAAGCGCAAACACATATTGTATCGCCAACAATAAAACATTCCTGTGCCGCGCCCCGAAGGTTGCACCGACAACAAAGCGGGTCTGCACATCAACAGCGTGTTGCGGAACTGCACTACGATTGCACTGCACTACCCGCAAATGTGTTTGGCGTGGAGAGGCATTCCGGCGTACTGCTGCGCTGCGTGCCACAAGGCTGGGCTCGTCACTCCGCGGCAACACTGTGAGTGAGACTGTAACAACGCCACACAGACGAATGTCGTTTTAGACTCATTTAAATTTTCTTTCAGAACATTAAACAAACTCCTTGTAATATACGTAATATTGTATATTAATCCTCTTATCATAATTATTGCACGTAATTACGTCTTCATCTCAATGCAGATGTGTTCTGTTAATTAATTATGACCTAACAATAAAACTCCACGTTTGTTATCCGTATAAGCCGTGGTCATAAATGTTCGGTTTAATTCGCCATATGTCCGTTTTACTCGACAAGTTCACTGTGTTTAAAGTTAACCTAGTGGGGTTCCACAAATCCTCGTTAGTCGCTAGAGGCGCTAATACGCAACTAGACCCTAGTTGCGTATCAGCGCCTCTAGCGACTAAAGTGGATTTGTTTGTATGTTTTGCTGAAGGCTTATTTATATCATCCCCAATTCGTTATTGACCGTGCAGGCGCGATAGTTTGTATGTGGGCATGCCTTATGTGTGGTCAATAGACAGAACAGCATGCCGTATGTGTGGTCAATAGAGAGAACAGTCAAGATAACACCATCTTGGCACTGAAATCAATCGAACGTCCCTCAACGCTTCATCGACCGTAAATGTACATTAATGTAGACATCATGCTTTCATGTTGACGGATATGTTATACGATATCAATATTTAACTATGTGTGAAGAGGTAGCCGTCTCGTGTGATGCATACGGCGAGCTGTAGATGATTTTAAACATCCTTTCCGGCATCGAGCCAGCACACCTGTCGTCGCCGTCGGGCCACCAGTCGACGTTCCATCTGCTGTAAATGTACAGTAATGTACATATTATGCCTTCACATTGACGGCAATGTCAGACTGCATCCATATTTAGCTATGTGTGAGGCTTCGGAGTCATGCGAGTTCAACAGCTGATTGTAGGATGATTTAAACAAGCGTTCCGCAAAACGGTGCCGCATTTTACACACGTCAAGAATACGTAACAGACGGCACAAAGACCCTAGTTGCGTTAGACCGCCCTCTGTCGGATTAGTTATTGTGGTACTTCATTGCGTGGTTCACTGCGTGCGTGCGTGTGCGTGTGCGTGTGCGTGTGCGTGTGCGTGTGCGTGTGCGTGTGGTGGTGCGTGCGCGCGTGTGTGTGTGTGTGACCTGTTCTAACGAAATGAGTCACATGTCAGCAAACCTGATTTCGAGAAAACACTGTATAAACATTGCACGGCGATATTTAACGATTTTGACTTTTCGTCACCAAAGCACACTTTAATGTCTTTTCTATAAACTGTCAATGCATATTTGCCATTTATATTACTATTTAGTACAGTTTACTACCTTTTTAGAAAGGCTACGTAACATTTCACGCATGAATTTCGTAAAACAAAACCGATAAATCGCACTTGTTCGAGTCGGACATATGTGGTACCCGTGTTGTTATTTGGAAGGTTATCTTTTAATGTGTTGTTGTTCCACGTTGTGTTATGCAGTACTACGATGGATGGCTTGTCTCGATCCTTATAATTGCAGTACTTTAGACTGTATCCATTTACCGTTCCATTGTAGCAGTACATCGGTGGTGTGCACGAAAGTCTTGGTTCTTGTTCTTCTCTGTATAGCTATGCCGGGATAACCCCTGATTGATCATCGAATGTCTTTTCCTTCTTTTCCCCGATTGCTCCTTCACTGCCCTCTCCTCACCCATGTCCTCTACCCTACTTCGTTCGTTTTGCACTCCTTTCGAAAACCCACATATCTCCACCTCGCGAATGTCTTCCTTCTGAGGCTAAGTTCGCGATAACAATAAACCGGGCAAAATTATACTGCATACAGTGGCCAAAGTATCTACCTTCAGCGGCGAAAGTCAATGGATGGGTTGAACGTTATTATCCCTGACCTCGGCCGGTCCGGCACTGGAAGCACATCTGCGCGAACGGCGACTTGTCTCTGAGTGAGTTTCTCTGGTCAGCGCTCAACTCCTTTCCACGTTGACGTGATGCACCATCTGTCAGGTGATCTAGTTGAAGGTGAGGACCACTGATGGTGTTATACCTGCCAACTGTTTTGTTTGAAATCCGGGAGGTTCATCAGCAGTTCAGCACATCTCCCACGTCGCGCTGTCTCGTACCTTGGTCGGAAGAAGGTGGGGTGGGGTGCTTGGGTGGTGATGCTGTTGGAGATGTTTCGCCCGAGCTCTAGCGGCTCAACACGTCTCAACATGTCTGCCTTGGTATCGTGCTGGCTCGGATCAGGGTGATGATGTCAGAAGAAGTCGGGAGTGGCTGGAGATTTGAAGCAAGCATTTTGAGATTTGCCAGTATTCCAGGTGACTTAGAGAATCGCCAAACACTTTGTGAGTCTCCCGGAGTTTCCGGGAAAGTTGGCAGGTGTATGGTCTTGAGAACTGTAGTAAAAGTAGTTTGACTATTCACTGTCTCAGACGCAACAGAAAGTTTGTATCTGCACGTAGTGAAATGGGTAGGCTAGTCACATATCCACAAGTAATATACGTGCACTGAATGAGTCATCTTCAAAATATCCAACATCACTAAAATGATGTGAATCATTATGCAAACTGTTTATGTTTGACATATCCAATAGGGTTTTGCTTTGTATTTTTAGACTTTAGAGTCTCTCGTAAGCGTAATGCCCCCACCTTGCATCAGGATGGTAATTCTTCACCGAATAACCAGTTTTACCTGTCGTTCGTCTTTCTGTCCACATCTGCGTGCCCCACTACCAAAGGCTCCTTTGTGTTGTGACGCAACCATAATGAATAGTTACGTAATATTTGACTTTTAATTTGCAGATATCTCCACACGGAGCTATGTGATGAGGCACCACTGGCCGAGCAAAGCGGATCCCGATGTCTGACGCAGACTGCTCGCCGTTGTTCCACGCTCTGTGGGATGCCGTGTGTCACCACTCTGCTTTAGCAATGGGCCACAAGAGGATCATTATGGCGCGACACAATAGCTAATACCATAATAAAGGTGACACTACTATATAAGCCGCCCCATCGTCATGTGTTTTCTTTGTAAATCGCTTTCTTGAAAACCATTGTAACAACTGAAGCTAATAATATTATTTCCAGTCTGATCTCTGTATCGTGTGTCATATTAACAGTAGTCATCTACTCACGTTTTCTATTGATCGCTTCCTTGGAAGTTTTTTAACGACCGAATATAATGGCTGTACGATTTAGGGTTATCACAGGTCAATAGGACAACTACTTAGTACACTGACACACATCTTAAGGTCTTAGTATTGGTCACCGCACACATATTAGACATTAGACAAGTCATGACGCAGATGTACGACGCAAGGAGCACGCACACACACGCACGCATATATACAAACTTGTCCTTTCCAGTAAAATGAGACCGAGCAAATTGGTGTGCAGATAATTACTATACGTGTTTGTGCGAGATGGCCAGTTACTGCTCACGCCCACAGACGAAGCCCCAATGACCTGCACAGGTGTGTGTGTGTGTGTGTGTGTGTGTGTGTGTGTGTGTGTGTGTGTGTGTGTGTGTGTGTGTGTGTGTGTGTGTGTGTGTGTGTGTGTGTGTGTGTGTATGTGTCTGTGTTCGTGTGTGGGTGGGTGTGTGTGTGTGATGTGCGTGTTTGTGTGTATATGTATGTATGTATGTATGTGTGTGTGTGAGTGGGTGGGTGTGTGTGTGTTTGTGAGTATGCATAATGTGTGTGAGCGTGTTTGCGTATACTATGCATGTGTGTGCGTGTGCATGTGTGCCTGTGTGTGCGTCCGTATGTATGTATGCATGTATACGTGGTGTATGTGCGGGTGTTGTGTGTGTGTATGTGTGTGTGTGTGTGTGTATGTGTGTGTGTGTATATATATAAGTATGTGTGTACACATGAGGGGAAAGTCATGAAGACTGGCTCATGCATAGAGAGATGTGTAACAACGTTGTTATTATCTTATTAGGCGCCTTTAATGTAGAATCGCTGCTGTTTGATGAAATATTGGGCAATTTCGTCCGCTCAACCTTGCTCTAGTTCACTGAATGGGTTCCTGCTATCAGACAGTGAGAGATGCTGGAATAATCTTCGCTCAATAGAAGCAGCATGTGTGCACCCTATATTGTCAAGTCGCACGTGCACAGTGTAGGCCTATAGTGCATAAAAGGAGATCGTCTTAGCATTTTTTCGTGCTCCAAATCCAGTCATACGGGCGCTCCAGAATCTGGTTGGTAAAAACTACATGATAACTACAGGTAGACCTACGGGAATGCCTTCTCGTTTAGTAAGTATGAACAGCTATCACGAGAACGCTAAATGACTCGCAAAATATACAATGGGTGATACGGTACTAAATACTACCGTAAAGGAAAACGACTTAGGGTTAACTATTAGTGCTGATATGAAGGTGTCAGAGCAGTGTGGAATTGCTGCAGCGAAGGGAAATCAAATTCTTGGATTAATTAGGCGAAATATAGTGTACAAGGAAAAAGAACTAATACTACAGCTGTACAAAACAATAGTTAGGCCTCACTTAGAATATTGCATACCAGCATGGAGGCCATATCGTAGGATATTAATATGCTAGAAAGAGTACAAAGGAGAGCAACCAAAATGATACCAAAAACACATAGGATGTAAACACATAGGATTTGTTGTTTACACCTATCTTATTGTTAAAATAAACTTACTTACCTAACGACAGTCAATGCGTGGCACGTAGACATGTGAGGCCACGGCACTGCCACTGACTGACTTGACGACTGGCATGTCAAGTACGAGACCGAGGGTGGATACCGTCGGAAGAACAGTCTGCGTAACTACGTTATTTCATAGTCTACATCTGCTAACTTCATTATACATTCCAATACATTCGCCATTAAGAAAACGTAAATGGTTTGGAATTTGGGTGGCAAAGCCAATTATTTAAAATATGTTATGTTATCAATTACGCAAACACTCTGTTTCCAGAACATAAATCAGAAGTGGTTGTGTTACAATAAAGAAAAAACTAGGTTGAACATTTGCAATATGTTGGTAACCAGTTTTGTGGGCTGAGAAATCTGCCAAGTCCCATTACTCTTCCGCTTTCAGTCTTTAATACGTAGTCCGTCGGCAAGTGTAAAGGAAATTATTTTGCTATAATCTTGGCAACTATGTTAATTCCATCTAAAATACATCACTGATCAGAATAAATGTTGCTGCCATATTTTCTGAGTTGTCCCATGTATATTGTTGGCACAATATATACATCGGTGGATAAACACTCTATAATAGTCCGTTGGTAAATGTTAAACAATTCAATCTTGTCATATTTTGGGTATCATCTTGGCAAATGGTTTTAATGTCATCTAAATAGTATCTAGAACTTGAAAACCCTTGTTCCCATTTTTATGGTCCCTTAGCGATTTAGCAGCCATTTAAAAATTGGCCGCCAAGCCAAGTATATTTCGCCTACATTAAAAACTGTTTCACCTAGAGAAATAATTGTGGTATGGAGATATATGTTTTATGGGAAAAGAATTTCAAATACACCATTTTTGGAATTTTCCGACTTTGACGTCCGCCATTTTTAAAGATGGCGGTCGTCAATACAAATGTCACTATATCTCATAAATTCAGTCATTTGAGTAATAATGTTGATGATATTGGATAACTTGGTGGATAGCGATATACACTAATTTATACTTGACCTTCACTAAAACTCATATAGCCGCCATTTTAAAGATGGCGTCCGGCTAAGCAATTTATCCATATCTTAAGAAATACCTAATCTAGAGCCACGATGTACCCGCCATTCTAAAAGATGGCCCCATCAAACAGTATTATTTCTGTATCTTTAGAGCCTGTAATCCCTATGTCTTATATCATCGAACTTTGAAGCTGATGTGAAAATACAGATGTTTGGAGGCAACGATTTTAAAGATGACTCTTAGATAGTCTGTAAAACGAACAGAGCCGGCCAATTCAAACATTGGTTTATTGATTTCAACATTATGCGAAAGCATATTGAAAACTCCCAATATGCTCAACCACCCTCACTCCCATTAGGGTTATGGATGTCCTCTGTGCCTAGCAGTTACGAAGAATGCTGATTTATGCATTAATATGCAAAAATTGTCTGCCTACATAATTATAGTGTTACATTTAGTCACATCTGGAAACTTGAAACATAACTGTAATCTAATAGTATTTACAGTAATATTGTAGACATTGAGTTGCTTGATGACATTACATGAACAACGTCTTGGTTTATTAAAATACATGTCATTAGTCAAGAGGTTGGAATAAATGTATTTAACATCTTTGCATTTTACAGTAAAATGTCACTTTTACAGCACTGTTTCTAGATATGATAAAAAGGTGAGCTATAGTGGTTTTAAATAATTTTACTAAAATAAACTATTTCGGAAATAATTAAAGCTGCTCCCTCCACTCATTCGCGTAAAATTCGTTTGCTCCTAGCGATTTTTTTTAGTAATTTCACAAACAGCGGAGGTATCAAATACTCCCTAATGATTGCTTAGTTGGTTTATGCATACATGTTACTTCTTTTTTTCTGAAATTAATAAAATAAATAGGAAATAGTTCGATTTTCGTTTCGATAGAACCCGATCGAAACTCGAAACCTAACTATGGAAATGGAGATTTGAGCGGAATACGCTTTAGTCTTCACGCGAACGAGACTTGGGGGACGAGATTGACTTTCATCCTGTCGACGAGTTGTTTACGTTTAGGAACAGCGAGTTTAGGCACAAACATGATTTTTATATGCCACCAACACGGCAAATTAAGCAGACAAAGACAGCATCGACGCATGATTGGGAAAGAATATGGAACTAAGCAGTGAATAGCATGACTTCGGAACAGTCACAGTCACAGTGCCCTGGCTTTGCAAGCTACGGCCGCCGAACTGTCACTGACTACAGTCAACATGCAGCGTTCGCACATTAGGGCCTGCAAGTTGGTCACGATACATGGCGTGACTCCGCGCGACTGGAGCTTATTGGGGACTAAGCGAGACTAATTGGGGACTGGACACAAGAATAATATTCTAACGATGGATGACAGTTGTAGCTTCCGACTGATGAATACTAGGAAAATCAGTTCATAAATATCTTATGTTATACGTTTCTTATCTTAAATGTCCGATTTAATATTGAGGTAATCACACTATCATAGGCACATAGCGATTTACGTAGTGCAGATAATCAACACGATGCTAAGCTGTATGTGTCTTTTACGGGATTTGCGTTTTACATTGCTGTACGTTGTGGTTTCGATAAGCACTTATATCTGACAAGTTGTCTAAATGCACATAATCATAACACATGTATACGTTTGGCCCAAACAGGTTGTACTGCGCGAAAACTGGCACTGTTCATTATTAGTCAAGATCGCCAAACACAAGTACTTGCCGCTATTGCCATGGCAACCACCATAATAATCGATTAAAATTCATGATTTCCGTGATCACTGTCACCGGCAAAGTGTTCCACTGCTTCTGCTTGTAATAATCCTTCGGACAATATAACTGAAATACGCTATTTCCGGACAGTTCGATTATTACGACCAAAACAAAACTAAGTACTATATGTTAACATGGAGTAAATGGACCTCCTGCCCCCAACAGCCCCCAGCCTCATTTTCGCGCGCGAGACTTGCAGGCCCTAATAGGCGTATGAGTATACGTCATTGATATTCCTGTTGTTTTTATTAAATTTATGTTATTGTTTACCTTCAACCTTAGCGCTTGTTCAGCCAATGCGACAAAATACCAAGGTATGGCTATGCTACGAGTATGACTACGCCAGGCATAGAATATGGCCTATACTTAGATGACTACGACATGTCAGTGATTGATTATAATACTGTAACTATGTAATGTTTATGTCACATATGATATGTAGCAGGTTAATAGCTTAAGGCTAATTAGCCTAATAGTAGCTATAGGTATATAATGTAAATGCATTATAAGTGATCCGTAACAGTTGTACTTAGGCCTTCGTTATACTTATTCATAATGACAATATTATAATATTATAGTTATAATAATAATTTAATACATTAAGCAATGATGATAATTTAATACATAAAAATAGGTATATACATATTATTTTAATTTATTAGTAACACTAATGTAATACAATAACAAGATATTGCTTGCATTTGGAAGCCTTGGAGGTGATCGTTCATAACATTGCAATTTAAAAAAAAAAAAAATTCAAATGTGTCACATTTTCAGAACTTGAGGTATCATCACCATAGGGCATGCGGAAAAGCTCATCACCTCAGGTAAATGAGTGTTGTAATATATATTAATTTACTCTCTCAACAAACCTTTTATAAAAATTGTACAGATGTATGTCATTTGTGAATCCAAGGGGCCTGGGGCCCTATGGATGTGCCTCCTACATTGTAGGAATTTGGTATGCCTGCAAACTTTTTATAATAGGTCAATGCTAATGTCGCAGTAATGTGCCTCAATATTGTTTGAAATATGACCCAGTTTAAGTGATAATAATAAGTTGTGGCATTTTCTTATATCACCACTCGAGATGAGACAGTGGAAGCTGAAGCTATGCGGTAACAATAAAAATGTAGACTACACAATTTGGTTCAAAGGCCTCAAGGCCTCAAGACGATTTCTGAATCTGACCCTCTATGTGATATTTTATTTGTCTGTATTAATGGGTTGGTGTACTTGTTAAATTGTATATAAGTAAAGACATCATAAAGTAAACACTTTTTACCAAAACTATTTCATGAAATTGACTAAAAAATAATGGCAAGCACAATATAAGTATAACTACAGGTACAATCACTGCACTTGATATATGTATTTATTTCATCAGATAACAAGCAAAGCAGCAATAAAAAATTGAAAACGTGTTAGGTAAATGTAAAAAAGAGTTACTTTTATAAATATTCGTATCATCAAGCATCCAGCACATGGTATATCAAATACTAATTAGTTCAAAAACATGAATCCCATTCATTAGGCGTTCAAATTATGCCTTTCACAGAGAATACATTAGCTTTAGCAAACATATGCTTAGTGATACATGTCATACATGTCATGGGAAAATTGTTCAATATTATGAAAGAATTGTCGTACTAAAACATATTTCTTGAAATTTACTTTTGCAAAGAGTTCACCCATAACACACACACACAATTGTTACAGAAACATGCTGTAAATAGATATCATATACATACTATGTACATATAATAACATTATATACAGCACTTTGACCATGTTGGATATTGTGCTTTAGAAATAATAAATATATTACATAAAGTAACTAGATTATACTTTTTTTTAAATCAGTAGATATAATACTAAAAAGTGGCTAAACTAGTCAAGGTCCTTGTCATGTGGCTGAGAGTTACATGTGCAGTTGCAATATGTTTACTCAATTCTATGAAGAGTACTGTCTAGAGATAGTGGTGAATACTTTTCTTTCATACAATTAGTATTTTCACATTAATTTAAGTGTGGCGGAATGTTTCCCACATTAGTAGACATGTTCAATATAACAGGTCTGAGTAATGTATATATAACATGTGGGCATGCAAATTTTATAACATGAATAAAACAATTATATTACCATGGTATTGACTTTGGGTCGTCACATATAAAATATCATACATGTCAGAGCCATGTTAATTGTCACTTTGTTTCTTGTATAGGCTGATGCGGATGTACAGTAAAATGCCAGGAAGCTGGTATGCAGGATCATCAAAGAGAGTGAACTGACACAATGTCATCGATATCCAAGCTGATGTAGTTCACTAAAGAATGACGAACCTGTTTAACAATGTCGAGAGAGGTTAACCAAAGGCTTATGCCATGTTTGACAGACCATGGCATCCACCGTTCCATCACCAACTGCAAAGCTAGTCAGGCTTCACCATATTCGCATGTCAAGCATTCTGCATTGGTCTCTAGTCAGTCAGGGTATCTGACCGGCATGGAAGCCAGTGTACACACCACCAGTACTGCGGAGTCTGTCATGATGCAACACACAGTACAACTGGGATAACTTCACTTGGTCGACATTCAAATACTTGACATTTAATATGCAGCATCTTGCACGGCTCATGGTTGGATAATCTTGTCCACAAATACAACTGTCCTGTATAGCATATTAACTTGTTGAACTAGTGGTAGTAAGCATTGTTCAGTTTCTTGTTGACCTGTAAAGAAAAGCATGTATTCAATTTCAGTAAACAAAAAAACATGCATCATGGTAGTGGAGTTGGGAGTAAATAATGATGCCATGTAATAACTATTCATTTTTGACATTTTATGTCAAACATGAATATGTGAGGCTGTCTGGTCAAAGCAAATGTTGGAAATGACAAAATAAGGTTACTGAGATGCCAACAGCACATTCCGTCAGAAAATATTCAAGCATTCATAATATGTATGTCTACCTTCTTCAACACTGTATTATTGATTTTTTTGAGTCATCGCTGCAGTATTTCCCCTGCTATATGATGAGTGAGGTGGACCACTTCAGTGTTTTTCTAAGCCAATTTGCTCAAAATATGCCACCTTATAGGTATTTCTTGCTATAAACATGTTAACATTTGTAGCTGTGCATTTGTTTCCTCTCTATTTCCCAGGGAATAAGTTGAAACATCCTTCAGAATGCACCATTTTGAAGGAATTTTTTTTAATTGATCTACGTAGCCATGCCCCCCCCCCCGACTCATATAGTGTATGTGCATTAATGTGTTGACACACTGGGTATAATATGCATTATACAAGACTAACAAGAACAAAGGTCATTCTAGTTTTCCATGTTCAAGATAATATGTGAATGAAAACAATGTGTATTTAAATGGATATATTAAAATATTTTGATAATTTATACGTTGTTGATTGTTAAAATGTTTAAATTACCTGGATTGATCAGATGTGAGCCTCCCACAGACTATGTATCCTCCCGGCATTTGCCATACCCATGTGACTGCCTTAATCTTAGCCCCTCCTCTGCCTTGTCTCACTTTTGCATTGTAGTGTGGCCTGTAGCAATATTGTAATTCGAATATATTATGCATTCATATAATGCTGTGATGAAAATGTTGATAAATATTTAAAACAGCTGGCACATGTGAGTTGAAAGGTATCAGGTACATAGACTACAGCCAGGCATCATTGACTACAATGGAAACAAGTGCAAGAATGTTATATGCATGATATAATAGTGTACACCTATTGTATTAACATTTTAATCAATCATCGCTGTCATAAAAATTTAAATTATTTTGCATAAAATGTAATGGAAATAACAACATTCAGTAATAGTACTGAAATGTGAGTCGCAAAACACTGTTTTAATAATTGTGAGATTAATGTAATTCTCCGTTTGACGTTCTGTTAACGAGATAACGGATGCTCCCCCTAAAAATACAACGCTTCTTGCCCGACCAACAAGAGCCTACTACCAGTCCCCCATGTCAATTTTATTTATAATTTCACCCCTCCCGTCATCTATTCTCTATGGATATGTACTTTCGCAATTACTAAGTTTATTAACAAGATCCTGCGTAATCAAATACAATACCGGTACATATCAACACAGGTTGTGTCTGGCTGAGTGATGCCGAGCGATGTTGATGGTGACTGTCAACTCAGTCAAACTGGCTTGCCTTGTCAGCGACACTGATAATCTAACAAGTTAGAGAATCCGCGTCGAGTAGACGTTCACAAGAGTGGATTAGCCCTCGACTACTCGCTCTTGTTGCTAACTGCGTTAATGCACTTAATGGTTACCTTCATAGAAGAATCACTTTGCCTTTGGAATGTTAGTCATAACGCGCAAAAGCACGTGCGATTTGTTATTGTGCCGCAGTAGGTCGATCTCGCATAAAGCACGTGACCCAAAGAGCAAAGGACGTCGGAAGCTGCTGATTGTTTCGCCAGTTATACCCGGTGTAACGGCGATTTATTTTTTGCGATAAAAAAATGACAACTACGCATTTAAAAAATTAACTGACTGTGCATACTAGTTAAACTATTAACACATTACACATCTGGTCATAAAAGAACCGGTTTGGCGATTAGCAAACGAGTGGAGGGAGCAGCTAATTGATATGAAATAGCAAATAATTATATTACAATAATATTGATGTGTTGAAAATATTTGATATAATATTTTCTAAAAACGCCATACAGATTATTAATATAGTTAAACCAAGTCCAAAAGAAATTAGGACACTAAAGTCTTGACTTGTTTATAGTTCGCTGCTGCCTATATTTCTATAATACAGGTACAACTTTACACCGATCTTGCAAACAATAATGGTTTAACAATACGTTGTTATTCAAGACATACTTATATAATATAGTACATATTTCGTCTTTGCCTTCGATATAGCCTAGACATAGGGCCTACCCATAGTGCAGTACAGTTTTCATGATACAAATTTTAAAAATAGAAATGTGAACAAAATAATCATATAAGATAAAATGCACCATTAATGGAGATTCATTTCACATTTACTTTTTTTTAGTGTACAGCTACTGCTATATGACGTGGGCAGCAATGTCAACATTCAACAACAACGTCGGGTCAAATCTGCACCATATATTAAAAAATAAATTAAATGTACAAAAAATAAAAGTAAAATAATTCGTAGGCCTACTTGTGGAACGAGACCCGATGCTCTATGCGTAGTTTTGCACATTATCGATTGGAGCACCCAAAAACGCAACAACATGCCATTATATGCGATTATATGAACACATCGACCTGAAACATACACAAATGTATAGGAGCGTTCAAGAAAGGTGGCATGCATCAATATGGCCGCAGTGGCGTCAAGTGGCGCCACACACCGGAATGCGACATTAGCAATCCAGTTACATAGAGATCTCAGGTCTCAGGTTGTTTACTCCAAGCAGCCCAAACTTGGGCTAACGCAGGAGTTTGTAGTGCTTCTTGTGCGCATGCGTTTGGTTGTATGTATGTTTGTTTGTTTGTTGTAACTTGTTTGTTTGTTTGTTTGTTTTACAGGCAATTTATTGTTGCATGAAAAGCTATGGGATTTTCTATTTCAGTAATGTGTGGTGGGATCATATTCCAAATGCGAATTGCACGGGGGTAAAGGGAAAATAATGCAGTGTTGATGCGGCACCTGGTGGCGATGTAATGGCCACGGTTTTTTGATGGTTTTAGTAGGCCCGGTGGTGGTGTGATGTTGATTATGTTATTTAAAATTTTGTAAAATGTCATGGCTTGTTTGATAATCCTGCGTCGCTCAAGAGTGGGCCATCCAAGGGTGGCTATTATGTCTGTTGTGGCTGTTTGGTGTCGATAGTCGTTTTTAACAAGTCTGGCTTTTCAAGATGTTTAATTTGGTTAGTGGTGTGTGGATTCCATATAGGAGAGGGATATTCAAGTTTTGGTCGGACTAGCATGTTATAGGCAGTTTCTTTTACATCAGGTTTGCATGGTCCGAGGGTTCGTTTGATCATGCCTAAAACTTTTGATGATTTGGAAGCTATGTCAGTGATATGATTCGCCCAGGTAAGTTTAGTATCTAATTTTATTCCAAGATATGGGTGGCTGGAAACTGTGGAGAGTGGCACACCACAGAGGGAATAAAAATGTAGTCTTGGTTTTGTTTTGTTTGTTATTGGGAGGTGCACACATTTGGGGATGTTAAACTCCATTTGCCATTTGTTGGACCATGTTTTTAGTTGGATCAGGTCAGATTGGAGGATGTTGTTATCTGTTTTAGATTTTATTTTGCGACAGATGATGCTGTCAGCAAAGAGCCGTATTGGAGATTGAATGTTGTTGTTTATGTCATTTGTGTATAGCAGAAAAAGAACTGGTCCTAGGACTGAGCCCTGTGGAACTCCAGATGTAACACATGTATTATCCGAAAGGGTGCCGTTGACTGAAACTCTCTGTTTTCGGTGTGAAAGAAATGATTTTATCCAGTTTTTGGTGTTTCCAGTTATTCCATAGAAGCCCAATTTGGATAGGAGGCGTTTATGAGGGACTTTGTCAAAGGCTTTGGCGAAATCAAGCATCAAGGTTATCCAGTCATGGACTGTCTCGATGAGTTGGGACTCACAAGACAGCCCTGACTGGAAACCGTGTTGGAAGTATAGGATGATGTTGTGTTTGTGTAAGTGTTTCCACATATTGCTAAGGATAATGTGCTCCATCACTTTGCAGAGGTCTGTAATTGGCAGGGTCTGATTTTAGGCTCTTTTTGTGTATTGGTGTTACTAGTGCCTGGAGCCAGTCATCTGGAAGTTTGGAAGTGTTGTATGACTGCTGAAAAATGTGTATGATAAATGGGGCTATTTCTGCTGCAGTCTCTTTGAGGACCCTAGCAGGTAATTCATCTGGGCCTGTAGCTTTATTTTGATTTAGTTTTTTCAGTTGCTTAACTACTCCGTCTATCCCAATTTCGAGGAAGGGGATATCGGAGTAGAAGGATGGAGCTAGTTTGGGGATGGGGTAGATTTCTTGGGTGAACACGGAGCTGAATTGGTTGTTAAGGTATTTGCCTTGTCGCGATCATTTGTGATTATTTGGCCATTTGTTTGCAAAGTAGTGATGCCAATGCATTCTCGTTTGTTTGTTTGTTTTGATGAATGACCAGAATTGTTTTGGGTTTGTGTTTAGACTTTCTCCAATCTGGTTATTTAGGTAGTCTGAGTAGGATTTGGCTGCAGCTTTGCTGGCTTGTCTTCGGAGTTGCCTAAACTTTTCCCAGTCACTGTCACGTTCAGTTTGTTTTGCTTTTTTGTGACTTTTGTTGCGTTTTCTTTGCATTCTTATTATTTTACGTGTAATCCAGGGGATGTGCGCTTTTGCTTTGATGTTTCGGCTAGGAATATTGCGGTCAACTAACGAAGTAAGATTATTCCTGAAGAAGTTCCAATTTTCATTGATGTCTTTTGAGTTTGGGTTGCTGTGGAAGTATGTTGTTGTTAGTTGATTTATATCATCCTTAAGTTTATCCCAGTTTGCAGATTTATATTGGAAGATTTTGTGTGGTGGTTTTCTGTTACAGACAGGGTTTAGGTTTACATTAAAGGTCACATCTTCGTGGTCACTCATTCCAGGAGTGGTGTGAGTATTTACGAATATTGATGGGTTTGAGGTGAGTATAAGGTCAAGGTTATTACCAGAGTCAATTCGTGTGGGATTGTTCATCATGTTTTGCAGGCCAAATTCATTAATGATTTCTAGAAGTTTATTGTGTTTGCTGGCTGTTCTGTTGTTAGTGATTTGCTGTTTACTCCAGTTGATATCGGGAAGGTTGAAGTCTCCTGCTATGACTACATTTGGTGGGGTTTTCTGTGTTCTGTATAGTTTTGTCAGAGATTCCTGCAGGGCTTCAAGTGATTGGAGATGGTTATTGGGGGGTCGGTAGTAGCTGGCAAAGTAAATGGATTTATTTCGTGTAAAATAAACTTTTGTCCACACTATTTCACAGTTTGAGTTTAGGTTGGTAAGTGGCTCGGCAACAATGTCATCTCGAAAGGCTATGAGGACACCACCTCCATGGATGCTTCTGTCTTTTCGGATGGCGTTATAGTTGGGTGGTAGGAATAAGTAGGTAGGGTAGTTTTCGTCTATTTTGGTTTCAACTAGGAACATGATGTCTGGATTATTTGACTGGATGGTTGTTTTTAATTGGGTTGTCTTGGTGATACTTTTGATGCTGTTGGTATTGATCAGGATTGCGTTAAGTATGTCTCGTTTGGTTTCCTTGCTACGTTCAGGGGTTGGAGTATTTTGGGGGTTCGGTCCAAAGGTTAGATCATAGGTTTGGGATGTGTCATTTGTGTTTGTTCTGTCAATGAGGCTGTTAGGTCGTGTAGGGTCAACATGATTAGTGGTCAGGATTTCGGTATCTTCGGAGATGGGGCCTGGATTTAGTTGGATGTCTCCTGATAGGATGATGCACAAAAGTAGGGTGAATGTTGTTGCTGTCTTATTTGACCTGGGTCTGTATGGTGGTGGAGTGGTAGGTAATCTAGTAGAACTGTTTGATCTCAGACATTTTATCTGTGCAATGGTCTTCCAGATTGGACTGTATATGTAGTGTGACGTGATAGAATTTGTGTTTCCTTTACGGGTTTTGTTGTCTATGTGGTCGGTCTCGGTTATGTTGTTATGAGAGCGCTTCAGTTGGTTATTAAGTCTACAGGTGACGTACAGAAATGCAATCATGAACAAAGAATATTTGAAGGTGCATCTTGATCGGGTATGGTGCAAAGAACCAGCCATATCACCAGCTTAAATGATAATGGTTAATAGTCAATAAAAATGTGTAATAAATAAATAGATACGCACACACTTATGGTCTTTAAAAAGATATAGATAAATAAATAAATAAATAAGCACACACTTAAGTACACTTACACTTAGACTAAAAAGACTAAAAAGTAAGATAAATGCACACTATAATATAAACAATTAAAGCGGTGAGTTGATAAAATAAATACAATAAGACAAATATAATAAAAGTAATATTAAAAAGTATGAATGGTGTAAAATGTTTCGCGTCTATAGGTTTAAGTACTAATTTCTATATGCTGCAGTATTATGATGGTATGTGTTTTGAAAAAATGTGTGAAGGAGGTCCAAGACGCTTAGTGCAGTGCGGTGGAAATGCAGGTCTTCGCCCTGGGTGGGCCCCAGGGCAACACTGGGCAAAAGAGCGTCTTGGTGAAAAAGCCTGTTAGTAGAAAGTTTATTGTATTATCAAGTCTTGAGATACTGTTTTTTTACTGGCAGCCTATTGCATACACTTTTATTATTATATTTATATATATATATATATATATATATATATATATATATATATATATATATATATATATATATAATTATTATATATACATATTTTATATTTATGTTTGGGAGAATACACCGGTTTATATGAGTTGGCTTAGAATGTATTAATATTGTTTATGGATTATGACTTTATGTGTGTATAAATATGTTCTTTATTTGATGGTTGAAAGTTGTGTAGGCTTAACAATTTATGTGACGCTTGACTGAGTTGGTTTGGGGATGATTTTGTTTCGCGCGGTTTTATCTGTTGTTATTCTGTATAGATTACGTTACTTATGAATTTAACATTAATAGTTGTATATCGGCTTGGCTACTAAATAATTTTGATTGCAGATATGGGTTTAGCTAGCAATGTTAGATGTTACTTAGCTGTTTAGTATGTTGGGTTCGTGGCATCTTCGGTGATCGTTGTTTATGTTTATCCAAGATGGCAGCTTGGCGGGAAATCCGCGGGAAGTTTCAAAGTAGTTTTAGCAGTTATTGCAGCGTTGTCACGCATTTCTGGTTGGCAAGGTATGTTTAGTAGAACATTTCCAATTGCTGGTGGATGTTCTATATTCCGATCTTTAGTGTAAATATGTCTTTGTTAGAGAAATGTGCGGAGCCGTTGTCAAGTTGTTTGTAACCTCACGCATGCGCACACAAGTACTCGATCAGTGGACTACATGAAAACCCACAGGAGAGAGGTGCCATAACACTTTTAAACAATCTTATTGTAAACTTATCTTACTATACAATAATGAAATGTAGCGCATTAACTCTAAAGGATGTCTCAAAGCCACAACCTTTTTGTCTTGCTAAAATGTGCAGCGACGTGTATTATTTAGCCATGGATTGTGTCACCCTCCCAAGCTATTGAACAGATAGTCTAGGCGGAAGAGGGGCTACCGTCCACCCCCGGAAATATACTTTTAGTTGGTATAACTAGATCGGAACAAAATACGTAGAAAACGGTTTGCTGTGTTAATAAGTCAGTAAAATGTCCCACGTATCGTTACTTTGCAGAATTGTGCCGCCATTATTGAAAAATCTATTTTCATTACATCTCAGCCAATATTGCAGATAACTGACAAAAAAGGTACATAAACCTATGTTATGAGGGTCAGCGATCATAATAAAACTAATAAAAAAATCTTATTGTACATTTATCTTACTATGCTATACTAAAGGCTGTCTTAAAGCCTAAACTTTTTGTCTCGCTAAAACGTGCGTCTAAAACGAACCAGTGTACAGCCACGTGCGCTATTTAGCCAGGGAATGTGTCACCCTCCCAAGCTACTGACCAGAGCCTCGTTCTGAAATCATATGAAAGTTGGCGCGAACCGTTACGTAATGTCACGCGCAGCTGACATTACCTCTACTGCCTTGATTTCAAACAGTTTGCGTTTGTGATTGTAATCCTCGTCTGAAATACGTTTTATTAGTCCTCACGGTACGACAATGACGGACTCAATCATCACGGAGAGAGGCCCACTCAGATGTTACAACTACGAAGACTGGCGCAAGAGAAAACACCAATTGACCTATACGATTATGGTATGTAACACACGCGTCCTAGTAGCCATACCCATCATGTGACATGTTGCCTAGCAAACGTTCCGTGGAGCCTTCAAACATGGATGCCGAATACGTGGTGAGTACGTGAATTATGTTGGAATTCGGGCCGCAAACTGTTTATTTATGACACAAATTTAATGCTTCCATTGTGATGTTTGAACGCAGGAATGCTTGATGTATGAGATGTTGTGGCGGGGCGTTGTAAACTATCCAAGTAACGTTTATGCGCAAGCGCGATAAATATAAAATTATCAATATACAGTAAAACGCAACGCATTTATGGTATAATTAGCAGAGGCTGTACGTTGGTTTGCATATAACTTTCTGCAAAATTATTTGACAGTGATTTAAACAAACATAATGTTGATCATTTCACATTTAACGCGCATGCGCAGAAACGCAGTTTAAGACGCCCAAGGAAAATGTAAGCGCGACAACGTCATGCAGCAATGGTCATGTAACTCACCTTGTAAGTGTTATGAACATTGGTGGCAGATGTAAAGCTTGACGTGTGTGACGCGCATAATTTGTATATCATGGCCATAAAACACTAGTTTTTGTTTTGACAGAAGTATATAAGGCACTGTTTTTTTTAAAGCGACAACTGGGTGCTGATATGTGAGGTTTTGTGCAGCTATAGAAAAAACTACGTTCTAACTAATAGTAGGACTGGTGTAATTCAATGTGGCATCTTAAGATCCTCATCTGACCAACAGCAAACTTGGTTTTTTATAGGATGGGTATAATTTCTATTCGACCTCAGAACGTGTGGGGAAAGAACAAGACATTCAATAGAATCTACCTGGTTTCCGCTGCAGTTCAGTTTTCGGTTTATATACCTGTGCCTGTGTGTGAACAGTGTTTCATATAATACACCAGTTGCAATTCACTGACTTATAATGTGTTCTAACCAGTATTTTCGATAGAAAACATTAGGACCCTCTCTGTATATATTCCATGTAATTGTTTTAGCAACTCCGGCACATGAAGACATAACATATATACATGTCACTGTATCACTGTAGTCTATTGACCTTTCCTATGGTTTTGGATGACGGGTGTGTCGGTGACATCAATCAGATCCTATTCTTTCATTAGTTACATAGCTCCTTATGGTGCCACTTGCGTGCTTGTAGGGTCTCAGCATTGTCACCTTTCTCGTGGGGGCTCTGTTGACGGGTATGGGCCTCTATGAATATCCGGGTGAAGCGACGCTGTTGACGTTCGCCCGCCTTCCTCCTGCCGAAGGCGAGACAGTCCAGGAGATCCTCAAGCAATCGACCGTGCTCAAGTACCGGAAGGTAGGCCTGCTTGGGATTTTGATCCTGGAAATATGGGATGCATATTTAGTTGTGTCTTTCGCTAATGTGATGTGGTCCTACATATTCAGAATAGTTATTTTAAGTAACTGATATATTAGAACTAGTAACCTACAATAAGAATAGCCAAGATGTGAGATATGGTAAGGTCGTATAAGCAAATTGTCATATTTCTTTGTGAATTCGACTGCCGTACCTTGGGCAGATTACTATTTCTGTATAATTTTGTGATCCATAGACCTCACATCTTTATGTAACTTAGTGAGCTACTAATTAAATTAAACGATCTACAGAAACAGGCATATTGTCAAAGTAAATTGCATTTTTAATGTTTTTCAATGAAAACAAAAAACAAGACGGCATAACATGCACAACTGTTGCAAACCAGTGAACATTAAACAGTTCAATCTAAAATTGTCAACGTGCATAAATATTCTATGGTGTGTAATCATTATTCATAGATGTTACATATTGAAACTTCCGTTCGGTCATTAAACAAGTATCATGTCTGTGCAAAACTGGATAATCCCATTTTGCCCGAATTAGTATATCCCACTTTGCCCGGAATAGACATGGTTTAATAAAACTGTGATACATTAATTATGGCTCCATCTCACGAAAAATTATTATACGCTGAAACACTCATAAACTAATACTACATTTTCACGACGTTCGAAGTTGACATACGACAAGTTGTTACTTAGCAAACTTAGATGAATCGTCAAACAAACAATTTTTGGTCGCGCGGTAGAGCGCCGGACTGTCAATCGAGGGGACGGTGGTTCAATCCCACCTACCGCCGTTTCGAAACTTAGGCAATTTCTTCACCCCACATTTGCCCGTGTCTTTCGGAAGAGACACTAAAAGCCGGTGGTCCCTTCTGTCTGGTGTCTATGCCAGGGGAAGTAAAAGATCCCACACAGGGGGTAAATGTGTAACCTGTAGTGGACTAACAATTCCTAGAGAAAAACAACTCCTGCGTTAGCCCAAGTTTGGGCTGTTTGGAGGTAATCACCTGAGACAGTAGTCAGCAGATGCCGCTACACTAGTTGGAAGCGAAAATACGCTTTGTGGCAGTACTATTCTTTGCGTATACCGAATTCCCATATTACCCGATTAACCAGTTTTACCCGGGTTTGCCCTAAACTTTTCAGTTATTTGTCGCAAATTAACACCAGGCAAACAGGTGTTGAGGCATACTTTGATAGCAAGCGCAATGCACGTGACTGCAGTGCGCAATAATACGTGACAGTGATTTAAATAAACGTAATATTTTAATGGATTGAACGAAAGTTTAAGCAACTCTTCACAAAAATCACCACTATAGAGTTTGCGAACAACCCATGGTATTTATATTATAAATGTCTTGAGTTTCGTTGCACATTGATGATTTTACATTAATCTCATGCGCTGAGGTGTTTCCTACACCGTGGTTGATCTTTGCATTTTTACAATATAGTTTTCTTAATATTAAATGTTGTCAACCAAATTATGTTTAAAAAAAATGTTGAAATTGTAAATAAACTAATGAGATTCATGCTGTGTTTGTAATATGGTATACAGCTGATGCGATATCACTTGAATGAATGTCTTTTGGGGTTAGTTATCGGTTACATTTCTCTGACATCTTTAGATCATCCGTTTTCAAACCACGATTTATTCCTAAAAAACTAAGCTCAATATTGACAAACGTGCGTTCTCTGTTGCTGCGCCAACAATCTGGAATCAACTCCCTATTAAAATGTGATCTTCTGAAACTATATCCACCTTTCGTAATTATACCCAATAAAGAGAAACTAATGTGTGATATGGAGGCACTCAGGATGTGTGCTGAAGACTGTGTCTCTAAACACCTCAGACACCCTGGTAGGTAGCAGCGTGTCATCGAGTGCGAGACCAATGATCCCCCATACACCCTGATAGGTGGCAGCGTGTCATCGAGTGCGAGACCAGTGATCCCCACACACCCTGATAGGTGGCAGCGTGTCATCTAGTGCGAGACCAGTGATCCCCCACACACCCTGATAGGTGGCAGCGTGTCATCTAGTGCGAGACCAGTGATCCCCACACACCCTGATAGGTGGCAGCGTGTCATCTAGTGCGAGACCAGTGATCCCCCACACACCCTGATAGGTGGCAGCGTGTCATCTAGTGCGAGACCAATGATCCCCCACACACCCTGATAGGTGGCAGCGTGTCATCTAGTGCGAGACCAGTGATCCCCCACACACCCTGATAGGTGGCAGCGTGTCATCTAGTGCGAGACCAGTGATCCCCCACACACCCTGATAGGTGGCAGCGTGTCATCTAGTGCGAGACCAATGATCCCCCATACACCCTGATAGGTGGCAGAGTGTCATCTAGTGCGGGACCAGTGATCCACCATACACCCTGATAGGTGGCAGAGGGTCATCTAGTGCGAGACCAGTGATCCGCCATACACCCTGATAGGTGGCAGATCTAGAGCGAGACCAGTGAACCGCCATACACCCTGATAGGTGGCAGATCTAGTGCGAGACCAGTGATCCACCATACACCCTGGTAGGTGGCAGAGGATCATCTAGTGCGAGACCAGTGATCCACCATACACCTTGGTAGGTGGCAGAGTGTCATCTAGTGCGAGACCAGTGATCCACCATACACCCTGGTAGGTGGCAGATCTAGTGCGAGACCAGTGATCCACCATACACCCTGGTAGGTGGCAGAGGATCATCTAGTGCGAGACCAGTGATCCACCATACACCCTGGTAGGTGGCAGATCTAGTGCGAGACCAGTGATCCACCATACACCCTGGTAGGTGGCAGCGTGTCATCCAGTGCGAGACCAGTGATCCACCATACACCCTGGTAGGTGGCAGCGTGTCATCTAGTGCGAGACCAGTGATCCACGATACACCCTGGTAGGTGGCAGAGTGTCATCTAGTGCGAGACCAGTGATCCACCATACACCCTGATAGGTGGCAGATCTAGTGCGAGACCAGTGATCCACCATATACCCTGGTAGGTGGCAGCGTGTCATCTAGTGCGAGACCAGTGATCCACGATACACCCTGGTAGGTGGCAGAGTGTCATCTAGTGCGAGACCAGTGATCCACCATACACCCTGATAGGTGGCAGAGTGTCATCTAGTGCGAGACCAGTGATCCCCTACACCCTGGTAGGTGGCAGAGTGTCATCTAGTGCGAGACCAGTGATCCACCATACACCCTGGTAGGTGGCAGAGTGTCATCTAGTGCGAGACCAGTGATCCCCCATACACCCTGGTAGGTGGCAGAGTGTCATCTAGTGCGAGACCAGTGATCCACCATACACCCTGGTAGGTGGCAGAGTGTCATCTAGTGCGAGACCAGTGATCCACCATACACCCTGGTAGGTGGCAGAGTGTCATCTAGTGCGAGACCAGTGATCCACCATACACCCTGATAGGTGGCAGAGTGTCATCTAGTGCGAGACCAGTGATCCACCATACACCCTGGTAGGTGGCAGGTGTCATCTAGTGCGAGACCAGTGATCCACCATACACCCTGGTAGGTGGCAGAGTGTCATCTAGTGCGAGACCAGTGATCCACCATACACCCTGGTAGGTGGCAGAGTGTCATCTAGTGCGAGACCAGTGATCCACCATACACCCTGGTAGGTGGCAGAGTGTCATCTAGTGCGAGACCAGTGATCCACCATACACCCTGGTAGGTGGCAGAGTGTCATCTAGTGCGAGACCAGTGATCCACCATACACCCTGGTAGGTGGCAGAGTGTCATCTAGTGCGAGACCAGTGATCCACCATACACCCTGGTAGGTGGCAGAGTGTCATCTAGTGCGAGACCAGTGATCCACCATACACCCTGGTAGGTGGCAGAGTGTCATCTAGTGCGAGACCAGTGATCCACCATACACCCTGGTAGGTGGCAGAGTGTCATCTAGTGCGAGACCAGTGATCCACCTACACCCTGGTAGGTGGCAGAGTGTCATCTAGTGCGAGACCAGTGATCCACCATACACCCTGGTAGGTGGCAGGTGTCATCTAGTGCGAGACCAGTGATCCACCATACACCCTGGTAGGTGGCAGGTGTCATCTAGTGCGAGACCAGTGATCCACCATACACCCTGGTAGGTGGCAGAGTGTCATCTAGTGCGAGACCAGTGATCCACCATACACCCTGGTAGGTGGCAGAGTGTCATCTAGTGCGAGACCAGTGATCCACCATACACCCTGGTAGGTGGCAGGTGTCATCTAGTGCGAGACCAGTGATCCCCATACACCCTGGTAGGTGGCAGAGTGTCATCTAGTGCGAGACCAGTGATCCACCATACACCCTGGTAGGTGGCAGAGTGTCATCTAGTGCGAGACCAGTGATCCACCATACACCCTGGTAGGTGGCAGAGTGTCATCTAGTGCGAGACCAGTGATCCACCATACACCCTGGTAGGTGGCAGGTGTCATCTAGTGCGAGACCAGTGATCCACCATACACCCTGGTAGGTGGCAGAGTGTCATCTAGTGCGAGACCAGTGATCCACCATACACCCTGGTAGGTGGCAGAGTGTCATCTAGTGCGAGACCAGTGATCCACCATACACCCTGGTAGGTGGCAGAGTGTCATCTAGTGCGAGACCAGTGATCCACCATACACCCTGGTAGGTGGCAGAGTGTCATCTAGTGCGAGACCAGTGATCCCCATACACCCTGGTAGGTGGCAGAGTGTCATCTAGTGCGAGACCAGTGATCCACCATACACCCTGGTAGGTGGCAGAGTGTCATCTAGTGCGAGACCAGTGATCCCCTACACCCTGGTAGGTGGCAGGTGTCATCTAGTGCGAGACCAGTGATCCACCATACACCCTGGTAGGTGGCAGAGTGTCATCTAGTGCGAGACCAGTGATCCACCATACACCCTGGTAGGTGGCAGAGTGTCATCTAGTGCGAGACCAGTGATCCACCATACACCCTGGTAGGTGGCAGAGTGTCATCTAGTGCGAGACCAGTGATCCACCATACACCCTGGTAGGTGGCAGAGTGTCATCTAGTGCGAGACCAGTGATCCACCATACACCCTGGTAGGTGGCAGGTGTCATCAGTGCGAGACCAGTGATCCACCATACACCCTGGTAGGTGGCAGAGTGTCATCTAGGCGAGACCAGTGATCCCTACCCCTGGTAGGTGGCAGAGTGTCATCTAGTGCGAGACCAGTGATCCCCTACCCCTGGTAGGTGGCAGAGTGTCATCTAGTGCGAGCCATGATCCCCTACCCCTGGTAGGTGGCAGAGTGTCATCTAGTGCAGACCAGTGATCCACCATACACCCTGGTAGGTGGCAGAGTGTCATCTAGTGCGAGACCAGTGATCCACCATACACCCTGGTAGGTGGCAGAGTGTCATCTAGTGCGAGACCAGTGATCCCCCTTACACCCTGGTAGGTGGCAGAGTGTCATCTAGTGCGAGACCAGTGATCCACCATACACCCTGGTAGGTGGCAGAGTGTCATCTAGTGCGAGACCAGTGATCCCATACACCCTGGTAGGTGGCAGAGTGTCATCTAGTGCGAGACCAGTGATCCACCATACACCCTGGTAGGTGGCAGAGTGTCATCTAGTGCGAGACCAGTGATCCACCATACACCCTGGTAGGTGGCAGAGTGTCATCTAGTGCGAGACCAGTGATCCACCATACACCCTGGTAGGTGGCAGAGTGTCATCTAGTGCGAGACCAGTGATCCACCATACACCCTGATAGGTGGCAGAGTGTCATCTAGTGCGAGACCAGTGATCCACCATACACCCTGGTAGGTGGCAGAGTGTCATCTAGTGCGAGACCAGTGATCACACCATACACCCTGTAGGTGGCAGAGTGTCATCTAGTGCGAGACCAGTGATCCACCATACACCCTGGTAGGTGGCAGAGTTCACTAGTGCGAGACCAGTGATCACACCATACACCCTGATAGGTGGCAGAGTGTCATCTAGCGCGAGACCAGTGATCCACCATACACCCTGTAGGTGGCAGAGTTCATCAGTCGAGACCAGTGATCACACCTACACCCTGTAGGTGGCAGAGTGTCATCAGGCAAGACCAGTGATCACACCATACACCTGTAGGTCAGACACACACACACACACACACACACCACACACACATACAACACACACAAACACAACACACACACAACACCCACACACACACCACACACACCACACACACACACACACACAACGTCACACACACACACACACACACACACACACACACACACACACACACACACACACACACACACACACACACACACACACACACACACACACACACACACACACACACACACACACACACACACACACACACACACACACACACACACACAACACACACACACACACACACACACACACACACACACACACACACACACACACACACACACACACACACACACACACACACACACACACACACACACACACACACACACACACACACACACACACACACACACACACACACACACACACACACACACACACACACACACACACACACACACACACACACACACACACACACACACACACACACACACACACACACACACACACACACACACACACACACACACACACACACACACATCAGAAGCCAAACGACAATGGGACTTGAAGTTTCAGCACAGACACGGGAGTTCAGAGTTCATCAAGCTGCTATGTGATTATGGCGTCATCGTGTGATACTATTCCGCAAACCAGCTTCACAATGTATCGGTGACAAGAGTAGTGTGCTTCATCAGGCCATGGGTTTGACCCGGAGGGTGGGTCCACTCTTTGGATGGCGAGACATCCACGTCATGGCTCATGAGTTCCAGCAGCATCCAAGTGGAATCATAGAGATGGGAGATGCTCAACCGTGTGTACTGAACTTCGTTATCCAACGCCTATTTAAAACAGCTGCACGAAACTTCAACACCAGTACTAATAGATCTATACCACGGCAGCACTGGACTGAAGAAACTCACTCCTGTTGTACTAATGACACCAGGAATACCATACACAGATCGATGTAAGAGAGAAACAGGTTTACTAGCTCAGCTGAAGGATGCATAGTGGCTGAACACACTTCCCTCAAATAACAGAATGGAGTTGTATGCTAGCCAGGGATCAAGTGCCTGCCACAATCACGCCTGCTGCCGTGTACTTAATTAGTCCTCTCACTGACGCACCGCCGTCTCATCCAGATACAGTGCTAATTCCAATACTCTACATGACAATGTCACAAGGTGAGTTGGGGATGACCTATGATAACCTATCGATTGGCATGCCGCTCTACACGGTCGGTCAGCAGGTCAAGTGGTTCGAGCCGAAGACGTTCACGTTCAAGATTGTCATTCCTCATCCTAGTGCAATGCACATCATCATGCCCTTCTGCCAATGCAGCGGAACACTTATGAAGGATTCATGTCTGGACGACCTGCAGGAGGAGCATTCAGCGGTCTGACAGGCTCGTGAATGGAAAGGCACAGGAACGAGCCATGCGGGTACACCGGGTGGTTTCTGTTGGATCATTACCTTCAAGACAAGCAGGAGGAGCAGTTTGTTTAGACACAGCTAGTGGTGTTTCATTTGTTGCCCACTCAAGAAATGAACATTAATTTGAAAACGTATAATGTCATGCAGAGAATGTGTTGAAATTTTACTGGGTTTCATCACAGCGTAATGTTCTTTGGGTAAACTCACTTCTGGGATACATTAATTGTTAAATTAAACCAGACTTATTTGACCTTTTTATTTAATCATATGCATTAGATGATAGGTTTATCATTATCTTTGACTAGATTTCTATCTTTGAATATATGTCAATGAACACCATTTTTATGATATCGTCATGCAAATCGGCTAATGTTTTGAAGCAAATGCGTTTTTTGGTAGTGGTGGTATTGACTAATTGGCATAAAATATAATGTATGTCTTTTATAACTATTAAATTGTCTCTATCATAAATATTTTGACATTATCAAGGATACTTTCGACAATATTGAGTAAAATAGGTTTTTCGATAACGGCCGTACTAATTTGCATATAAATATTCCCAAAGGTTTGCAGATTTCATCAGTGATCTCATGCGATGACAAATCATTCATAAAACCTTATACTATAGACAACTAGGTTCACAAATTGCCAAATGGACTATATCCCCTTTCATGATTAGACGCCTACGCCAAATTCTATCTCTGAGCTAGAATTTGTCAAGGGCTATAGAAGTGTTACAATTACCTACATATTTATGTGTCATGTAAGTGTTTGCATGTTGTACGTTCCATCTAAGGTGGGCATGACGACGCTCGGTTTCATCGCATTCATAAAAGGCGGCGTCGGATTCGGTGTCTCCCTTAAGCACCCCTTGCGTTTGCTGGTCATCTACGCTACCGGTCTGTCCGCCGTTGTCTTGGGGCAGATGATCGTAATTACCTTCGGCTTCGCCTATCACGTCAAAATCCAGCTTAACCTCGAGATGCTGCTCAACATGACCCTCATCGAGGCGTATGATGGTGCGATCGTCACCCATGATAATCGCATCATAGAATCGGACGACGAGTTCTCAATCGCCTGGGATTTCGTGATGGCGAGAGCTAGGTAAGACCAACGTCGCAAGCGAGGGGAAATCCTCCATTACGTCAGTGCCACCCGGAAGTACCCCAGGCTGATTGCTTCGCAAAACTCGCAATTTAAACGCAGCCAATGAAATCGCCCGCCAGATATGTGGCCGTCGCCATGTCAGGTGACCATAACAGAAACATATTTAAGCCAACCGTGGCTCGTGCTACATGCAATGTTTACGATGCGAACACGGTATTATATTGGTATTCTATTCAGTTGTGTATCCGTCTTCAAATTGGAGTGAGCATTCGCGCTGTTGTCACGGCTGACGCACTCGTGACTTGCTATGCCAATTATTAGATTGACTCAGCTAACTTCTACACTTCGCGTAGGCAATTTCCCGGGGCTAGTTTTGCATGGCAAACAGTCCTGGCTTGCGATGATTGGGATGGTGACTACGTACACTAGTTTTGGCAGATCTCCGACGCATTATATGGAAGTTAGCTGAATCTAACTTGCAATTGGTTTCGCTGTGCCATCCGTGAGAACAGTGCAAACATGCACTCGACAATTCTCATGAGCCGCTGAACGGTATCGTGCATTCACACAACTACGTCTACTTCCCAAATACACCGGTTCTTGCAGGTGAGTGATAAAATGATTGGCTGAACTTATATTCACAGTTACTCGAGGTGATCTGCCAGGGGTACTGGGACCGGTGTAATCAGTAGCGCCCCTGGCGCACTTCGGCAATCTCTTGTTCTAGTGACGACTCTTGCGCGTCTCCGCTCACGAGTAGGCCTAGTAATTCATGTATGTTGTTCCTCTACCTCAGATTCCCGGGGATACGGACACGGTAGAAATGTAGTATTCTAATGTTAGCATTGCCATTGTATATGTCACATTAAAACGAGGGAGCCAGCTCCGAGGTTATTTTTCATTTAATATTACGTTCTTAAGACTACAACAGGTTTACTGCCTGACAAGTAGTTACGTTATTAAGCCCGGAATAATTGTCAGCAGTTTGAGAGATTCCGCCTGCAAAACGTTCAAATGGTAAGCAACACTTTCAGTTTCAAAACAAAATTCATTGGCGATAATGCGTTAACCGCAATACTCGTTTGATGCTTAACTTTCCCTCATTCTAGACAGCAGAGTTCCCGTTGCAAATTAACTAACTGCCAATTCTGGGCAGTGGAGCTGACACATCTAAACGTTACATTTTTCCTACGACGTCCAGATGCTGCGGCATCCACAGCTACTATGACTTCGCCAACTTCACGACGCGGTGGAACCGAGGCGTGTTGTACCACGGCTCCACCACCTGGTCCCACGTGCCGTATCTCTGCTGCAAGATGATCAACCCCCTCCACTATCCGTACGAACCGAGCAAGGTACAGTTCATCAACATCGGCAAATGCATGAAGTCGGGCATGGTCCCCTACATCAACACGACGCCGTGTTACGACTGGGTATGTATCGCGTGGAAAATAAATTGGCATCGGGGCGCTACCTATCGAAAGCTTAGATACCCAAAGCATAATGATTTCCTATATGTACTTTCTCAGCTAGTTATTTTTGTGTTGCAAATCAACTAACGTGGGTGTTATCTGCGCAATAAACCGATACAAAACTCCGAGTGCGAATTACTTTGAGCTTGATTACTGCAACGTGAGTGATTAGTTATAATGAATATTCATGCATGCGCAGTGACCCATGCAATGACCTTTGACTTAAAACAGTTGTGACCTTGTCATATAATAGCGAGGTCTGGCCAACTGGATCGAATAGTCATGACCACGCCTTAGACAGATACTATGGGTATAGCCCAAACTAAATAGATAAGTTCAAAGGATTAATAAAAATTGCGTACATTACAAATAATTAAAAATTCTCAGATAATCCTTTTAATACACACTGACGCTATTGGGGTTAGCAGAATTAGGTTGCGTTTAACTATCACGTCGTATTAGTTGAATACGGTATATATTGGCCTATGCCTTAGACGTCATTTCACATTGCTTGTTATTTCACAGAGATAACCGTGTCACTTCATAATCACAAATGTCGTGTATTACTCCCTGAGAGGAAGGAGTCCGAGCTCCAGCCAGCCTTGCAGTAATAAATTAGCATACAAAAAGAGGCAAACTCGATTACAGTTAGATATTTATAACAAAGAAAACCCTTTCCTATCCACCATACCTCCATGACCGTGTGGTGTGGTGTGGTGTGCGTGTGCGTGCGTGTATATTGGATATGACTGCCTTGTCTGTCTCCACTCACTCACGTCGTCATCGCCTTTGACCGACACACCGCGTTTGTCCCATCAGATCAGTTCCGTGATCCGGAACTCCACGACGATTCATCTCACCGTTGCCTTGGTCAGCACGCTACTGGACGTGGCCAGCGTCGTTACAGCGCTCGTACTCTTCCACATCATCCGCACTCGCCTCCTGCGTCGGCAGGCATATCGCACCCTGAAGAGCAAGTTGTTCACGATGATCACCGACCTGTCGACGAGCATCATGCTGTTTGTCAGTCCGGCGCCGCCGCCGCCGCAGCCAGCCGAGTCTTCAAGCGATGACGTAAACTTAGGAAAACACAAACCACAAAAACAACGCCGCCGTTCTACCCAGTCGTCCCCGTAACCCCGGTGTTCTCGATAGGGGCTTCCTTCTTATTTGTGAACCCCCTTTCTGAAATGTGAACCCCATCTAATTTAAGCTTTAAAACCGGTTCAACTATGTGTCAACTTTTAACTGCATGCATTACAACATGAACATTACAACCATTACAACATGAAGCAGTAATGGTTGTGGGAGAACCCTATAAAATTGTAAATAAGTGTTACACTTCTAGTCATTCCCTTTACACTTCGAGTCACTCCATTTACACTTCTAGTCACTCCATTTACACGTCTGGTCACTCCATTTACACTTCTAGTCACTCCATTTACACATCTGGTCACTCCATTTACACTTCTGGTCACTCCCTTTACACTTCTAGTCATTCCACTTACACTTCTAGTCATTCCACTTACACTTCTAGTCACTCTCTTACCACTTGTAGGCACCCCCTTTCCACTTCCGGTCACCCCCTTTACACTTCTAATCACCCCCTTTCCACTTCCAGTCACTCCCTTTATATTTGTAGTCACTCCCTTTCCACTTCTAGTCACTACCTTTACACTTGTAGTCACTCCCTTTATACTTCTGGTAACTCCATTTACACTTCTGATCATCCCTTAACTTCTGGTCACTCACTTTACACTTCTAGTCACCTCCTTTCCACCAGCACGTTTGATTGCGTTATTGTTTACTTATTGAAAATGATGTAAATAATGGATGCGATTTCTTGAATGTTGTTGTCAATAAAAAGTGTACTAGTTTACATGATTGACATTTGACCTCATAATACTAAGTATAAATATAATAAGTAATGCCAGGAGGAAACGGCCGGACGGCGAATATTTAAAACTGATCGAAGAACGAGCACAGAATCATTGTTACATATAAATATATTCACGCCTTCCCACTCTCCTCTTCGTGCATACGTCATTGATCACATATCTTAAACCGCAAATTATATAAGTACATGTACTTGTTTAATGGGTATGCATGTGTTGCAGTACCTCAGGTATTGCAATACCTCAGGGAGTCTGACGCCCCTGCCATGCGAAGTTGTAAACCACTGCCTCGTGGTACAGGTTCTTGACAGAATCAAAGGCTAAGGGAGCAAACCCTAACCAGAAAACCATGTCACTGTGGCAGCATCAAGGGAGGTTGATGTGTGGAACTCCCAACATCTCTCGATCAGCCACTGCATGGACAAATAGTTTGACCTCTATTTGTTCCCCGAGAGAGTGTCGCTAGTAACTTGCATAAGCCAGCGGCACTTCAACACTTTTTGCTAGCAGCTTCCATGAAATGTACAACTGCACGAAACTCCATACCGGATCGGCCGTCGCCCGGGTTACCAAGGACCGCTCTGCGCGACCCCATCTTCCATCGACAGTGGAAAATCAGCTATGGAGAAGAAGACAAAGAAGACAACTACTGACAATTGCACAGTGGAACGTCAGGACTCTCCTCGACCGAGAAGCAGCTGACCGACCAGAAAGACGTATGGCACTAGTAGCAATGGATCTTGCCAAATACAACATGGACATTGCCGCCCTATGTGAAACAAGGTTCTCAGAGTCTGGTAGTCTCAACGACTTTGAATACTCTTTCTTCTGGAGTGGCAAACCCAAAGGAGAAAGAAGGGAGGCCGGAGTGGGCTTTGCTATCAAAAAGGATATCGTCACAAAGCTGACAGAAATGCCACGGCCAGTAAGTGACAGAATCATGACGATGAGACTACCTCTGAGCAAGGACAACTTTGCTACAATTATCAGCATGTACGCTCCAACAATGTCAAACCCAGATGAAAACAAGGAGGCCTTCTACAACCAGCTGGCAAATGTACTCAGTGGCATCCCTCGTACACATAAGCTACTGCTGATAGGAGACTTCAATGCGAGGATAGGAAGAGAAAATGACACGTGGCCCTTGGTCATGGGCAAACATGGGAATGGGAAATGCAACTCCAATGGCGAGCTTCTAGTGGCTCTGTGCTCTGTGTTCGAACTGATAATGACGAACACCATGTTCAAGCAGAAGGATGAACGCAAGACTACCTGGATGCATCCTCGTTCCAGACACTGGCATATGATCGACTTCATCATCACGAGGTGTCGGGATAAGCACCGTACCCGAGCCATGGGTGGAGCTAACTGCTGGACCGATCACCAGATGCTGAGGTCAAAAGTGGCTTATAGAATACGACAAAAGCACAACAGGCAAGGGACAAGTAAGCCGACCAAGCTCAACACTTCAAAACTAAGTACCACCAGCCACAGGGAGAGTTTGAGCAGGAGATGGACAGTGCTCTCGCCCAATGGGAGGAGAAGGATATCTCAACACTAGACGAGGAATGGGCAGCTCTGCAGCAGGTCATGTATAACATAGCCAAGACATATCTTGGCAAGCCAGACAGACAACACCAGGACTGGTTCGACCCCAATGACCAGGAGCTACAGACTCTTATGAGCAGAAGAGACCAAGCCCACCAGAGAGTGTTGCAAACCAGGAGCACTGGATCCACCGCTGCAACATATAAAGATGCCTGCAGACTGCTACAAAAACACACCCGTGTACTGAAGTCAGACTGGTGGGAAAGGCAGTGGCGCTGCAGAGAGCTGCTGACAGTAACAACATGAAGGGTTTCTACAATGGCCTCAAGGAAGTATGGGGACCCGAAAGAAGGGACCTGTTCAACTAAAATCAACAGATGGAATTGAGACCTTCTCTGACAGCAAGAAAGTTGTGACAAGATGGAGTGAACACTTCCAGAAGCTACTCAACGTCCTTGGAGACATAGATCACGAAGCTCTGGACAACATCCCGCAGCGCGTTACCAAGACAAGCCTCGATGAGATTCCAACTATGGATGAGATGGCTAGAGCAATGGCCGGCCTGAAAAATGGCAAAGCACCTGGGGGAGATGGAATTCCAGCAGAAGTATGGAAGCACGGAGGAGACAATCTGTTCAGCAGACTGCACCAACTAATCACCAATGCCTGGGAGGTGGGTTCTATACCACAAGCATGGAAGGATGCCAGCATTGTAACCATCTACAAGAAAGGTGATCGAACAGACTGTGGGAACTATAGAGGAATCTCTCTTCTTTACATAGCAGGCAAGATCTTCGCCAGGATCCTCCTCAACAGACTGTCTACCCACATAACACCAGAGGTACTTCCGGAGACGCAATGTGGCTTCAGAGGTAACCGGAGCACCGTGAATATGATATTTTGTCTCCGACAACTGCAAGAAAAGGACCGACCACTGTACATGGTATTGTCGACTTCAGTAAGGCGTTCGATACAGTTGGGAGGACCGGACTATGGCAGCTACTGAGGAAGTATGGCTGCCCATAGAAGTTCACAACAATGATCGAGGCACTACATACCGGAATAATGGCGAATGTTAGTGTTGGAAGGGAAGTCTCGGAATCGTTCAGTGTCACAAATGGGGTCAAGCAAGGTTGTGTACTGGCCCCACGCTCTTCCCCATCTTCCTATCAGCAATGCTCGACGAGGCTTTCCGAGACATGGGGGATGGCGTCTACATACCGTCCAGACAGAGCGCTGACTTATTCAACGTCGCACACTTCAGAGCGAAGACCAAGACTACTCGGATACTGATGAAAGAGCTACTATTCGCAGATGACAGTGCATTGGTTGCCCACTCTGTCAAAGAGATGCAGAAAATAGTGGATGCTTTCTCCAATGCGTCAAAGAAGTTCGGCCTGAAGATTAACATCAAGAAGACCGAGGTGCTGTACCAACCCAACTCTACAAGAACCCGAGAGGAGGATACCATGGTTGATGGAAACAAGCTGAACTCTGTTCTGGAATTCACCTATATCGGAAGCACTATATCAAGTAATGATCGATGCATAGACGATGAAACACAGAAGAGGGTGGCCAAAGCAACTACCATGTGTCCATGCGGGTTAAAGGCAAGATCTACTGTGCAATCGTGCTGTCCATCCTCTATACGGAGCCGAGGCCTGGAAAGTGTACATGTAGCGTTTGCGAGATCCCACCAATTATAGCGTTTGCGGGTGTATCCCGCGTTTGGCGCGAGCGGTCGGCACGGAGGCGTCTAGTGGCGGACTCGGGCACACGTTCACTCACTCAGTCTAACACAAATAATATATATATATATATTTTTTTTCCACAGTATAATTTCTCAAAATCCTAATATTACAAATCTAAGAAACTAACTAAAATACTTCAGCAACTAAACCAATAAAAATACAAAGTGACGGCACTGACAGCGTGTATTATACGCGGTCATCAATTCAAACAATATTGAAGTGACTCACCCACGGGTGTTCTGTTTCTCGTGGTGAGCGGTGTGTCGCGAACGACTGCTGACAATATGCGCCAGTCGGCGCAACGCAAGGTACTGTGACGTACCGTGTGTCACAGGGCGATCTGGAGCGGCGTGTTCCGGGATGAACGGTACCTGTTCTCCCGACAATATGCCCCAGTAGTCTCCCCGAATAATGAAAATTCTATATATTTATACTCCCTAAACTCTAGCCTGAGGACAGACGCTAGACCAGATTATGTCACTTTGTCCAGGCTGTATACCCCTAGAAATCCTGGCAGGGTGCCAATGAACTATGCACCCCTGCGGATTACCCAAATAGCAGGGTAGGGTTTACCCTTCTTCACCCAAATGGCCCTAGCAATTAGCATATACGCTAGCTGGCAGTCAACGACATATTGGCAAGGTGCCAGTGACCTTTTACACCCCGGTATAGTTCGAAAAAAACCAGGGTTGGGTCTCTGCCTATGCCAGATGGCCCTAAAATTAACATATAAATTGGATAGGAAACCTTCCGTTGTCTCTTCTCGGAGTAAACAACACCCTCCTTGTATGGCTTTAGTAGCCCTAAATAATTATATATATATATATATATATATATATATGAAAAATCCCTACATACAGACGACAGATGAAAAAGCTGCATGCCTTCATGATGCGACATCTGCGTTCGATCATGACGATAACCTGGATGGACAAAGTGACAAACAAGGAAATACTTGAACGGACATGGCTGCCATCTATGGAAGATATTCTGATCAGAAAGAATCTCCGGTGGACTGGACACCTCATGAGGATGTCACCAGACAGGCTACCAAAGCAGGTTCTCTAAACTCTCAACTGTCTTCTGGTCACAGAAAGAGAGGGCGCCCTCGTCTCCGGTTCAAGGATACCATAAAGAGAAACCTGAAGCTGAGAGACATAAAGATCACTCTCATAGCAGAGAGATAAATGGAGAGCAACAGTCAAATGATGGAAGCAGTCTTTGTCGCTTCGCGACCGACAGCATGATGATGACTCGTTTAATTACTCGATATTATTGATCACCACCTGATCTAATGCAACCAAATATTACGATTTACGTATGCACATAGATGTCACCCGGGTAAAAATATACAACGCCCGGATTATTATGGGATACTAATTAATAATGTAGGCGCGACAAACAGTCAACGCCATCACGGGCACTAGGGATGGGGCGACAAAGTGCTGCCACCTCACGGCGCCTGGGTAATCGATATTTTCGACAAACGGTAGCGCTGTAATATTGTATTGCATTGAACGACATTTTAAGAAACTCTTCACAGTAATCATCACAGGAGAGTTAACGAACAGCTTGTGGCATTTATACCGAAAATGCTTTGTTGTTTCGCTGGACATTAATGATTTTACATTTATTGCGCATCCGCAGAAACGTCAATCGGACGTTTTTAACGACCGGAAAAGTGTAAGCGCGACAGCGCCACATCGCGGATGCTAGGTAATCTAGGCTAGTGGGCCTAGTGCAGAAACAGCAAAAACGCACCTGTTTTGTTGATAGTGGAGCGGAAGAGGTGATACTTCGACATGTTCTGTGTTATCGGTGACCTTTTGTACATTGACAAGTTATAAGAAAGTTGCATCTTTAAGTAATGACATATGGGTATGCTGTTTACACTTCTGGTCGGTCAAAAAACGACTAATAAGGTAGACACGGGCGTGTTTAATAATCTTGTGTAAGCGGAAGTGAGTGGCTTCATCTCGAGCTGCATGTGACAGTTGGCTCGGTGTCAAAACCCGCTCACATATACAGGCAAGTGTGTACACGGATGGCAGTCGAGTGGTAATCATGACTGGCTTTTAGCTACCAAAAAACGTTCTGTTTATACTAATGTTATGCTTGGATACCCGGTAGTTCCATGTAGTCGGTTGTTAGAGACGGGGGTCATTCGCATTACCAGCCAGAGCCAGTGATAACAACACTCGCCCCCTCGCCTGATAGTGAAGCCTGAAGGGAGAGAAACGAGTAGTAATTCGTGGCAAGAACTGGCGAGCAGGTATTTTTCAGGAGCATCAGGACATTACAGTCACCCAGAGATCTGTCCACCACCCCGTGGACGCGTCAATTTACATATAATTAATTTGGATGTTGCGGTTTGATGTATAAATTCTTATAAAATACACGTGAAATACTTCAAAAGTACATGTAGCAATTACATATATTTAATTCTACGAGTATAAGTACAAGTGACGATTACAAATGTTTTTGTGTACAAGTAAACGTGCGAGTAACAATTAAGTAGTTTGTGAAAAATTGGTACTCAAGTACCGAAGAATACGAGTAACAAGAAGTAGTTTGGCCACAGTGATGATCACAGTACCATCTCAGAAGTGACTTATTCCCTGTAGTCGCTTCCTACCAAAAGATTGCCATACGCTTTTGAAAGCATTACATTGTAGAGCTAAAAGTACACAAACCGCAGTTGTGTGTAATGTATGTTACAGCATACAATTGAAGAAGTATTTTTTGTTTTTAGGACGATCTGTATAACCAATTGGAGCCATTTATCAAACCTGGCAGCCATGTTGAAAGTGTGACGTCTATGAGGGTCACCTATGAAGATGTCTAGTGTCAACCACAGGACAGTGTCACTGTGTCATCACATGTCAGTGTTACTGGTGTTGATGGGTAGCCTCGTGACAGTTCATGTCACAGATTCAATGCACGGTGTGTTTATTACTGTAAACAATTATATGTTTATTACTGCATGTAAACAATTATATGTTTATATTTGTATAGGTGAAATAATGCAAGTTATGTTATTTCAATGTTTTTTAACAACAAGTCCACAAGGGTCACAAAGAATGGCACCATGTGGACATTTGTGTAATGAAGCAATTATCTATGCATATTGTTTTTTATCCGGATAATAAGTATGAGAACTGATAATGCGAAGATATATGATGATGATGGTGTGACGATAGTTGATTGTGGTGCCACTCTGCAATTACTACAAAGTTCAAAGGCATTATTCGTGTTAGACAAACTTTGTAAGGATTTGGCACCGAGCCGTTATTAGCAGTGCACGTGTTTCTTAGAAACTCTACACAGTGTTGCTAGTAGTGCTTCTGTCACAAACAACACTAAACACTCCATAAAAAACAGTGCAATTAAGGTCCTTTCCTTCAATGTATCTTACGATATAAATCGTTATTTAAAATAAATATTTTATGATTTGTGTTTTACTCATTTTTACATTTTATGTGTACAGCGCTTTTGAGCAAGCTTTATCACATGAAAAGAACAGTTAGAGCTACATAAATTTGGTATATAATAATAATAATGACACATTGCATTTGTTCCAGGGTTGACTCCAATACTCAACAACAGTGGCCCGGCTGTTGTTGGCTCAAACATGACGTTCCACGCTGTGCTATATGGCTGCAACGACACGAGTGTCAACCTGTCACAGTTCACCTATTTCTGGTCAAGCACTGCCCGGATGATGACCAGCAAACTGTCCACCAGAGGGGGCTGCTCATCCCAGATCTCGCAGTACTTTGGCAGTGATGTTCCGGGTCTCTATACGATGTCTGTGACGGTACAGGATGGAACTGACTGGCCTCTGGAGTGGGTCGATCTCTGTATCAAAGGATTACCGACTGGACTGGCTACTACTGTGTTCAACCTCACAGGTGAGGGTCATTTCAAAACGGTGATGTCCAGTGTCACATGAGATCAGGGCTTTATGCAGGATAAAATTATTGCCAGTCACACATGTTTTGGGGGACACATGGATGTTAACTGTTAAGCCAGTTTACAAACTTTCAAATGTGTCTGATGATCTGAAATGGACTACAAACACGCATGTGACACCATTTTCACTCACTTTCAAGGCATAACTAACAATATCTATGGTTTGGAAAACCTTTTTTTGCTCCTTCATTTTTTTTTTTACACAACACAACCCCTCCACCATATTGCTACCCGTCCATATTCGTTTTTACCCGTCCAAATGACAGGTGGACGGGTCTCTACATAAAGCTATGCATGAGATTGTATTCATTTGGGGGAGAGGGTAGGCGAAGAGTTTCATCTGCCATCGGACATTCAGTTTATTGACCTCATAAAGGTAAAAAAGTCATCAGTCATTGTAAAATACAATAAAACATTAACAAACACAAATATATAAACATGCATGATACATACATAATTAAGAAATTGGCTGATGTGTATTAAGGAATATATTATTGATATCATCATGTCAGTGTTTACAAAGTGTCATCTGGGGGATGTATGGTTGGGGTTTGATGTAGTTTTGTGTGATGTGTAAATATTGACGTTCTGAGATTATTTCAAAGTATGCTGAGAAATTATGGATTTATTACATCATTATTTGCATAGGGTAGCATAGTAACAATACTTTTAGTCATGTTTAAGTAATAACTTTAAGTGATATATACTACATGTACATGTAAAGCACCCTGAATACTTTTAACAAGATTTGGTGCTATACACTGTACACATATATTTATATATTTAATTTTATTTATTTATAAGCTAACTAGATGAATTAACAACTGTCATGTAAGGGAAGTTTTAAAATGTTTATATTCTAAAATAAGTTGCTTATCTTCCCTTTATTGCAGACATAACACAGACTTGAACTAATTAATTTTGTCGTACAGAAATATATATTTATATAGACAGTAGACAGAACTTTATTATATGTCTACCAATGTCTATGTTTAAAGGAAACTAATGTTTATTCTAATCAAGCATGCGACAGATACAAACACAAGTCATGGTGGTGCTATTTTTGTTAACTCAAGTGACAGTAACTTACATAAAACCCTGTTGTATAGAAATAAAAATAATGTCTAGACAAATTGACTTAAGTAAAAAGATTTATATTTGGGAACAGTTGAGTGTTTTTCTATGATAATTTATGGTGTGGTTACTCTGGCTGGTTAGCATATGTTTGCTCAGCCAATACATTGAGTGTTTATCGGATGGCAGTACCTGTATTCACAAACGTCATGATTCGCTAAACGGACACTTTTTAACATGACATTGTAATTTGCCAATATAGTTGTTCACTTCTATTTGAGATGCTTTGTCTCAGTTAGTTATCAGTTATTTGATGACGGAGAACTTCACAGTTTACTAATTTTAATTAACACTTTCAGCAAAGTTCATCTTTTTTATCTCAAATTAATTATATTTAAAAAGGTATTCACTTAACAAATCTCCTGCCATCATGTCACAGGTTTACTACTTCATCAATATCACATACCACCATTGTCCACCAACCTCTAAACCACAAACTTGTATGGTACCAACTACCAAGCTGCCAGTCAGTAATTACCAACACTGCAGACAACACAGCCATGTTTTTCTGCACATACTCCATGTTATGTGAATAAAACTGGCAAAAAGGTACTCCGCCAATTAAATACTTTCAAGAGTATGTTATTTCACTGCCAATATGTTTTACAACTGTTCTGGCTAACACACCATATCTCAGTTCACATCAAAACTTGTTTTTCAAATGCCAAATCACTATTTTCTAGGTCCCCACTATTCAGACTGTGCCTTGAACTCTCAATTCACTATAAAGCATGTAAGTTATGGAATTTTGGGTAACATACTATTTAAATTAATTCTTGTATGAAGCATAATTGGGATACTTAAAAATGCAACACAAATCAATACAGTGAACACACATCGGAAGCAGATATCATAAGTTCATAACTGTAGGCTGTTTCAGTTACTTTTTCCCTGGCCATTTTTATGTCAACTCGATTTGTGACACCTGATCATTCCTGCCTGCATTTGAAAGAACGGAAACCAGGACCAATGAGTGTTTGACTGTTCTTTTATGTTGCTTCAGGGGAACTCAATGGAGATCTCATGCTGAAACATACAAACCATTCTCCACATGTGCATTTGACCCACACACCTGTGTCCTTTGGTGTCGATGTGACAGACCAGATCACAGATGCCACTTTTACATATACGTGGCGTGTGAACGGCACCGAAATGACAACTTCCACACCCCGCTACAACTACACATTTCACAAGGCTGGCTGGCACACGGTGGCCGTACTGGTGAATATGTCAACCGTCAGCATGCAAAGGGTTAACACCACAAGATATGGTGTTTTTCAGAAAGACATCCAACTGAAAGGTAATAGCAATGCATGGTTGTGTTCAGACCTCGGTCAATACCAGGTTTTACATATTAATTGTACAGATATAACACAACGTATGCAAATTAATCAACATGGCTGACTGTTGTCTTAATGCGGAATACGAACTGGTGTGGGAATTTAGTCAAAAGGAATTGCCATGAACTGGGGCAGGAATTGGAATTGACTGGAAGGAATTGACCACAGTCAGTAGTGTCGTTTCAGCAGAAAATCTGTAGTAACACATTTATTATTCATAGCATAACAACTGATGTGGCACCACCAAACTGATTTCTGACTATTACGAAGGTAGCAGAACATATTCATTACGTTAATTATATATTTGATGATGAAGTGGAATTTTGTTCAAGCTCTCGTAAGAGAATGCTGCTAATATATATATTTGTTTATTGTTAATAATGCCACCTTGCTAATAAGATAACCTTGCTAATAAGGTCACCTTGTTAATAAAGTCACTTGCTCAGTCTCAAGGATGACCTTAATGCAGAAGTTCTACAGTAATGAGTTGATTTATGGATTGCGTTCAGATGCTGTGTCGGAACTGTATTACATGGGGGCCCGGACATTTCCTGTGGGGAATTTTCTTCAGGCCAACATCAGCTGGACAGGAAGGTGAGACAGAGGCACTCTTTTGTCAACATTCTTACAAAAACCTTAAAGCTCTTTAAAATTGATCTCATCCACTGAATAATTGTGTAATTATTCTGTCAACGTGATGGACAGTTTCATGAACGACAGAGACATGCCTCAACTTAGAGACAGACAACAAAGATCCATGATTCATTGTGTAAGGAAAGAATGTTTCATAACATATTTATGGGTTGTCCGTTCTGTTGCAGTGCCCCCTTCCACCTGTCGTGGAGTCTGCGTGGAGCTGGCGGCTACATCCATCACTCTCCAACCATCATCGTGCTCCGACACATCGCCTCCCTCGATGTCCCTCTCCGCGTCGTCGGTGACTACAACCTCACCATTGACGTTGTCAACGACTGGAGCAAGAGCAGTAGGCAGGAGAAGATCACTGTGTTCAAACCAGGTTGGTGACTCACACACAGTAGCAAGAGCAGTAGGCAGGAGAAGATCACTGTGTTCAAACCAGGTTGGTGACTCACACACAGTAGCAAGAGCTGTAGGCAGGAGAAGATCACTGTGTTCAAACCAGGTTGGTGACTCACACACAGTAGCAAGAGCAGTAGGCAGGAGAAGATCACTGTGTTCAAACCAGGTTGGTGACTCACACACAGTAGCAAGAGCTGTAGGCAGGAGAAGATCACTGTGTTCAAACCAGGTTGGTGACTCACACACAGTAGCAAGAGCTGTAGGCAGGAGAAGATCACTGTGTTCAAACCAGGTTGGTGACTCACACACAGTAGCAAGAGCGTAGGCAGGAGAAGATCACTGTGTTCAAACCAGGTTGGTGACTCACACACAGTAGCAAGAGCAGTAGGCAGGAGAAGATCACTGTGTTCAAACCAGGTTGGTGACTCACACACAGTAGCAAGAGCTGTAGGCAGGAGAAGATCACTGTGTTCAAGCCAGGTTGGTGACTCACACACAGTAGCAAGAGCAGTAGGCAGGAGAAGATCACTGTGTTCAAACCAGGTTGGTGACTCACACACAGTAGCAAGAGCAGTAGGCAGGAGAAGATCACTGTGTTCAAACCAGGTTGGTGACTCACACACAGTAGCAAGAGCTGTAGGCAGGAGAAGATCACTGTGTTCAAACCAGGTTGGTGACTCACACACAGTAGCAAGAGCTGTAGGCAGGAGAAGATCACTGTGTTCAAACCAGGTTGGTGACTCACACACAGTAGCAAGAGCTGTAGGCAGGAGAAGATCACTGTGTTCAAACCAGGTTGGTGACTCACACACAGTAGCAAGAGCAGTAGGCAGGAGAAGATCACTGTGTTCAAACCAGGTTGGTGACTCACACACAGTAGCAAGAGCAGTAGGCAGGAGAAGATCACTGTGTTCAAACCAGGTTGGTGACTCACACACAGTAGCAAGAGCTGTAGGCAGGAGAAGATCACTGTGTTCAAACCAGGTTGGTGACTCACACACAGTAGCAAGAGCTGTAGGCAGGAGAAGATCACTGTGTTCAAACCAGGTTGGTGACTCACACACAGTAGCAAGAGCTGTAGGCAGGAGAAGATCACTGTGTTCAAACCAGGTTGGTGACTCACACACAGTAGCAAGAGCAGTAGGCAGGAGAAGATCACTGTGTTCAAACCAGGTTGGTGACTCACACACAGTAGCAAGAGCTGTAGGCAGGAGAAGATCACTGTGTTCAAACCAGGTTGGTGACTCACACACAGTAGCAAGAGCAGTAGGCAGGAGAAGATCACTGTGTTCAAACCAGGTTGGTGACTCACACACAGTAGCAAGAGCAGTAGGCAGGAGAAGATCACTGTGTTCAAACCAGGTTGGTGACTCACACACAGTAGCAAGAGCTGTAGGCAGGAGAAGATCACTGTGTTCAAACCAGGTTGGTGACTCACACACAGTAGCAAGAGCAGTAGGCAGGAGAAGATCACTGTGTTCAAACCAGGTTGGTGACTCACACACAGTAGCAAGAGCTGTAGGCAGGAGAAGATCACTGTGTTCAAACCAGGTTGGTGACTCACACACAGTAGCAAGAGCAGTAGGCAGGAGAAGATCACTGTGTTCAAACCAGGTTGGTGACTCACACACAGTAGCAAGAGCAGTAGGCAGGAGAAGATCACTGTGTTCAAACCAGGTTGGTGACTCACACACAGTAGCAAGAGCAGTAGGCAGGAGAAGATCACTGTGTTCAAACCAGGTTGGTGACTCACACACAGTAGCAAGAGCAGTAGGCAGGAGAAGATCACTGTGTTCAAACCAGGTTGGTGACTCACACACAGTAGCACAGAACAGTAGACAGGAGAAGATCACTGTGTTCAAACCAGGTTGGTGACTCACACACAGTAGCAAGAGCAGTAGACAGGAGAAGATCACTGTGTTCAAACCATGTTGGTATTCACACACAGTAGCAAGAGCAGTAGGCAGGAGAAGATCACTGTGTTCAAGCCAGGTTGGTGACTCACACACAGTAGCAAAGAGCTTTAGGCAGGAGAAGATCACTGTGTTCAAGCCAGGTTGGTGACTCACACACAGTAGCAAGAGCAGTAGGCAGGAGAAGATCACTGTGTTCAAACCAGGTTGGTGACTCACACACAGTAGCAAGAGCAGTAGGCAGGAGAAGATCACTGTGTTCAAACCAGGTTGGTGACTCACACACAGTAGCAAGAGCAGTAGACAGGAGAAGATCACTGTGTTCAAACCAGGTTGGTGACTCACACACAGTTTGTTCTTCTACCAGTTGTGGAGGCTGTATTGGGCGACTGCCCATTCAACCCAGCAAGACTGGTCTCTCCAGAGAGGTGGTCATCTGGTGATTGGTTAACATTGAAGACAGGAATCAAGAGAGTGATCTTCCTAGACAGGTGGTTGTCCAACACAGGTGGTCACTCAAGACTTTATGCACATGTAGCATTTCAAGTTGTCACTACCAGCATAAGTCCGAAACATTCTTGGTTTTTACATTGCATCAGGTTACATTTCTGCTGTCACGGAAACAGCTGTAATCGTTATTGTGTCATGATTTGCATGTAATGACGCTGTTGCACTTGTGTAGCAAATGACTTTCAAGTTGAAAACATTTTAAAGCATTGACAGGGGGAGGGAGGCCTGACAATTAACTACACATATGTCCCGAGATAACTATGTCTCTTAACCGATTAGCACTCAAGTCACCCCGAATCTCCTCAGGTCGGCGGTAGCCAGCCAGCGAATACAGAACAGCATTTGAATTCGGTTTACGTGATTGCATCTAGTGGTTAAGTGATGCAATAAATGCGACACATATCTAGATATATAACATTAAATTGTGACTATTTTGGATACTTTCATTCTCAAAAATATATACCGCGTTTTCAAAATTTAACAGCAATAGTTTTGGACATTAAAAAATGTCCTCCAGCCAGGAAGTTGGCCACTTATACAGCTAAAATGTTTAACATATTACAACAAGTTATATCCCAGTGTGTAGATAATTTAATGTTCTTTTAAATAAACTCAACTTGTAGCAGTAAAAATCCAAGCATAAAAAAGTTACAACGCACACAAATATTTTTTTACAAAAAGTTTCAAAATGTCATAGTGTCAATCAAGAAATGGTCAACATATTTTAAAGTTACAACAGTTTTGACACCACTGTATAGGTAGTTTTATTATCTACAATATGCATACAACATGCAATTGCGAGAATCGAATAATAAAGGCGCTAGAGCAAAGACAACAGCGCAAGCAATATTTTGAAACATCTAGGTCAAATATTTGAGGAGGTACAGACTTCACGTTAAAATCAGCCGAGTGTTAATGGGTTAAATGGCTGCATTCATTGTAATGATATAATGTGCCTATGCTTTGGGTTCACGCTAGATTTCTTTTGTTCCAAACAATTGTTCTCACTATTCTGAAGCCTAGATAAATGTCATTTACAATTCAATTGTACTCAGTTATGTCATCCTCACACACCAGGGGTCGCTGCGGTTGATTATGTCAGTACCAGCCCTTCTCTACCCCGGCCACATCCCTTTCAAAAACTCCACTTTTAACGTCAGCCATTGAAATCGCCCACGATGAGTGTTGTTGGCCTCTGGTCATGTGATTAATTGTGGATGATTTCAGCCACACGCTGCTGCTATATTACATGCAATGCTTAGGTTGTGAATGGGTCATTATATTATTATTCCCACAAGTCGTATATCTGTCTTCAAATTGGGGTGGGTATTTATGCTGTTCCCACGGCTGATGCAGTAGCGACTGGCGAAGTCAGCTGTTGTAATTTAATAGTATGACTCCTTTAACTTCCATGGTTTGCAAAGATCGATGATCAGCCAGGGGTACAGTAGCGCAGCGCAACGACCCTTAAATTAATTTATTGGCTTATGTGGATGAGGTTTGTTCCTGTAATGTTGTATAAATGTGATTTTTTTCAATTTATGATTATGTAACACTGCTGAATAAAGGTTCCATTGACCGGTGAGCACCAATGTGTTTTCAGATCCTGGGACATCGGTATCCCTCGTATTGCTGTGCATCGCTATCGGAATCGCAGTAGTCACGGCCACGGGAATTTCTTATCGCCGAGACCGCCAGTTGTCACAGCGCCATCTGGAGGTAGCAGACTTCAGCTTCCACAGCCACTCCACACCTAGTGCCTCTCTTGGTCACTGTGTGGCAGCACTCCGACTTAAGTGGCGACATTTGTGGATTTCGCATGCTTCGCGGAACATTCCAATGGACTCGTATGATAGGCTGTGATTGGGTTTCAGTGATTTGAAATGTTTTATTTATGGCAAGGCAACATATATATGTAGTCAAGCGATGTTTATGTTAATGATATGTGGGAGTTGGCTAAAATTTAAAGCAGGAAATTCTAAAATAGAACTGTCCTTGTAGAAGTCACCCGAGTTGCTTCATGGCTCTGTTGGCTAGACGGAGACATGAAAGCCAGGGTAGCCATTTTTGAGGTTGCTTGTTACCATGGATACCACATGCAATGTGGTACTCTCTGGTGTGTCGAGCAGCTGGTAGCTGGCGTGAGGATTTCGATTTCAAGTGACCAGGAATGGTCTAAAAATGGTAGCCAATAGCTGCGCTGATGGTTGCCATAGCGACATAGTTGCCAAGATGACGGAGTTGCCAAGACAACACTGGGGCACACATCATACTGCTTGAGTTTGCTATATTCACAGCAGAAACCAAGCAATGTGTATGACTCATTTAACATGTGCATTCCCGGTAACTTAGTTACCCTCTACTATAAGGGAAAAGCAAACCACTACCCCCTCCTTGAAGATAAACGTTTTCGAGTAATGTTAATTTATGCAACTATCCTAAACCCATCAAAACATTGCTGGTTGTAAACGACACCACAAGCTGCACTAAGTGCTTGCTGTGTAGAAGATATGGTTCAGTATTATTACCGGTAGTGACTATTCATATAGATATTGCAAAAGTATTACTCTTGTATTGGCTTAGTGTGCTGTAATAACAGCCACTGCTATTTTCTGTCCTGTAAAGGAATGTTTATTTTATATGCTTGCCGAATATAATTTGAGCCAAAATACATGAGCTTTGATATATATGAAGAGCTGTATGTTGTTATGAAATCGTTGTATATGTTGAATGTTTCTAATCAAAAGATGCAAAGAAACCATTATTGTATGCACGTAGATTGTGCCAGTGCAGAGTACACAGTTTATATTTTCTAGATAGCAGTGGGGTGGGTTGGAGAGCAACTTATAAGATGATAGTGTATCAATGCAAGATATACACTGAATGAATGATTACATAGGTTGAACATTTCTAATCTAAAGATACAAGAAACCAGTATTATATGTTCATGGTCAATTAAGTGTGTTTCATCGTGCAAGTATTGTAAAGAGAATATTTTCTACACATAGCAAAAATGGCTGGTTACTGGTGAGCCAGCAACAACTTATGAGACAGCTTTGTGCCAACGCAAAATGTGATATGAATAAACTATTGAATTGTGTGTATCAAGAGGTTAATGTTGTGGTGCACGTCTTTGTTATTTCTGCTTTTATTTTGTTGTTGTGAATGGCTATTCCCACAAGTGATAAGTAAGTACCAATTGTTATAGTAGAGGGAAGGGCTTACATAGCATAGCGTCTATCCTCAGGACTGGTTCAGGCACATTGCATTATGCTTTAGTCTAGTCTGTTTTAGTGCCAAGGGGTAGTTTAAGAAAGATAGTGATTCACTGTGGCAAATTCTTGGCATAGCTTGGAAGCTTCGCAGTCATTACTATCCCGACCCAGATTAGAGCGAAACCTGCTGACAATCTTCCGCATCTGAGACAATACTCTCTCACTATTCGCGCTTCCTGAGAGAGCACTGCAAGATGCATCTTCACTCGATGGGACAGACGGGGAAATCGTGGCTCACCCCCGCAACCAATTTCCCCATCCCACCCCACAACGAACCCAGACTGTCCCGATCGCTCCAGAATTGAAAGCCAGAAAAATTGTTCCTGGTCTTCTCTTGTTTTGTCTGCATGGAAGAAACTAGCTGGCAGGCGATAATCGAGTGGAAGTGAAGTTGTAAAATCCTCAAAATCTGCCTGAAGACAGCGACTACTAGAAGCTCTGGTAATGCTGTGCTCCTTGGCAAATAAAATGTCTTCACTAACAGGCAGATAGGCCCTATTTTGACAACACTGGATGAAGTTACCGAAACAGGTAGTCCTATATGAAGCTGCTGTCGTAGCCTCGGTTACCCAGGCTCCGTGAGGTGGCAGCACTTTTAAGCCCCTCAACTCTGCCTTGGGAGAAGAAAGGCTCTGCATTTGTTAGGCCTTACCCCAGATTCGAGTAGAGACGCTGATAAAAATTAAAATAACGGTATACTTTTACTCTATGAAAAGTATTCAACATTGAATTTATATTAACACAAAATAAGTAAAAATTTATATTTACAGTTGTTTTTAAAATAAGAATTACGGCAGGATTAACCAGTATCCGTGAGGTGGCAGCATTGTTTAGCCCCACACGGATAACATACAAATTAATAGGGATACCTTTTTATCAAATAATGCTGTATTATATAAACCATTCAAAATTAAACTTATATTAACTAAAAATAAATATAAATATGCAGTTGTTTATAGAAATTACGGCATGATTAACCAGTGTCCGTGAGGTGGCAGCATTGTATAGATCACGCGGATAAATATTCAAAAGCCTGCATAATCACCAGACTGTCTTCTCGGCGTAGTTACGCAGACGACCGACAGTCTACCACCTCACGGAGCCTGGATAACCCAGGCTATAGCATGTGACATCGGCTTATTTACTTCGAGTCGAGTTTAAACAAATAGTATCTGCCTTCTTTTTAGCGGAAATGATGCCATTCATTACCATCTATTACCATCCCTTTCCGTCCATTACCATCCCGCAGCGTGCTGATATATTACATGCAATGCTTAGGTTGTGAATGGGTCATTATATTATTATTCCCACAAGTCGTATGTATATCTGTCTTCAAATTGGGGTGGGTATTTATGCTGTTCCCACGGCTGATGCAGTAGCGACTGGCGAAGTCAGCTGTTGTAATTTAATAGTATGACTCCTTTAACTTCCATGGTTTGCAAAGATCGATGATCAGCCAGGGGTACAGTAGCGCAGCGCAACGACCCTTAAATTAATTTATTGGCTTATGTGGATGAGGTTTGTTCCTGTAATGTTGTATAAATGTGATTTTTTTCAATTTATGATTATGTAACACTGCTGAATAAAGGTTCCATTGACCGGTGAGCACCAATGTGTTTTCAGATCCTGGGACATCGGTATCCCTCGTATTGCTGTGCATCGCTATCGGAATCGCAGTAGTCACGGCCACGGGAATTTCTTATCGCCGAGACCGCCAGTTGTCACAGCGCCATCTGGAGGTAGCAGACTTCAGCTTCCACAGCCACTCCACACCTAGTGCCTCTCTTGGTCACTGTGTGGCAGCACTCCGACTTAAGTGGCGACATTTGTGGATTTCGCATGCTTCGCGGAACATTCCAATGGACTCGTATGATAGGCTGTGATTGGGTTTCAGTGATTTGAAATGTTTTATTTATGGCAAGGCAACATATATATGTAGTCAAGCGATGTTTATGTTAATGATATGTGGGAGTTAGCTAAAATTTAAAGCAGGAAATTCTAAAATAGAACTGTCCTTGTAGAAGTCACCCGAGTTGCTTCATGGCTCTGTTGGCTAGACGGAGACATGAAAGCCAGGGTAGCCATTTTTGAGGTTGCTTGTTACCATGGATACCACATGCAATGTGGTACTCTCTGGTGTTTCGAGCAGCTGGTAGCTGGCGTGAGGATTTCGATTTCAAGTGACCAGGAATGGTCTAAAAATGGTAGCCAATAGCTGCGCTGATGGTTGCCATAGCGACATAGTTGCCAAGATGACGGAGTTGCCAAGACAACACTGGGGCACACATCATACTGCTTGAGTTTGCTATATTCACAGCAGAAACCAAGCAATGTGTATGACTCATTTAACATGTGCATTCCCGGTAACTTAGTTACCCTCTACTATAAGGGAAAAGCAAACCACTACCCCCTCCTTGAAGATAAACGTTTTCGAGTAATGTTAATTTATGCAACTATCCTAAACCCATCAAAACATTGCTGGTTGTAAACGACACCACAAGCTGCACTAAGTGCTTGCTGTGTAGAAGATATGGTTCAGTATTATTACCGGTAGTGACTATTCATATAGATATTGCAAAAGTATTACTCTTGTATTGGCTTAGTGTGCTGTAATAACAGCCACTGCTATTTTCTGTCCTGTAAAGGAATGTTTATTTTATATGCTTGCCGAATATAATTTGAGCCAAAATACATGAGCTTTGATATATATGAAGAGCTGTATGTTGTTATGAAATCGTTGTATATGTTGAATGTTTCTAATCAAAAGATGCAAAGAAACCATTATTGTATGCACGTAGATTGTGCCAGTGCAGAGTACACAGTTTATATTTTCTAGATAGCAGTGGGGTGGGTTGGAGAGCAACTTATAAGATGATAGTGTATCAATGCAAGATATACACTGAATGAATGATTACATAGGTTGAACATTTCTAATCTAAAGATACAAGAAACCAGTATTATATGTTCATGGTCAATTAAGTGTGTTTCATCGTGCAAGTATTGTAAAGAGAATATTTTCTACACATAGCAAAAATGGCTGGTTACTGGTGAGCCAGCAACAACTTATGAGACAGCTTTGTGCCAACGCAAAATGTGATATGAATAAACTATTGAATTGTGTGTATCAAGAGGTTAATGTTGTGGTGCACGTCTTTGTTATTTCTGCTTTTATTTTGTTGTTGTGAATGGCTATTCCCACAAGTGATAAGTAAGTACCAATTGTTATAGTAGAGGGAAGGGCTTACATAGCATAGCGTCTATCCTCAGGACTGGTTCAGGCACATTGCATTATGCTTTAGTCTAGTCTGTTTTAGTGCCAAGGGGTAGTTTAAGAAAGATAGTGATTCACTGTGGCAAATTCTTGGCATAGCTTGGAAGCTTCGCAGTCATTACTATCCCGACCCAGATTAGAGCGAAACCTGCTGACAATCTTCCGCATCTGAGACAATACTCTCTCACTATTCGCGCTTCCTGAGAGAGCACTGCAAGATGCATCTTCACTCGATGGGACAGACGGGGAAATCGTGGCTCACCCCCGCAACCAATTTCCCCATCCCACCCCACAACGAACCCAGACTGTCCCGATCGCTCCAGAATTGAAAGCCAGAAAAATTGTTCCTGGTCTTCTCTTGTTTTGTCTGCATGGAAGAAACTAGCTGGCAGGCGATCATCGAGTGGAAGTGAAGTTGTAAAATCGTCAAACTCTGCCTGAAGACAGCGACTACTAGAAGCTCTGGTAATGCTGTGCTCCTTGGCAAATAAAATGTCTTCACCAACAGGCAGATAGGCCCTATTTTGACAACACTGGATGAAGTTACCGAAACAGGTAGTCCTATATGAAGCTGCTGTCGTAGCCTCGGTTACCCAGGCTCCGTGAGGTGGCAGCACTTTTCAGCCTCTCAACTCTGCATGGGGAAAGAAAGGCTCTGCATTTGTTAGGCCTTACCCCAGATTAGAGTAGAGACGCTGATAAAAATTAAAATAACGATATACTTTTACAAGATCATGATACTCTATGAAAAGTATTCAACATTGAATTTATATTAACACAAAATAAGTAAAAATTAATATTTACAGTTGTTTTTAAAATAAGAATTACGGCAGGATTAACCAGTATCCGTGAGGTGGCAGCATTGTTTAGCCCCACACGGATAACATACAAATTAAATAGGGATACCTTTTTATCAAATAATGCTGTATTATATAAACCATTCAAAATTAAACTTATATTAACTCAAAATAAATATAAATTTGCAGTTGTTTATAGAAATTACGGCATGATTAACCAGTGTCCGTGAGGTGGCAGCATTGTATAGATCACGCGGATAAATATTCAAAAGCCTGCAGAATCACCAGACTGTCTTCTCGACGTAGTTACGCAGACGACCGACAGTCTACCACCTCACGGAGCCTGGATAACCGAGGCTATAGCATGCGCTAACTGCTCGCGCCCTGTGACATCGGCTTATTTACATCGAGTCGAGTTTAAACAAATAGTATCTGCCTTCTTTTTAGCGGAAATGATGCCATTCATTACCATCTATTACCATCCCTTTCCGTCCATTACCATCCCGCAGCGTGCAATTTCTACTTCACAGCCATGGTATTGGGATAAGGAGCAAAATCACACACGCACGCACGCGACGCACGCACGCACGCACACACGCACGCACACACACACACACGCACACACACACACTACAGTGAATACCACATTTTACTATGGTTTACTATGGTGAATATCACAATTTACTATGGTTTAATTACTATAGTAAATACGTCTTACTATAATTTACTACAGTGAATACCACATATTACTATGGTAAACTACGCTAAACTGTTATGTTCAGTTAATGTTAACCACCGGTTGTCCATAATAAAAAATACTATATCACATTGATGGTGCTATCTGTGATCATAATAAAGATCATAATTACTTTTGATGTGTCATGGTTTACTAAATCATGATACATCAAAAGTAAGTTAATTAATTATGGCATAAGTTGTCTTTGTTTAATGCCTTTAAATTACATATATGCATATGTATATATATATATATATATATATATATATATATAATATATATATATAATATATATATATATATATATTGAGCTATTACACACGCATATATTATATAAATACATATGGATGTATATAATTAATGTTATTCACAAATAGACTACTGCATGTATGTATGTATGTATATATATATAAAATATATATATATATATATATATATATATATATATATATATATATATATATACACACACACACACGGCAGCCTTCAGCAAACCTAGTGACCGTATAAGGCGGATGGCCCCTGGTCAGGGAACCATCGATGAATGCCCCTCTTTCAAGGCAAACTGGCCACTCCTTTTTAAGCCCACATGTACGTTGTCAACATTCGAGACATCTAACATTGTAACAATACCGTCTATGTGATGTTTTGTCAAGAATGACGAGTGTGTATGGTAGGCCAACGTAATTTGTTTTTGACTTCTGATTAAATATTGCAGTTTTCGACTTGCGATTGGCTGAAGAGGGGAAGATTCTTCATCCAACCCTGACCACTGGCCACATTAGCCGGGTGGCCGCTGGCGAGAGACAGTTTGTATTAGAAAATGCTATTGCAATGAAAATATGGCCATATAATCCGGGTGACAGATGGCGATGGGGCCGTATAAAAAGGGACAACTGTATATAGGCGTCAAGTTGCAGAGTATATCAAGTATCTGTAAAGTTCAATATGTAGTACAAATCGCGCTGTGTACCGTATTCAAATAATTATAATAATACACATGATTATATCAGCGTTCGGCGTGTTTGTAAACACCTTACGGTTGCCCGGGTCAGCACTTCGAGGTGTGAATAGATGCGACCGAAACAAGAGACAGTTGCTGCGCTGATTGAAGAGACATCGGTCGCTGGCGCTCCAGTACATGTTGCGTAATTTTGTACCGGGCGACGGTCGTGGGGCGTGGCCGAGACTGGCTGTCCAAGCACGTGTGGCTGTCCGTCGAACGATCATGGGACGTGCCGATTATGTTGCGCTGAGCAAGTCAAACTCGAGAGAAGCGCATTTAACATGTTCTAAGCTGATACATTTCTAAGTAATGGTTTAATTTGAAACAAATGATCTTACTAATAACATTGAAAGTTATCGAAAAGGCATCGATTGATGGCTTCTCTCTCCAACTAGATTACCCGGACGTGAACCATCACAATGACATTTAAGGTGGGTAAAGGCGGAGCAGAACTACAAACTCTTTAAGGTGTATACCCAACCAATACACTGCGAAGAAGGTCCACTCGGTTCTATGCAATTTAATTAACTGCAGAACTTGTTTGACAAATAGAGATTCTATTTTAGTTCTAATATCTACACTATTAAGACCTCCGTCCGCAAAAATGTGTTTAATAGTAATTATTTTCTTTTCAAAGCTTCGGGTTTACTGTTCCCAAGAAATGGAAGTGCCAATTTTTTGCACCTTATTTGGTACTGAGGTAAGACTCCCTATGCATCAAATGGAGCTGAGCTGCACAGCACAGATTGCAGGGTGATACTTCGCCTTAATGATAATTCCATCATGCTATATAAGTTCACACATTTTTCGAAATTAGAATTAACTTTCCCCTAAGTCTTTATCGGTGTCTGTCGTACCTATATACACGCCGTTACTAGTCCATTTTAGACCACCAGGTTCAACTAAGAGGATCCGGGTTCGAATCCTGTGCTGCGGTGTTAGAACCTTGAGCAAGTGTTTTCACTCTACATTGCTCCAGTTCACTCAGCTGTATACATGAGTACTTGGTAATAGACAAGTGGTTGATATGTGTACGAGCAGTCTTCGCGCATTAATTGCAGCATAGATTCATAGATCTGGTGAGATTGTGTTTGATTGGAGAGTTTTGCCAGGGAAATATAATGTAAAGCGCTTTGAGCAATCCCGAGGATTGGATACTGCGCTGTATAAGAACTTACCTTTACCTTTTTTTAACTGAACACCCACGGCAACGTCCAAGCCACACCCCAAAGGTGTTTCCTTTTTGAGATTGGCGAACTGCCAACCCCACATATCGCTCCACCCAGGTAGACAAAACTGTCTCTTTGCTTAAGCTTCTTAATTCACATCCTGGTGTATGTAATGCTCTTTCCTTCAATGTCCCACCCACATTACCTCCGTCTTCTCCAAATGTACTCTCAGTCCATCTCTGCTGAAAATATGCTTCCACTGTATCAGTGGTTCTTGGAGATTTGCTTCCCCATCCGACAGGCCATGCATCTGCGTACAATAGTTTCCGGAATATGTCTTTTGTACAAATCGTTCTGCTTATCAGTTTCACCACAGCGATAAACAACAATGGGATCAAAGAGGTCCCCTGTGTCAGGCCAACATTTTCTTTGGACTCTCCTGACACTTGACACTCCCAGTCCACATAGCACCCTGCTCTTCGTGTCCCCATACGTGCCTCCACCATCCTGACCTCAGCCTCTGGGACCCCCATCCACCCCAGTGTTCCCATTGTCATCTCTTTGAATTGTAACATAGGCCTTCTCCAGGTCTATGAATATAATTGCCATATCTTCATGTCCTTCCAGTTTCTTCTCTACGAAATACTTCAGGGCAAACATCCCATCCGTTGTTCCTCTTCCTTGTCTAAACTCCAGCTGTTCTTCACCGATTTCCCCTTATACTACAGCTCTTATTCTGCCATCCAGGTTTCTTTCCAGCAACTTCAATATATGGCTTAGCAACGTAATGCCTCTATTTTCATGCACATCTCCCTTTCTTTTCTATATTCGGACATACAGCCCCGTTCTTCGTTCCTCTGTGAACTCCCCCCTCTCCCTCTCCCTCTCCTCTCCCTCTCCCTCTCCTCTCCTCTCCCCTCCTCTCCCTCTCCCTCCCTCTCCCTCTCCTCTCCCTCTCCCTCTCCCTCTCCCTCTCCCTCTCCCTCTCCCGTCCCGCTCCCGCTCCCCTCCCGTCTCTCTGCCTCCCTCCCTCCCTCCTCCCTCCCTCCCTCCCTCCCTCCCTCCCTCCCTCCCTCCCTCCCTCCCTCCCTCCCTCCCTCCCTCCCTCCCTCCCTCCCTCCCTCCCTCCCTCCCTCCTCCCTCCCTCCCTCCCTCCCTCCCTCCCTCCCTCCCTCTCTCTCTCTCTCTCTCTCTCTCTCTCTCTCTCTCTCTCTCTCTCTCTCTCTCTCTCTCTCTCTCTCTCTCTCTCTCTCTCTCTCTCTCTCTCTCTCTCTCTCTCTCTCTCTCTCTCTCTCTCTCTCTCTCTCTCTCTCTCTCTCTCTCTCTCTCTCTCTCTCTCTCTCTCTCTCTCTCTCTCTCTCTCTCTCTCTCTCTTCTTCTCTCCTCTTCTCTTCTCTCTCTCTCTCTCTCTCTCTCTCTCTCTCTCTCTCTCTCTCTCTCTCTCTCTCTTTCTTCATCAATGCCTGGTTATCTTTCTGAATATGTGTGCGTGTGCGTGTGCGTGTGCGTGTGCGTGTGCGGGTGCGTGTGCGTGTGCGTGTGCGTGTGCGTGTGCGTGTGCGTGTGCGTGTGCGTGTGCGTGTGCGTGTGCGTGTGCGTGTGCGTGTGCGTGTGCGTGTGCGTGTGCGTGTGCGTGTGCGTGTGCGTGTGCGTGTGCGTGTGCTTGTGCGTGTGCGTGTGCGTGTGCGTGTGCGTGTGCGTGTGCGTGTGCGTGTGCGTGTGCGTGTGCGTGTGCGTGTGCGTGTGCGTGTGCGTGTGCGTGTGCGTGTGCGTGTGCGTGTGCGTGTGCGTGTGCGTGTGCGTGTGCGTGTGCGTGTGGGTGCGTGCGTGCGTGCGTGCGTGCGTGCGTGCGTGCGTGCGTGCGTGCGTGCGTGCGTGCGTGTGGGTGTATCGTATTTATTTTCATTGCTTACTCCTATTAGAAAACTTATCCAGCATCGATCATCTGGTTATGTTATACGTTTTACCCCAGTAGTAAATACCAATATTAGGAGTAGGTGTTTTATAAATAAAATATAAATAAAACCAAAGTAATTTACTAAACCGTTATGTTGCGGTTTGCGTACGTGACAATCAATTGCTGCAGGTGACCTTCGTCAAGCATAACCTTTGCCAACAGTATTTATATAGGTAACGTATGGGTGGCATCATATCTGCATCACCGATGATAGGCAACAGGTATCGTGACGTGATAATGTTAGTGTACACTGCGCACGCCTTTGATGATTGTGGGGAGTTATTTTTTAAACATACTATAGTTTTGCTCTAAAAGCAGTAAGAAACTTTATTTTATCGGTAATGTGTGTGATAATATACAGTCTTCTTCGGAAGGAGTGTGCACAAAAAAGGAACGTGACATATATCCACTAATCACAATCTCTTACACATAAAAGCACACTTTTATCTCTCCCCCAGTCCCCCCCTCTCTCCCTTTCCTTCCTTCCATCCCTCACACTCCTTCCTCCCTTCCTCCCTCCTTCCCTCCTGGCGCCCCCTCACTGCATCATCAGAATAATGTTTGTTAGTGCTAAAATCACCCAACTATCTAACCCCGTATATAGAATACCATTATGATTAGTATTTAAACTGTTCCGTTTTTACGTTTAGCAAATAGATTAAATAAATGTATAAATGAGGGGCGATGCAATCCTTTTTTGTTCTGATGCAAAATGTGTCAGATTGAACAAGTTGGTGAATGATCTGGTTGTCTCTTTTTGTCTGTCTCCCTTCTGATTAACCTCTCTCCAATACCTTCCTTTAAAAATACTCCCAAAAAAATCTATCTCCTTTCTTCCCTGCTTGGCAGCCCTTCTCCCTCTCCCTCACTTTCTTTATCCTCTACTATTTCCCTTCTCACTGTCCCTTTACACCCCTCTTCCTCCATACTTTTACCCACCAATCTTTTTTACACCACCCCTCACCTCCGTCAGTCTAATTAAGACGCAATTCGGTACGGTCATGGGTATTTGCACATTCGACAAGAAGAGCGAAGCTACTTGTTCTATTCAAGGCAACCATGTATTGTCCGTGTGTAATACCTGTCATGTTTCATTGTCAGTTTAACACAGAGATCATGCAATGCTTCACTGCCGCCTATATTCTTAGTCTGACGTGCGGCCTCCGACAATGGTATGTTCTTGGTCCCGCGCAAGAACGCACACATTGACAACGTATAATTAGCAACCTCTGTCGCGTTGAACCTGGCAAGTTGCTACAAACAAATGACTTAAGCGTTCGATCGAATGCATGGATTCGTCGAAATGCAGTTGTAGTCGAAATGCAGTTTTCACGGTTTTCGGTACAAGACCAGCTTCACGTGTTTATGGATGGTTCGTGTGCGGTCGGTTGCAGTATATCGTATGATATTCAGCAAACAATACACATTTGACGCTTTACGTGGTTAGACAGTTGGTCTCGAATGAGCTGCACATGTTGCAGTTTGGCAGTCATCAGACATTGGGATATACAACTAGACGCCAAAGATTGCTACAGACAATTGCTTTAAGGTAGGCTATGTGTGTAATGTTGTTGTGTTATTTAAAACGGCAACTGTTGGTAGTATATTACATATATTGCCATGTGGTACAGTGTCGATATTCTGTATTGCTAATTTGGATAGTCAAACCAGCAAGGCATTACGGAAAACAAACATTATCATCATTATGCATAACTGTTAGCGTCGTTCTACTGTGAATATAATTACACAGATAATCCATTTCTCATTAATCAAAACATTACTTGGCAACATATTTGATATGTAATGAATGGATTCACTTGCTGATTTGCGTCGATATAAATCATAGGTAAGCATTGTATTTATTTATTAAATAAAATAACGAATACGTTTTAATCCACCTCTGTTTATTATCTTAAATTATGAATTCTCGTATATCAATGCGAGTTAATATTATTCACTGTAGGATGTACTGTATTATGTATCTGCGTTTAAAAATAATGCCTTGTTTAATTTTATGAAGGAGAAAATGTCGGCGATGTGTGCGCCATATTGTTGTCCAACTTCCGCTATAGAACCATGAATCTGCATAAGTCAACATTAATAATTATAGTTATGCATGGTAACATGTTTGATGTATCATATGATATAGCATAACATATAAGCAAAGTTTTAATGTAATGCATGCTATAAGCAAAGTTTTAATGTAATGCTACAACATAAATCACGTCAGATATATCAGCTTACGTGTCTGACACCACAATTTCGCCAGCTAAGGCTGGACATTGGTTTATAAGCAATTAAAATGGCTACCTTTATTGACTGAATGTTTCAACCGCACGTGGCGGAAGGGGGTACCAGTGACGCTCGCACGAGTGAGCGTCACAACCGGTCTGGCGCACCGGGGCTTGGGCTAGGTATTTCCCTCCCATAGGGAACACTTCCGGCGGAAGTCGGTCAGTTGTGAGGGAGTTTGGATTGTGACTAACCTTGCCACAGGGAACGTTTCGAGGAGCAACCAATGAGGTATCTCTGGCCCCAGTAGTGCATTAGATTGTACTATAGGCTATGTACCCAGTGTCTCCCACTTCCTCATTCCCTCTCACTTTTTTCTTTTTCAAAGTTTTTCTTTCAAACAGTCTGTTATTGTTACTGTATATTATGAATATTAAATTAATAATTAAATTCAAAGCTTGTATTGTGTTCTATTCAAGTGTTTTAACAGCGTTTTATGTTAAACTTTAAAAAGTATTTTCTGTTGTTTTAATCGCGCACAACTCAGCTTCACGGTAAGCTTTAGTTAATTTGTTGCACGTACAGAAAACTATAATTATTATTAATAAAAGTTACAAAAATGCTGGAACTATTTTAAATTGTGAAAGAGTTAATAGAGTTCATAGTAAATCATTTTACTATTTAAATATACTACGACGTCTTTAATCGTCAATAAGTTAATAAATCTAACTACAATATATTGATAATAATATATTCAATGTATGAATAAATAACTGCGATCATTCAATGTTAAGATACTTGTTAAAATTTGTTTGCCTTTATTTATACATGTATATGTTATCTAGTATAACCTTTGGTTATAATCTTTTCAATGAGATATTTATTAATGTTAAATTTATAGATTTTTTAAATAATTAAGAAACACAGTAAATACAAATACAACTACCCAATCAGTATAACCGCGTACATTACCACCCCTTCATACGTGTACACAACACGTGACAAAGTACCTGCATCAGTAAAACAACAATCAAAACACTATAACACATAACGAAAATATCGAACATATCTTCAACTTACATATTTTCCTTTTCATTATATCAGAAGAATTTTGTTCACTTGCATAGTATAGGGTAATGTATTAGTCTGTGTTCAGGTTCTACTGTTGGTTTCTTATGCAAATCTTTGTGTGAACTGTTCCATTTCTGTTTTTTTAATATTAATTTATATATAATATAATAATATATAAAATATATAAAAGGAATATGAATTGTTTTTGAAATGTTGTGCATACTGATGCCAAAAATAGGATTAATATCAAATATTTGGGCAAGAGGCAGATAACATGTTTCATGCTGACGCATCGGCCAGCGTCAGAGACTGGCAGGTTATCAGTTACAACAACTAACTCTTGCAAAGGTGAGCGTGTATGTTGAGGACAGTCGCGGAGTTGCAAACGGAGTAAAGGCCCATATCCCAGGGGTGACCATGTCGAAGAATTATACTGCTATAGGAAATGACTAGCCGACATATCATGATTGGTAGAAGAGAGAGATAGAGATGGGGGTAGTGTACGTGTCAGAAGAGTGACGGTTAACGTGGCTGAAGATAGACACAGAGAGGCTGTAGACCCAACAGAAGAGAGTAAAGTGGGGAGTGTGGCTGAAGAGAGAAAGCGAGAGTGAGAGAGAAAGGGAGGGAGGTGGCGTCCACAACAGAAGATAGTAAAATGGGTGAGTGTGGCTGGAGAGAGAGAGATAGAGAAAGAGAGAGGTGGGGTCCACACCATAAAAGAATAAGGGACGCGAGCATGGCTGCATGAAGAAAAGCGACAACGTGAGAGAGAGAGCGATAGTGTGTGTAAAAAAATGGGTTGGGGAAGAGAAAGAGACGGGGATAGTTTACATGTCTGAAGAGTGACAGTGAACGTGTCTGAAGAGAGCGAGGGAGAGAGATAAATAGAGAGAGAGAGACAGAGAATGAGGCAGAGAGATAGATAGATTATGAATGTTGGTGAAGAGAATGATATGAAGAATGTACCTGAAAAGAAAGAGATGGTGAACACATCTAAAGTAAATGACATTGTGAATGCGGCTGTGATGGCACAGATTAATATTAACTTGGCTTAAACCATCTGCTGACAACTTGTGAAACCGTCTATATGCACGAACCTGTAAGTATGCATGTTTTTCTTAGTGCATATGTATGTTGCTTCGTGCTACTAAGGTTTTATCACACAGCAGTGTGGCACTATGGTATGCGTTTAATAATCTTTTTTGTATCTACAAGGTAATGTTTTGCCATTCATGGAATGGTTTGACAATTATGATTCAGTCAGTTTGAATCTTTCTTCCAAGGGAGTGGGAATATTTGTGTAAATAGCACGTGAACATTCACAGCAGAGAGATTAGATAATAAATATAAAACGAGTAGTAATATGATACGCTTGATCTAATATCTTAGTTACTCTATGCTACATTTAAATAACAAATATCCATATAATTGAAACAATGATCATACATTCTTAAATCACCTCCACCTTTATATGTATATAAAACTGATCTATGTATAAATTCTAACTTCACTACACCTGCCAACTCTTCTAGCTGTCCAGATTTCACACAAAAACCTATATTATTACAGTCACTACTCAACCCCTGCCACATATACATATTGTGCACAGATGGGAAATAGTATGTAATAGGTACATTAGACGTCACATGGTGCACACCCATGGTATCAAGCAGCTGCCACACATATTTTATACACTTGTCAAAATTTCAATTTTCTGAGTTAAGTCGCCAATTTCTAGGCACTTAACAGCTTCACAAATATTCCACTTTGGAAGAAAGATTCAAATGATGAATCTTTGTAAACCACCATGAATGGCAAGACATTACCTTGTAGATACAAAAAAGATTATTAAACGCATACCATAGTGCCACACTGCTGTGTGATAAAACCTTAGTAGCACGAAGCAACATACATATGCACTAAGAAAAACATGCATACTTACAGGTTCGTGCATATAGACGGTTTCACAAGTTGTCAGCAGATGGTTTAAGCCAAGTTAATATTAATCTGTGCCATCACAGCCGCATTCACAATGTCATTTACTTTAGATGTGTTCACCATCTCTTTCTTTTCAGGTACATTCTTCATATCATTCTCTTCACCAACATTCATAATCTATCTATCTCTCTGCCTCATTCTCTGTCTCTCTCTCTCCTATTTATCTCTCTCCCTCGCTCTCTTCAGACACGTTCACTGTCACTCTTCAGACATGTAAACTATCCCCGTCTCTTTCTCTCGCTCACTCTCTCGCTCTCACCAGCCACCCTCACCCACTTTACTGTCTTCTGTTTTGGACGCAACCTCTCTGTCTTTCTCTCTCCGTCTCTATCTTTCTTCAGCCACGTTAACCGTCACCTTTCAAACATGTACACACACTATCGCTCTCTCTCACGTTGTCGCTTTTCTTCATGCAGCCATGCTCGCGTCCCTTATTATTTTATGGTGTGGACCCCACCTCTCTCTTTCTCTATCTCTCTCTCTCCAGCCACACTCACCCATTTTACTATCTTCTGCTGTGGACGCCACCTCCCTCCCTTTCTCTCTCACTCTCGCTTTCTCTCTTCAGCCACACTCACCCACTTTACTCTCTTCTGTTGGGTCTACAGCCTCTCTGTGTCTATCTTCAGCCACGTTAACCGTCACTCTTCTGACACGTACACTACCCCCATCTCTATCTATCTTTCTCTCTCTCTCTCTCCAGCCAATCATGATATGTCGGACTGAAGTCTCCATTTTCCCTATAGCAGCAGTCTGAAACATAAGGTTTCTTCAGCACATGGTCCACCCCTGGGATATGGGCCTTACTTACATCCTTGACTTCTTGCAACTACCATACTTTGATAGCGCTACTGTCCTCAACATATTCTACGCTCACCTTTGCAAGAGTTATGATTGTTGTGTAACTTGATAACCTGCCAGTACTCTGACGCTGGCCGTATGGCGCTGTCAGCATGAAACATGTTATCTGCCTTCTTCTACAGCCCACATGTAGGTCTTACGTCGTACTTGTGTGAATTGGATATTAATCCCTATTTTTTTTGGCAATCAGTATGCACAACATTTACAAAAACAATTCATATTCCTGCTTATGTATGTATATATATATATATATATATATATATATATATATATATATATGTATGTATATATATACATATACACACACAAGTAGTTCAATGCAATTCTAAAATATCACAAAACCAGCTAAACTTATGAAATGGAATCAATGTGTGTGCACACAACATGTAGTGTTTGCATAAGGAACACCAACAGGGTATGAACCTGCCACACACAGCACTGAATCGACATTACCCTATACTATGCAAGTGAACAAAATTCTTCTGATATAATGAAAAGGAAAATATGTAAGTTGAAGATATGTTCGATATTTTCGTTATGTGTTATAGTGTTTTGATTGTTGTTTTACTGATGCAGGTACTTTGTCACGTGTTGTGTACACGTATGAAGGGGTGGTAATGTACGCGGTTATACTGATTGGGTAGTTGTATTTGTATTTACTGTGTTTCTTAATTATTTAAAAAATCTATAAATTTAACATGAATAAATATCTCATTGAAAAGATTATAACCAAAGGTTATACTAGATAACATATACATGTATAAATAAAAGCAAACAAATTTTAACAAGTATCTTAACATTGAATGATCGCAGTTATTTATTCATACATTGAATATATTATTATCAATATATTGTAGTTAGTTTTATTAACTTGTTGACGATTAAAGACGTCGCTGACAACTTGTGAAACCGTCATATGCACGAACCTGTAAGTATGCATGTTTTTCTTAGTGCATATGTATGTTGCTTCGTGCTACTAAGGTTTTATCACACAGCAGTGTGGCACTATGGTATGCGTTTAATAATCTTTTTTGTATCTACAAGGTAATGTTTTTGCCATTCATGGAATGGTTTGACAATTATGATTCAGTCAGTTTGAATCTTTCTTCCAAGGGAGTGGGAATATTTGTGTAAATAGCACGTGAACATTCACAGCAGAGAGATTAGATAATAAATATAAAACGAGTAGTAATATGATACGCTTGATCTAATATCTTAGTTACTCTATGCTACATTTAAATAACAAATATCCATATAATTGAAACCATGATCATACATTCTTAAATCACCTCCACCTTTATATGTATATAAAACTGATCTATGTATAAATTCTAACTTCACTACACCTGCCAACTCTTCTAGCTGTCCAGATATGCATTTGTTTACGGGATCTAGACTGCAATAAGTATGGAACATAGCATTAATGTTGTACTTTTACACACAAAAACCTATATTATTACAGTCACTACTCAACCCCTGCCACATATACATATTGTGCACAGATGGGAAATAGTATGTAATAGGTACATTAGACGTCACATGGTGCACACCCATGGTATCAAGCAGCTGCCACACATATTTTATACACTTGTCAAAATTTCAATTTTCTGAGTTAAGTCGCCAACATTTTTCTATGGTCACTTCAACACGTCTTCTTTCTGTGACATAAAATATACACTTGTAGGAACAGAGAGACGGGGAGCGAGGGAGAATGGAAGAGAGAAGCAATGATACAGGGAGGGAGAGTGATGGGGTGAGAGAAAATCCCTGAAAGCACATAACCAGCATCAATAGATCATAAAGGCATAAAGATGTGAATTTTGTTATGATATTTGCACAGAAAAACAAGGTTTATTTGTTCAAAAATTTATTTTCACCTAGGTATCAGTATACATGGATGTTGGATTGTTAACCATTAATACATAAATACATAGCAAACTGTGAAATTTATTATCTCAGTCTATAGCAATAAACAATATAAAGATAAAATATGTCACACGCGATACATAAAACACTGGACATAGTTTATCACCTTAAATGTTGTTGCTACGATCTTGTCACATCAACTGCAGTAAGTAATGAATGACCTGTGACAGGTCATATTATCGAGGGTTGATATGGCATCACAATAAAGCAAACTTGAAGTATGCTTTGCAAAGTGTGGACCCACAACTTGTAACCACTCACAAACACTATGTCAGTAGACGGTTCAGCAGAATAAAGACATGTCAACTAAATAAAACAGCCCAACAAAATAAAATTAGCCCACCAGAATACAGATGGCCCACTAAACTTAAGATAACCCACCAAAATATATATAGCCCACCAGAAAAATAGACAGTAAAATAACCCACCACTTAAAAAGAATAAAATACCACCGGAAAACATGCAATTTACAAAATTAAGTAATTTGTAGAGCCCCATGGCTAAGTAATTACTTTGCCCCTGGTTTTACAATGTACTTAATGTTGAAAACCCAAAATTAGCAGATCCATGGTTGTCCCAAAAAATTTTGGTGGCTATGTTTTTTCAATGGATTTTAAACTGTTGGTGGGTTATTTTTATTCTGGTGGCTATCTTTATGGGCTGGTGGGCATTTTTTTGGTTGGGTTATCTTAAGTTTAGTGGGGGCCATCTGTATTCTGGTGGGTAATTTTAAATGTTTCTTTTAATTTAGTTGACATGTTTTATTCTTGAACCGTCTATGACATAGTGTTTGTGATTTACAAGTTGTGGTCCACACCTTTGAAAGCATAAATTCAATTTCTTATTGGATGCCATTCCCCTCAAATATGACGTCACAGGTATTTTATAACTGCATTGATGGACAAGTCTACAACAACATTGTAAGGTGATAAAATTGTTCCATTTTATGTATCCCTTAGCATATTTTATCTTTAATTGTTTATTCTATAGATAGATAAAAATTCACAGTTTCATTTTATTTTGTTTTAATGGTTAAAATCCAACATCCCTGTATACTGAAAATAGTGAAAATAAATTTTTTTAAAAATAAACTTGTTTTTTGTGCAAAAAAAATTTTCACTTTTGTTTTTTATTTTAAAGGGAAAAAT
>JAODUO010000790.1:0-72500 GCA_025642075.2 Ridgeia piscesae
GTACCTCCCACTGCTCGGTCTCCTTCACTTGTCCCTCCCACTGCTCGGTCTCCTTCACTTGTCCCTCCCACTGCTCGGTCTCCTTCACTTGTCCCTCCCACTGCTCGGTCTCCTTCACTTGTCCCTCCCACTGCTCAGTCTCCTTCACTTGTCCCTCCCACTGCTCGGTCTCCTTCACTTGTCCTCCCACTGCTCAGTCTCCTTCATTTGTCCCTCCCACTGCTCGGTCTCCTTCACTTGTACCTCCCTCTGCTCAGTCTCCTTCATTTGTCCCTCCCACTGCTCAGTCTCCTTCACTTGTCTCTCCCACTGCTCAGTCTCCTTCACTTGTACCTCCCACTGCTCGATCTCCTTCACTTGTACCTCCCACTGCTCGGTCTCCTTCACTTGTCCTCCCACTGCTCAGTCTCCTTCATTTGTCCCTCCCACTGCTCGGTCTCCTTCACTTGTACCTCCCTCTGCTCAGTCTCCTTCATTTGTCCCTCCCACTGCTCAGTCTCCTTCACTTGTCTCTCCCACTGCTCAGTCTCCTTCACTTGTACCTCCCACTGCTCGATCTCCTTCACTTGTACCTCCCACTGCTCGGTCTCCTTCACTTGTACCTCCCACTGCTCGGTCTCCTTCACTTGTACCTCCCACTGCTCGGTCTCCTTCACTTGTACCTCCCACTGCTCGGTCTCCTTCACTTGTACCTCCCACTGCTCGGTCTCCTTCACTTGTACCTCCCACTGCTCGGTCTCCTTTCTTCAGTATCCCAACGCGGCTCCTTTGTCTTGTAGTAGTCCCAACTCTATCCCTGTCCATATTTCCTTGTTGAGTCTCTCGTGTCCTTCACTAGATCTATCAAAATGTTACATACCTCATTCTTCAGACATCCACCCTCTTTGATCTCTGTAAGGCAAAATCCACCTAAATATGACAGTCGAATATCGGTGTTTGGGTTATATTTAGTTTGCAAATGGGCAAAACAATCCTTGTATCTGTAGGAGAGTCCACCAAACGATAGCTCTACAATTACGTAATGTACACACGTATTATGTTGTTTTGAATTTTATTGCAAAATACATTACCGTTGTTTGTCTGGGATATATCAAGACAATCTTCCAAGATATCTAAATGTATACATCATCTATACAAGGTGATATTATGTTACCTAAATGTTGTTTCATGGGAAGTGTTCTCTCTGGTTTTTCTGTCTGTTTCGTCTTCCCGCCCTCCTACGGCCCGCTTACCTGCTTGTCTTTCTGTCTACATTTTGATTCAAGTAACACGACTAGTGGATCTTTTATCCATACATATATGTTTTGTTTCTGTTCCAGGCCTGCGTCTACTAGGAACTTTTTTTTAATATAACCCTCTGCATACATTCAATGATCATTAATTATATTACACAATTAAATATAAATTCATCAGTTCTCTCTCATATTAAATTGCTGATGCAAGCAATCATGCATTCACTCACACAATTATAGATGCTGTCATTCGATTATTCTACCAATCCATCAAATACCAAATAACACATTCACTGGGTCAACATCAGATATTGGTCACTGAAGATACTTGTGTTCTCTTAGTCCACAACGCACTTCGTCAGTCAACCAATAATCATGCACGTTCCCTGTCCTGTAGTAACAACATTTCTCTGTCATTGGCTCAACCACACACTTACATACCTGCGCAATGAACACTAAATAACGCACGTGTCCTACACTACATTTACTCATTCGTCAATTAATTCAAACATCCTTCAGTAACACGCCCTGTGAACACCCGCCATTGATCCATTGACGACTACTTGATGGTCACGTGACACTTATCTCCCTGAGGCTTAGCACGCAGGAAGCGCGAAACAATTTGGGCCAATCAACCTCATGGAAACATACATGTGTGTTAAGCTTTTATAATTATTGTAATATAGCAGACTAGAATACACATTATTGTATTTACATTACGTTTTTGTTCCCAATAAAATAACTTGAATGTGGTCTGTGATTAATACAAGTTATTTAGTTACGACATCCAAATTTTGGAGTTTACCGCCTACACGTTTCGACAGGGTCTCTGAGAAACATCTGGTCACGTTGCCCCTCATGGAGGCGTGGACACTGTCCGATGATAGTTTCTTATGTTTCTGACTGGTGCTGACTTCGTTCGTTGATATCCTCGTCTCTATCTAGGGACTGACTTCTAATGCTGAATGGAATAGGGCAACGTGGAAAAAACGACATTGTCGGCTTCTTAAGAGCAGCAAGCACAAATAACCTTAACGTGTTCTTCCAAATACGGACTGCGCTGCAATGCCTTACATGGGCATTGCGTCATCATTGTATTGATCAGGAAGACAACGACTGCATGACTAACTGCATATACCCATTCTGAAGCGCCGCAGCTGTACGCTTATTCTAAGCAGTCACAACTACGAATGACACTAGGTGGCGCGCCGCCGTCCAGCGTGTGACAGCTACAGTGAATGCGCGGCTCGTAAATTGTCGTCTGCTCCGCGTTCGAGATCAAATAGTGCGGGTATGTATCGACGCTGTTCGACGAACCAGCGCGGCCCTGGTTCCTCAGATCGATCGTCTCACCGGCATCGACGGGAAGGAGGTATGCCTTCAGCTCAATAAAGTTCCTCTCGTTGTTGTCGTTATTCTCCCCGCGCGGAAGGGTACTCTTCGGGTGTTTGCGCGCGTACCGATTCTCCTTCCGGACCGGCGCACTGGCCACACCGCGCGGCATCATGGGAGCGATCGAGTCCGGCGGCATCAGTGGGTCTTTCAGGTATGACGGGATCTGAACATGTTCTCCGAGGTCATCGGGCGACGTCTCCCGTCTCGACTGTCGTATTTTTCTGAAATGATGAAAGGTTGGCTATAAGTATAAGTATAAGTATAAGTATAAGTATAAGTATAAGTATAAGTATAAGTATAAGTATAAGTATAAGTATAAGTATAAGTAACGCGGACTGGTCGAGATTTGAGTTCTATTTGAAGTGGTACTTTTATTTGAAATGCAGTATACTCAAAATAGTGGTTTGTCAATGGCTAATCCACAGCAGTTAACGATACAATCCTTAAAGGGATTTTTTATTCTTCATACAAATTGTTAAGATCTAATAGTCCGTTTTAAACATTACATTGAAAACAGAAATTTGTATTCAGTTACACTTTTAAAATGCCAGTGACAAGATTGTGGATCAAGACTCAGTTGACAAGGCAGGTAGATACACTAATGATAATAACAATTATAATAATCAGCATTAAAACTGGTAAAATATATAAACTATGTATATAATACATAATAATAAAGAAAGAAAGAAATAATATTATTTTAAAAGTTTTTTTTAAGAAGATACAATATTATAATAACAATTCTAATATGTACTAAAAGTGATAAATAAATAAGACTAAATAAGTACAATAAGTAGATGGAATAAATAATGTATAAATTAATGTCACAATATCATGCTATTTTTCCTATGTGAAGTATGTTGTATACTGTACATTAAAAATAAGCATTCATAATTAAAATGGCAGATAGTAGAAACGATTTCTTGAAAAGGTTCTTTGTAGTTAATGAAAAAATTTGACTTTTTATTTCTCTTGTTAGAAATAATTAGACTTGTGGTGGTGTTTCTCCCGAAAGAAACGTATAACAGAAAGGTGAGCGAGACCGGGTTGTGTTAGTGGACTCAAATCCCGACGGACCGCCCCGTACCCGCAGAACTACAGACCCTGTCTATCACCACACTCGCTAAAAGTCCGACGTTCAAACATGGTATTATTGCTTGTTGTCATTTATAACATTTTATATACCTCATTCCGCAAGTGAAAACAACCACAAATCAATATATTTGTACTCAGACCTATTTACACCATGTTCACAGCAAATCTATTAAAGCTACATTAAAATAATCAAACTTGCCGCCACACCTACCCTTAATATAAAGATCATATTCAGAATGTGAATGGGTGACTTGGCGTACGCGTGCGTATACGTGTTTGTGTTTGTGAGTGTGAGTGTGCGTGTGCGTGTGCGTGTGCGTGTGCGTGTGCGTGTGCGTGTGCGTGTGCGTGTGCGTGTGCGTGTGCGTGTGCGTGTGCGTGTGCGTGTGCGTGTGCGTGTGCGTGTGCGTGTATGCGTTCGTGCGTAACTGTATTTATGTGTGCGCTTGCGGGCGTGCTGCGTGTGTACTCGCCTGGTAACGAGAACAATGCCGCAGACACACACGAGTGTCCCCGTGACACACGCCAACACCAGCATCACAGCGATCGACGAACCTGGCGACAAACGCAACGAGTCTCGTTTAACTAGACCCCGCCATGTGGCGCCACCCTTGTTGCCGTCACAAGAAAGGCCGCCAATATCGTGGCGTTGTAACCACAGCTAACTCTGCCTATTTTACCTTAATTACTACTGGTATTAAACTATTGATAACTGTGTATTAAACTTGCAATAGCAGTAACAGAGTCCGGTGCCACGAATGAATGATACTAACCATTTTATTTCCGTCATCTAATTAATTCCAACAACAATACATTCGACATTAGTGCCAGATCGTTGAAATGAACAACGCCTAGCCTCGATTACCCGAGCTCCGTAATGTGTCACCACTGATTGCTGCTTTGTGATGTCCCAGAAACAACGGCGCTTCCCGCTATGTCGATTGGTTAACCAGAGTAACCAATGCGAAAAACTTATTTCGTGTAAGTAATCAAATACGTAATTCTTTCAGTTTATATCGGACTAACTCTGAACTCTAAATATTACTAACACAAGTCAGGCAATAAATATAAAAAAAAGTGTTAAATGATTATGTTTAGGTCACATATTCGCATACTGTGATCATCACATTTATACTCAATGCAATATTTTCGATTCTTTCCATTTAGTTTATCAACATACATTTCCAGGCGAAATATAAAAAACAGGAGCTATAGTCAAATCAAATGCAGCTTGAACGAAATATGGCGGCGCCAGTGGTCAATGATATCCAAGTGAAACGTTATTAAAAATATACCGTGGCTCGGTGCTCATCAAACTATATTCACATAAAATTATCTTCTCAAATTAACGGTATGTTAGAACATTTCAGCCCCTCCCTTTAAGAAGATCGTTTTGCTGAATACTGATTCAGTTGTGATGTGAGACCTTCCTAAAATATTGAATCATACTGAATTAAATATCACCCACCATCACCCGTTACTTTCAGAATACACTGCCCTCTGGAATATAGAGTAGGATTTGATGAACTAGTATATAAATACCGGAAGCTGTCGAAAATGACGAGCGAATTGGCGTACCGAGTGTCATGTGACTCGACGCTTGTGACGTGTATTCGTCGTTAATGACAACCGCCGCTAGAACAGAGACATCACATGCGTAGAGAGACGGCAGCTCACAACTAGCCCGTGCTGTCAGTTGTCAAAATAGAATACACTGACATTTAGCAGCTAAATTGCATGTGTTATAGGAGAAAAGTCATAGTAAGGAACCGTCGGCAGTTTGGACTGTTAATCAATTCTTCAAGTGAGAACTGAGAAGGTAGGTTATTGATTAGATACCCAACGATTAGTTTGTTTCTTGAATAAGACTACAAAACAACGTACTGTACCAAGTGATCTGTAGACATTGTACTAAAATAATACAGATTAATGAAGTTTTAATCAGGTTTACCTTTTGAACAATTACGTTTAGGCCCAAGCCACGTGTTTCCGGCACATACCAAGCGCCACCTGTCGAGTGAGTCGTCACATCCCAGATCTGCCGCCTGGCGGTTTCTCGACAAATGAACCCATCCGCCCTTTGGTGGCGACAAGTGCGGGCAACCAACCACTGGGCGAGAAACAGAACGTGACACGTGTGGAGTAATGTTCCGCTTAAATAAAACAGACGTGACTGCGAAAGTCAACTAATCGGTCTCATGATTACGCGTGCTTCGACATAATGGTTTAAACAAATTGGTAACTGTAATGCCTAGAATTACACACGCGCACGCATGCCCCCACGCACACGCGCACACGTACGCGCGCAAGCACGTACGCACGTACACCCAAACACACACACACACACACACACACACACACACACACACACACACACACACACACACACACACACACACACACACACACACACACACACACACACACACACACACACACACACACACACACACACACACACACACACACACACACATAACGTATATATATATATATATATATATATATATATATATATATATATATATATATATATATATATATATATATATATTATCATTCCACACATGCACATACTCTTCTGTATCAAGTCAAGCAGTTAGTGCAATCTGTGAAATCATCAAAATAAATCGAATTATTTTGACCGCAAGGTCAAAGCTGGTTTGTAGTGTCTAGGTCGAACCCGCGCATAACTTCCGCGCTTTCTGTTTCAAAGCAATCCGTGCGTTCTGGAGTACCTCTCAATGGCGGCGTACTTCGAGACGCCTGTCCCGTATATCTAGGTCATATGCCTGTTAGAAATGAGCGCCACAATAACGACCACAGATGGTCACCGACCAGGGAAGCGTACACGGGACGGTGCCAGTGGTGTCATTGTCAACAATCATTGCTTACTAATTGACAACATCAGGATGACGTTGACAGCGAAAATGTCGTGAGTCATTCACCAATGATGACTTCGCAGACTACGGACTGCTTAGGGCAGTCTAAAGAGGTCCAGCGCTTGCATACGGCTGGAACGAGACATCAACTGTTTCTTAACAATATTCACCGAGAGATATACCCGGTGTATAGGTGAGATGGATGAATGTGTGCATGGGATATGAGTTATATGATAAATAAATTATCTTATAATAAATACAGATCACAGCTGGTACCTATGTAATTATTGTATATGTACAAACCACAATACGGTGTTTTCTACTTTGAACATTAACTGCTTCCGCGTGAAACACTTCAAATTAATCCTTTTCCGTTATATGTTTTAGCAAACTCTACATAAAACAAGATATATTATATTTCTAGACAACAAAACAAGACTATGTGTCGGGCATGATTACATGCAGGATTTGCCAGCCTTCACCTTTTTGCACAGATCACTGGTGACCTGTGCTCTACTGGGAGTGTTCCCATGACACCTTGGTGACACCTTGGTGACACCTTGGTGACACTTTGGTGACACCGGTATCAACGTGAACATCTGGAACACACAGCACATGACAGCGTCGCGCGCAAGTGCAGCTGTCACTCTACGAGCCCATGTCAACGAGTCTGCCTTCTATGGAAAGACGTAGACTTTTGTAACCCAGGTTTTCAGTATTTAATATGGTTACAAAGCTGCCTCCTGATATATATCAATTGGAAATGTCTACCACCACAACATGGTGGCGAATAATGCATTATAAACATCGCAACAGTTGAAAACATGATTTACATCATCTGTTTACGTCAGTGTATAGCAGCCTCGCGATGTATCGATTATAAGGAAGTTGCGTAGCCTGTCCTGTTAGGTTGAAAGATATTTCTAAATAGTTTACTGGCAAGTCGGTGGATCGTCAGCCTTGATCTACCATTTCTCCAGGTGACGTTCTGAACTGTTTCACTGGTATTGTTGGTGTTTCACTGGTATTGTTGGTGTTTCACTGGTATTGTTGGTGTTTCGTTGGCATCATTGGGGTTTCATTGGCATTATTGGGGTTTCATTGGCATCATTGGGGTTTCATTGGAACTATTGGGGTTTCATTGGAACTATTGGGGTTTCATTGGCATTATTGGGGTTTCATTGGCATTATTGAGGTTTCATTGGCATCATTGGGGTTTCATTGGAACTATTGGGGTTTCATTGGCATTATTGGGGTTTCATTGGCATTATTGGGGTTTCATTGGCATCATTGGAGTTTCATTGGAACTAATGGGGTTTCATTAGCATTATTGGGGTTTCATTAGCATTATCGGGTGTTTCATTGGCATAATTGGAGTTTCATTGGCATCATTGGGGTTTCATTGGAACTATTGGGGTTTCATTAGCATTATTGGGGTTTCATTAGCATTATTGGGTGTTTCATTAGCATTATTGGGTGTTTCATTTGCATTATTGGGGTTTCATTGGCATTATTGGGTGTTTCATTTGCATTATTGGGGTTTCATTGGCATAATTGGGGTTTCATTAGCATTATTGGGGTTTCATTAGCATTATCGGGTGTTTCATTGGCATAATTGGAGTTTCATTGGCATCATTGGGGTTTCATTGGAACTATTGGGGTTTCATTAGCATTATTGGGTGTTTCATTTGCATTATTGGGTGTTTCATTTGCATTATTGGGGTTTCATTGGCATCATTGGGGTTTCATTGGAACTATTGGGGTTTCATTAGCATTATTGGGGTTTCATTAGCATTATTGGGGTTTCATTGGCATTATTGGGGTTTCATTAGCATTATTGGGTGTTTCATTAGCATTATTGGGGTTTCATTAGCATTATTGGGGTTTCATTAGCATTATTGGGTGTTTCATTGGCATTATTGGGGTTTCATTGGCATTATTGGGTGTTTCATTGCATTATTGGGGTTTCATTAGCATTATTGGGTGTTTCATTAGCATTATTGGGGTTTCATTGGCATTATTGGGGTTTCATTGGCATTATTGGGTGTTTCATTGGCATTATTGGGGTTTCATTAGCATATTGGGGTTTCATTAGCATTATTGGGGTTTCATTGGCATTATTGGGGTTTCATTGGCATTATTGGGGTTTCATTTGCATTATTGGGGTTTCATTGGCATTATTGGGTGTTTCATTGGCATTATTGGGGTTTCATTGGCATATTGGGGTTTCATTGGCATTATTGGGTGTTTCATTGGCATTATTGGAGTTTCATTGGAACTATTGGGGTTTCATTAGCATTATTGGGGTTTCATTGGCATTATTGGGGTTTCATTGGCATTATTGGGGTTTCATTGGAACTATTGGGGTTTCATTGGCATTATTGGGGTTTCATTGGCATTATTGGGGTTTCATTGGCATTATTGGGGTTTCATTGGAACTATTGGGGTTTCATTAGCATTATTGGGGTTTCATTGGCATTATTGGGGTTTCATTGCATCATTGGGGTTTCATTGGCATTATTGGGGTTTCATTGGCATTATTGGGGTTTCATTAGCATTATTGGGGTTTCATTAGCATTATTGGGGTTTCATTGGCATTATTGGGGTTTCATTGGCATTATTGGGGTTTCATGGATATTGGGGTTTCATTGGATTATTGGGGTTTCATTGGCATTATTGGGTGTTTCATTGGCATCATTGGGGTTTCATTGGAACTATTGGGGTTTCATTAGCATTATTGGGGTTTCATTAGCATTATTGGGGTTTCATTTGCATCATTGGGGTTTCATTGGCATTATTGGGGTTTCATTGGCATTATTGGGTGTTTCATTGGCATCATTGGGGTTTCATTGGAACTATTGGGGTTTCATTGGCATTATTGGGGTTTCATTAGCATTATTGGGGTTTCATTAGCATTATTGGGTGTTTCATTAGCATTATTGGGGTTTCATTAGCATTATTGGGGTTTCATTAGCATTATTGGGGTTTCATTAGCATTATTGGGTGTTTCATTAGCATTATTGGGGTTTCATTAGCATTATTGGGGTTTCATTAGCATTATTGGGTGTTTCATTAGCATTATTGGGGTTTCATTAGCATTATTGGGGTTTCATTAGCATTATTGGGGTTTCATTAGCATTATTGGGGTTTCATTGGCATTATTGGGGTTTCATTAGCATTATTGGGGTTTCATTAGCATTATTGGGGTTTCATTAGCATTATTGGGGTTTCATTAGCATTATTGGGGTTTCATTAGCATTATTGGGGTTTCATTAGCATTATTGGGGTTTCATTAGCATTATTGGGGTTTCATTGGCATTATTGGGGTTTCATTGCATTATTGGGGTTTCATTAGCATTATTGGGGTTTCATTAGCATTATTGGGGTTTCATTAGCATTATTGGGGTTTCATTGGCATTATTGGGGTTTCATTGCATTATTGGGGTTTCATTAGCATTATTGGGGTTTCATTAGCATTATTGGGTGTTTCATTAGCATTATTGGGGTTTCATTGGCATTATTGGGGTTTCATTGGCATTATTGGGTGTTTCATTGGCATTATTGGAGTTTCATTGGAACTATTGGGGTTTCATTAGCATTATTGGGGTTTCATTGGCATTATTGGGGTTTCATTGGCATTATTGGGGTTTCATTGGAATTATTGGGGTTTCATTGCATTATTGGGGTTTCATTGCATTATTGGGGTTTCATTGGCATTATTGGGGTTTCATTGGATTATTGGGGTTTCATTGCATTATTGGGGTTTCATTAGCATATTGGGGTTTCATTGATATTGGGGTTTCATTGCATTATTGGGGTTTCATTTGCATATTGGGGTTTCATTGGCATTATTGGGGTTTCATTGGCATTATTGGGGTTTCATTGGAATTATTGGGGTTTCATTAGCATTATTGGGGTTTCATTGGCATTATTGGGGTTTCATTGGCATTATTGGGGTTTCAGTGGAACTATTGGGGTTTCATTGGCATTATTGGGGTTTCATTGGCATTATTGGGTGTTTCATTGGCATCATTGGGGTTTCATTGGAACTATTGGGGTTTCATTAGCATTATTGGGGTTTCATTAGCATTATTGGGGTTTCATTGGCATCATTGGGGTTTCATTGGCATTATTGGGGTTTCATTGGCATTATTGGGGTTTCATTGGCATTATTGGGGTTTCATTGGAACTATTGGGGTTTCATTGGCATTATTGGGGTTTCATTAGCATTATTGGGGTTTCATTAGCATTATTGGGGTTTCATTGGCATTATTGGGGTTTCATTGGCATTATTGGGGTTTCATTAGCATTATTGGGGTTTCATTGGCATTATTGGGGTTTCATTGGCATTATTGGGGTTTCATTGGCATTATTGGGGTTTCATTAGCATTATTGGGGTTTCATTAGCATTATTGGGGTTTCATTGCATTATTGGGGTTTCATTAGCATTATTGGGGTTTCATTGGCATTATTGGGGTTTCATTAGCATTATTGGGGTTTCATTGGCATTATTGGGGTTTCATTTGCATCATTGGGGTTTCATTGGCATTATTGGGGTTTCATTGGCATTATTGGGGTTTCATTAGCATTATTGGGGTTTCATTAGCATTATTGGGGTTTCATTGGCATTATTGGGGTTTCATTAGCATTATTGGGGTTTCATTAGCATTATTGGGGTTTCATTAGCATTATTGGGGTTTCATTAGCATTATTGGGGTTTCATTAGCATTATTGGGGTTTCATTAGGGATTATTGGGGTTTCATTGGCATTATTGGGGTTTCATTAGCATTATTGGGGTTTCATTAGCATTATTGGGGTTTCATTGGCATTATTGGGGTTTCATTGGCATTATTGGGGTTTCATTGGCATTATTGGGGTTTCATTAGCATTATTGGGGTTTCATTAGCATTATTGGGTGTTTCATTAGCATCATTGGGGTTTCATTGGCATTATTGGGGTTTCATTGGCATTATTGGGGTTTCATTAGCATTATTGGGTGTTTCATTTGCATTATTGGGGTTTCATTGGCATCATTGGGGTTTCATTGGCATTATTGGGGTTTCATTAGCATCATTGGGGTTTCATTAGCATTATTGGGGTTTCATTGGCATTATTGGGTGTTTCATTAGCATCATTGGGGTTTCATTGGCATTATTGGGGTTTCATTGGCATTATTGGGGTTTCATTAGCATTATTGGGTGTTTCATTTGCATTATTGGGGTTTCATTGGCATCATTGGGGTTTCATTGGCATTATTGGGGTTTCATTAGCATCATTGGGGTTTCATTAGCATTATTGGGGTTTCATTGGCATTATTGGGTGTTTCATTAGCATCATTGGGGTTTCATTGGCATTATTGGGGTTTCATTGGCATTATTGGGGTTTCATTAGCATTATTGGGGTTTCATTTGCATTATTGGGGTTTCATTGGCATTATTGGGGTTTCATTGGCATTATTGGGGTTTCATTAGCATCATTGGGGTTTCATTAGCATTATTGGGGTTTCATTGGCATTATTGGGGTTTCATTAGCATCATTGGGGTTTCATTGGCATTATTGGGGTTTCATTGGCATATTGGGGTTTCATTAGCATTATTGGGGTTTCATTTGCATTATTGGGGTTTCATTAGCATTATTGGGGTTTCATTGGCATTATTGGGGTTTCATTAGCATCATTGGGGTTTCATTAGCATTATTGGGGTTTCATTGGCATATTTTTATTAGCATCATTGGGGTTTCATTGGCATTATTGGGTTCATTGGCATTATTGGGTTTCATTAGCATTATTGGGCATGTATTGGTTTCATTGGCATCATTGGGGTTTCATTGGCATTATTGGGGTTTCATTAGCATCATTGGGGTTTCATTAGCATTATTGGGGTTTCATTGGCATTATTGGGTGTTTCATTAGCATCATTGGGGTTTCATTGGCATTATTGGGGTTTCATTGGCATTATTGGGGTTTCATTAGCATTATTGGGTGTTTCATTTGCATTATTGGGGTTTCATTGGCATCATTGGGGTTTCATTGGCATTATTGGGGTTTCATTAGCATCATTGGGGTTTCATTAGCATTATTGGGGTTTCATTGGCATTATTGGGTGTTTCATTAGCATTATTGGGGTTTCATTGGCATTATTGGGGTTTCATTGGCATTGTGAGAAAGCACTTTCATATCATCGCCCGACATCATCCAGGACGCGGCCCGATGGTGACTGACTGTTGTCGTTGTCGTGACAAGTGTAGTGTTGGTGACACAACTCTTGGTGTTCCTTGTATGCCTGTTGACCGAACGAACAAAGCTCTTCTCTCGAAGTCCACCTGCTAAGCGTGAGCGTCTATCCTACGTGCTACTGACATGCACGATATATTCCGCTAACTAGATACATCATCTATAGATTTGTATCAGGGTCAATTTTGACGGGGGATTGACCCCCTGGGTTTAAATATTTCCACATACATCCAACAAATATAAGCAGGGGTCTTGATAGGGGTGGGTATTGGTGGACAGTTGGGTGGTCGACGGGCATGGAGTTTGGAGATTTGTTGAGGACAGTTTGAGATAGAGCTAGACACCATGCAAAATCAGTTTTCTACTTCACGAGTTTAAATTATAACAATTTACGTCAGCGGGAGAGAGTAGTCGAATTTGCATATGGGCATCGCATAGGTTACACAACGTTATTGTATGTATTGATTGTGTCGCTAAAAATGCATGTTGTAATAGTTGTTTATGTGTTGTTCAGTATATTACTTTAAAGCATAAATACACGCAGGCTTACTGGCTAGAATGTCGAGCAGCACATCGTGGTACAAATGACATGACAACTGCGTCATTTCTTCCACTTGAAAGCACGTCTGTTTGTTAGTGTAATGAGACACGGTTTCTGCGGATGTAATTTCATCCTCGATTAACGGTTACGTATCGTGTTTTTTTATCCATTAGAGAAATTATTAGCTGGCAAAAGAGCGTATTGTTTCCCGGCCCATGGTGCACTAGAAGGATATATTTAATTTGAATGTAAATAATTAATCGTGCCATGTGTGATCGGCTGCAGTGATGTGTTGTTTCATAAAGGGCGTCGACACGGCGTCTACACGGCTGTAGTGAAACCTATTGTCTCGTGAATTAATTTGATGGTCTTTAGATCGTATCAAAATCAGTTTTACAATGTAATATGACCGGCTCGTTTCGCGGACCCAAATCACGCCGACGTCATTGACTACATCTTACGCCCTTCATTTAAGGCTATTAAATTGCAGCCCTTTATATGCTATACAAGATTCATAGACGTCTATTTTCCATTCCCTACAAAAACATCTCTGTCATGTTTTCACGCACATACGTGTCCAGGCTTTGTGTCGTAGGCCCATGGGACACGGCCGTCAACGTCTCATCACATGACAGCACTACTGACAATCATGCGTCAACACTGGCAGCGAGGGAGGTATTAAAGAACATACGGGCAAGTCTGTTCAATTTCGTGATCATGGGAAAACACACACACGTGCGGGACACACACATACACACACGCGCGCGCGCGAGTCGAAACACCCACACCTACGCGCGAGCACGAGCGCACGCACAGACACGCACGCACACACATACGCACACACATGCCATGCATCGATTAAAACGGTAAGTAGGACAAAGTGCGTGTCCTCGATAGTATGAGTATCTGCACAAGAAATGTCAGCAGCGATCAGCACTAAACGACGCAGAAAGTCGCGATCGCCGAAAACAATGTCGGCCCTACGTCACTTCGTATGTTAGCAGCGCCTCTCCTGTCAACGTTAATTTCTAAATAAATCGTTATCCTTTAGGCATTTAAAGACACAATTACCTTGGAAGTGCAGCAGGAAGCGGCTGGCAGTATTAGATGCGACACGGAACTGTAGCACGTGACCATGCGACAGGTAAACGTTCCTTTCCCGCCGTAATCCGGCGCAAACAGTCACCGTACGATCCGCTGGAGTTTCCCGCAAGAGGGCGTACACGTCGGCCGTCACGTGACCGAACGACACGTTGTTCTTGGTCGACGCTGTTGCGCCGAAATCAAACAGCGTCACATTAATGCGCTGACCTGGTTGCGCGCGAACCACCCAGGGCGCACGCGCAGAACCACATCCAGTTTCCTCGGTGACGACGCTGGCGAAGTGACCGGAAGTGGCAGTGATTGTTACCGGCTGATAGCAAGGCTGGTGTGTCGGCGTAATCACTGAAATATGTGCATAAAAGAACGGTTGAGAGTATGGTAAAACATGATCAAAGCATATATATATATATATATATATATATATATATATATATATATATATATATATATATATATATATATATATATATATATATATATATATATATATATATATATATATATATATATATATGTATGTATGTATTGTTAAAGTTGTTTACGATAGCTCACTAGTCTGGGATTTTAAACTGTCAATAAATATTGTAGCTAAACTCATTACCATGTTGCCATGTTTTAGTTTTCATGTTTGTATGTAATTAAACATATTATGAACCACGTCCTATCTGATTATAATATTTAAGACATGGTTTTAAACTTGAGTGTGAGCAAAAGGAACACCCCTTGTTGTCTTTTTGTCTGGGTAATTGCATAGTTGTATTTGGGTGTGACTATAATGAACATCAAAGGTTTCACATAATGTGCCATATGGTTATCTGGGTAATTACACCGTCCTTTATGTGTGATATTAAAGTCCATTTCTCACCTGAAACGCATGAATATCTGACTTCTAGATACGATTTCAGATCTTCATGACAGCCTCGTTCTGCTGCGCGTAGGAATACATCGTCGATGGCCCGCATTGCGCAGCCGCGGCGGCCTGAGCACTCCGCGTCGACTACGGGTACAACGTCATTGTGGCATCCGACGAAACCGAAGTCTCTGCGCACGCATCGGCTGAGGCGCATGCGTCCGTAGCTTGCGGCGCGGATGAGAACCACTTGACCGGAAGTGGAATTGCACAAAGGCCGGAAGTATTCTGTTTGGCAGACGACTTCGGTTATTTCCGAGGGGGCACCTGGTTTGTAAAAAATTAAGGAAGCTCAGTAAACAGTCGGTCGGTATGTTTAATAGGAATTATTTATATTAAATTTTATTAAATGAAACGGGATGTTCATATAGATTTTTTTTACAAATTCACCTAGTGTTTCGATGGCAATGTGAAAATTAATTTACAGTGATATTGCTGTATATGTATAACGGAAACTAAAAAATACGTGTACCACAGATTGTATGTCTATTGAATGACGTACGTAGTTCAGGAATCGTAAAGAACGTGCGAACGTGTACCAACATGCCCGCATTCCCCTACGTGTTGCATTGAATGCATTCTAACAACATAACCCTGGAGTGACGTAATTGTATAACCGGGCTGCTGCTGCGAGGAGTGATACATGCGATGACCGGCGTAGTAGGGAGGGACTTTACACACAGCGCCACCACGTGTAGGCGGATGAATACATCGTTAATCACCAGCTCGGCAGAGACATCAGAGGATTGAACGACAACACTTTGTCTTGATCAAAGCGCCATCTGTCAGCGGATGACACGGTCAAGTAAGCGACCTACTGCCGCGCGTCCAGCTGGCCATTTGGCGGCGATCAATCTACCAATGTTGGACACGACCAGGCAGGAATTCCGACCTTACAGCAAACTTCGACAATTATGCAAAAACAAAATAAATAGGCTCGACAGAGGAAGGCGAGTGACGGCGAGTGACGGCGAGTGACGGCGAGTGACGGCGAGTGACGGCGAGTGACGGCGAGTGACGGCGAGTGACGGCGAGTGACGGCGAATGACGACGAGTGACGGCGAGTGACGGCGAATGACGGCGAATGACGGCGATCTTGTGTATTCGACACAACATGTCACCTGCTGCCGCGAGCCGCTGCCAGGCATTGCACGGCAGTACTCGCGACAAGTTATGACAGGTGTTTGTGTGTGTGTGTGTGTGTGTGTGTGTGTGTGTGTGTGTGTGTGTGTGTGTGTGTGTGTGTGTGTGTGTGTGTGTGTGTGTGTGTGTGTGTGTGTGTGTGTGTGTGTGTGTGTGTGTGTGTGTGTGTGTTTGTGTGTGTGTGTGTGTGTGTGTGTGTGTGTGTGTGTGTGTGTGTGTGTGTGTGTGTGTGTGTGTGTGTGTTGTGTGTGTGTGTGTGTGTGTTTGAGTGTTTGTGTGTTTGTGTGTTTGTGTGTTTGTGTGTTTATGTATGGGGGTGTATGTGTTTATGTGTTTATGTATGTGTTTTTGTGTCTGTGTGCGTGTTCATGTTAATATTTCTCGTACGAGACAGGACAGATGAGAAAGCGTTGCGGCGACACGCATCGAGTGACGTGGGTGCGGCGAGTGCGTGAGATCACTGTACTTCCGCTGTCTATGTGAAATGTTGTCCGTGCCAAAACATTCGAGATATTTGTGTTGTGCCAGGAAGATGCATTTAGTGCAAGGTTACGTCATGTCCTACTCTTTTAATTAAGGAAGTTTAACGATGACTCGGTTTATCATAATATATAAAATATTATCTTATTTTGATATTTGACTGTACAATACCCATAAAAGTATATGCGTTCTGATGCGCTCACGTAGAATACTTTACTATTTTTCCACGAATTAATTAACCACCCTGTACACAATGTGCTGTAGGCTCTACAAAGTGTCACTTGCCAAAGAAATCCAACTGAGTCAAACTCGCCTAAGATTATGTGGTACAACATGCTGTTAGCGGTTTGAAGTAATTAACTTTTACTTGATGTTACTGATAATTGGCATCGCTATTCGCCAGTATGACGCAAATGACGTTTGAGCCATTCACTTTGTATTCGTGTCTTTATTAACGTCACAATGACACGGCATAGGTGCTCTTGTTAATTTGATTTTTACGCACCCTCTCACTTTTTGCAACAATATGTCATGATATTTATACATGTGTTTGTGCTTGCATGTGCATGACGTTTTAGGAACTGTCCAGTTACCAGTGCCAAACTAAAATTGGTTAAAGAGAACAAAGAACAAATATTGAAGTTACATTACAAATAGCATGACCTATTGTATATAGTAGATTGTGATGCTGACGAAGAAATTGCTCAGAAGTAATCGCTATATGAATTTCTATAATGTAATTAAATGTGTGATGTGTGACCAAGTTTCCATAGTAAACGGTCATTGACCACAACTAATCATATTTATTTTCTCGTCTCCATGTTAAATATTATTATGACTCGGAATTTCAACAATAATAATTTTATTATTTTGTGTATATCAAATGTTCACGAAGAAATTCATAATAGACGCACAATCGATAATTAATGATCTACTACACTAACTGAATGACAACCCCGCACAATGTTTGACCACAGTAAACGTGTCTGCTGTGACGCTACATGCGAGCGAGGCGTAAACAACGGAGTATCGACAGTAAAGCAGCCTTTAAAATATAGTATACAGATGTCACATAATTTGTATTTGTCGTAACGTGAAATCCAATTTCTAAACGGTTTCGTCATCACGGCATTTGCCGTAGAATGAACTAAAAACAGCTTCAACCACACAATTGCTACGCTACGGCTTCTTGCAGATGTTCCGTCAACCAAGAAAGCTTCCTTATCGTAGTATGGCGGGATCGCAGATGTTCCACGGTGCCGCTTGTAAAGGACCCGCTCAGGCAACTCGACGGCCGCATGTGGCTCTGGGCCAGTGATACCGATGCAATTATTCCCTCGGGGCCAACTCCACAACAGTCACAGGACGTTGTCGCTAGTGGCTCCGTGTGGTATTATTAATTTACCGTTTCACCATCATCGACAACATTCTTAGGCATAACAGCGTCTTTGATTTAGCTCACAAGTTGTATGGCTAATAAATCCGCGATGAATAAATCGCGATAATCTATTTACGAGTGCGTTAACCTATGGTCAAAGTGCATCTCCACCTTGGTTTCCTGCTTCACTCGACACGTTCTATGTTCATTCCCGCCCTTGGACTAATATTAGCCTCTGATGCGTATAATATTGTTGTCATGAGTGATTTACCTTTCTCGCTGGACAAACAGAATGGTCATCAATTCCACAGACGACCCCCGGCTGAGTTGTGTGCGAGTTATCAGGAAATTATTAGTATCTGCTCGTGGCTAAATTGAGTGGTTAAACGAACTAGGTTACATTCAAACATCGTAATGGTGATGATTGCGGTCCTTCGTGTGTCGCTCCAGTGGCGGGCGGAAGCGAACTAACCCTAATAAGGAAGCACCACGACTGACGTATTCTCAGAAAGGTTCACTGGCATTGATGGGATGTGCTGGCAGACAGTAAATATTATCGTTTTTATTATTGTAACTTTATATTGCGCCGCGTTTGTCAACAGCAATTTATATACAATTGCTTGCCAATGTCGTCAGTACAAGACTGACAGATATCCGCCAACCGATAACGCGATTTATCTTGTCAAGTAAATTTCAACAAATTACAAACCTATTTTGTTGGAATACAAATGGTTTTCATTGGACAACAGAGACGCAGCTAGTTGTAGGAATTTTGCTTTTGTAATTGGCCATCAACTCTCTTGAATCTGGAAGGACAAGAGTGATCATTAATGCAAGGGAGAATTGTACGAGAAAATGCCAGTCGAAAGCCATTTATGCGTGGATTGTTTCAGGCAATTTCCTCTACCTGAGACAATTGAGTGGTGATAATTTCACGAGATGCCGCCAATTTAAAGGGGGAGTGAAGCGGCTGAACAACCACAGCCCAAACATAAGAACATATAATTTACAGCACTTGTCACCATAATTTGACAAGCACAGCGTCACGGTATATTTTTAATATTTTTTTAAACTGAGCTACTTTCAACACAGGGCGCTGCCATCTTGCCTAGGGCCTTTTCCGGTTTGACTGGCGTGTTGCCTACAATCCCGGAAGCCGCCAGTCGATAGGCGACGCAGCATAGCTCTCGCAAAAACGGGCCAAACGCATTAAAACAAACATAATTAAACAATTTAATGCACTGTATAGCTAATAGATACACTATGATTGTTATTAAGCAACTTTTCACATATTTCCCAAGGGAAGGTTTTCCTGCCGAAAAAGCAGGTTAGAAATGATGAAGTTGGCGTGCCGGGCGGAAAGTTCGACAAGAGTCTGCAGTGGTCACTTTCAAAACGCCGTTTGCAACCCTAATTACAAACGTGACGACCACAAAAAAACACTGAACTTAAAAACATAAGTCTCGATCAAACCACAGGTGCATCTTTGGCCGATTTTTTTTGCATATAAGTACGCAGCGAAAAAGTAATGTTTGGTGAACTGAGAGGAAAACCGGACACGATTTCCTTATTTGGAAGGTGAAGGGGCGCGTAAAAATTAATGCCGAAACCAGCTTGTTGTTGCCAAGCCGACTCGGCATTTTCCGGGTACCAACGTGTATCGTTACGACTACAATTTAGTTCCACAGTTGTATTTCATCGTCTTATAATATCGAATTTTACCTAAGCAAAGTTTAAATGTAATAAAAAATTTGAATGTAATAAAGAAAAAATATGTGGGACAGTATTATTTAATGTGAAATAAAGTGTTTATATAATCCACGGTTTGGGTCAAAAGTTCGCCGGCGAGCTGTACCTAGACCAACCCCGGTTCGTTGGTTGCTAAAAATAGCTCGAGTCTCTGGGTACAAGTAAACTTTTTGTTTCTGACATAGACAGTCGCCGGTGGGGGAATAACCTTCTTCAAGATAATGACAAAAAAAAATGACAGCTACGACCATGCATGCGTATGACGTTTATTTTAAACAATACTCGTCGCCCTATGCAAATTAGAGTGACTCGCTAATTAGTCAACAACAGTCAAGAACTGTCAGTCATATTACAGGCATTATTTGGGAAATTAATTAACAGAAAAAGCAAAACACAAATTTATGTTATTATTTAAATTAGACTGTTAACTGCTTTCAATAAAACCCCACCGTATATAATGTAATTGATTTAACCCAAAAAATCAACCGATTTAAATCATTCAAGAAAAAAACTCGGGTTTTTATTAGCTGCTAATTTAAAAAGGGGAAAGATCTTATTTAGCGCAGAACCAATCCTCAGGATTGCTGAAACCCTTTTACACTTTATTTCCCCGACAGACCTGTTAAATCAGATATACCATCTCAACTTCTCGGGGAAGCATCCAGCGATATGCAAAAATTTAAAACCCAAAAAAGCTCTGGTACACATATCCCCCCTCCTATAGCCATGCAGGTACTCTTTTTTCCTAATTGAACTGGAGCAATGTAGAGTGAAAAAAAATTCCCAAGGTTTTAAAAAGAAAATTTTGGGGACATAGCTGTTGATTATGAATACTGTCTGTTGAACACTAGTTTGCTTACAAGTTAATCTTGGCCATTACATGGGGCACTGTTTTTTGACATTATGCAAGCTGAGGATGTGCTGTTTATATGCATTTTATCATCAAAGCCAGAGACCAGAACGACAAGTAGGAAATGGCGAGAAGCAGCCATGCAGGTTAGTAAAATATTATTGTCATTATGAGTATGGTATCATTGTGTTTGTTTCTGGTAACATCTGTACATGTGTGCATGCACAACTTTCTATAAAAAATAATGGGTATAACAACAATAAAACATCCCAAGAATCAATCACAAAAAGGTGTCATTATTAAGTATGTTAATGTGTCTACCCAAATGACATTGCCCATCACAACCCAAGTAAATTTGGGCAATATTACCTGGGAACACATTTAGTATTTTAATTTGGTTTTTGGAAAATATTGTAAAACCTTCATGTATGCCTCTGCTGTTATTGCTGTAGAATATGATGGTAAAAATATACAATACACAATCAATCTTTTACTAGAAATTGTTTTGACATACATAATAAGTCACTAGTGTCCGATTTTAAAAAATTGACAGATTAATAAATTTTTAAATAACCGACAACTTTTTTTTTATCCCCAAAACATTATGTACCCAAATGTGGATCTCACCTTTAAGAATTTGCATTTTTCTTTGCAAATGACAAACAAGCACACATTTGTTTTAGTTGGGGGTCAGAATAGTCTCGTGACAGCAGGTAGTAATATCACTGATCCCATGATTAAAATTAATATTTACATGAGTAAAAAAACATTTAGAACCTTCCATTGGCCCATAGCCTGCATTGTTACCTGAAAAGGGTTGTAAACATCATGATCAAAGTACAACAGAGGACTGCTGTTACTAATTGCAGTTAAAGCCAAGTGAAAATTTAGGCAATAAGATCACAATCTTAGTAGTGTCCTGTTTTCCTAGCAAGAGTGAAAAGACTATCCATACCCAATACAAACATCACTCCTGGATGAAGCCCCATCATCTCTCTAGTGCACTTGCATTTCTTACCAGTTCACAGCAAAATGTTAGGGGCATGATGAAAAAAAAAAACCACTGCAACAGAGGTCAGCTTTAAATGTTGCTAACTTTGAGTTTTTAAATAAAACTTCAAATTTGTTGGTACTAATGGCTGTTGGAGAATGATTATCGACCAACATGACTAGTATATTGAATCGGAAATGAATAGTGTTACTGTGTATAACAAAAAAAGACTATAAAATAAGAATATAAAGTAGGAAAATTATATTTTAATAAGACATGTATTCTGCTTTCAATAGTACCGCATACATCAGCATTGTTCCCGTTAGTGCAGTTTGTTTGATAACTGGAAGGTGTCCATAATCACTTCCCAAAAATATTTATTAGGAAAATGGCCAAAAAGTTTATTTAGAAAACCTTATACAAAGCAATAAAAAAACTTTTTATATCTCGGAAAAGACTCAGTTGGGTTTAAAAACCCCCCCCACAAATGAAACTTATGTATAAACCCCAATGTAAAATATTCTTAAATTAAAAACAAAATATTAGTATTTAGAATAAAGCCGACATTTGTATTTTGGAAAATGCAAGTATGACTTTGATTATGGCCAAATAGGTGTCTCTGATTGGAACAAGGAGGACATTGAGCACCCAACTTAAAATTAAAAAATTTTATTTCCTTATATGTGCAAGTGGGCTTGTATAATTGGTTTACTATGTAATTTATGTGAGCTGATTATGTAGGATGGGGTTTTTTTTGTTTGTAATGATGTCTGAATGACTCAGAACACATACATATTAATTAAAATATGCCAGGAAGGTTAGTCATATAATGGAATTCGCACAGAATGCACCATTGAAAAAGGGGAAAGTTCTATTTATTGCAGGAATGTTCCCTGGTTGAACCACAACACCCTGCTCAGCCCACTGTCCAAATGGTCTCATTAAAACAGAGTTGACTAATGACCCCGGGTAGCAGTAGCAGACAAGCCAGCAAACAGATACCCAATACACAAAACTGATATGGGGGGCATTTCAAGGGATCTTCTCAAAAACCCAAAACACCAGTATTACTTTGTGTTTTGGGGGCCCTTAGAATGATGCAATAAAAAAAGGGTTTTTTGTGTACAGTAGCACCACCACATGCAACAGCCATGCAAAAGTAGATTTGTTTAACAATTGTGGAAAAATAGTCTGGGGGGCCCCATGGGGCCTGTGGAATAATTCAATCAAATTTAGATTTCTCGTGCATAGTACGTTACAATATCCACAGATTTCATCTACACAAAATTAGATCCTGAACACTTTCCAAAAAGCCAATTATAAGTTGATTTATTCTTTGGGTTTTTTAAAGACATAGGTACTGCAATGAAAAACAAAAAAAAATTGTTATTTTTATGTATATCACAGAAGATACATACCATCTTACATATGTATCATTCTTTCAGATGAAGGATTCACAAATACCAAACACACCTTTCAAAGGATCCTGTGCACCAGATGACATTGTTCCCCCATGGCAGTATGGATGTCCCTTGCAAAGCCTTTAACTTGTAGTGTCAAAAAATCAAACAGAGCCAGTGATCATGTCACCAATGCGATACTTCATCAATGAGCAATTAATACATATGATATTGTTGTTCCAGTGAATATTCATCATGACCATGGGTATGCAAAATTGTCGTCGCAGTCCTGCATGCCTTCTTCAACTGACCATGGCAGTCTAGTCAATGTGGATGACACTTCGGATGTCCCCCAGTCTCCCTCTTCAGATCATTCTGTCTGCAACAGTCAGAAGGAAAATTCTGAAGACAGTGATCCGGAATCTGCGGTAGTGGATGACAGCGATATCACTGATGATGACTCAAGCAGTTCTGACACTAATGAGAAACGAGAAAATTTTGTTGTTTAAAAAAAAAAAACTAATTTCCCTTTTCTGCACCTGCAAAAAACCCAGGCTAGTATCTATGCCTGCTGCCGGGTTTGGGAAACATCCCATTGAACATGTGCAGTGATGATATGCAGCTAACCGATACATTCTGACATTTGATTTATAGTAAACAATCATTATCTTATAATGATTATTAGTAATTGGAAAACTGTGTAATTCATCAATATCACATCATGGAAATCAGCGCTTTTGGGTTTATTTGTTTGGGAAATACTTTAATAAAATTATCACAGCGTTTCAAACAAATAATTTTTATGTTAAAAATTTTTACAGCATTTTGCAAACACATGAATTTATGATTGTGGTGTTGATAACATATACACCCGCAATATCCAAAAATACTGTATACAATACATTAAAACTCCAATTCAATATTCTCATGTGAATTGCACAATGTTTTTTATACATCTATTTATTATTCAGACTATATTATAAATTGCATGGCAGCACGCATATCTAAATAACATTATTTAATAAATTAAACAAATTGTATTAACATTTTTTTAAAAAGGAAATTAAATAATTATATTAAAAAGGGTGCACACATCATGTAACATCCTGTCAAAAATAAAATAAGTTTTAACAAAGATTTACGTTACGAATTCGAAGATAGAATTTATTTTTTTTTTTAATATGTGTCATTGTGTGGCCATACAAGTATAATTGCTCTGTTTAGGTTTGAATTGCAAAAAAATTTTTTGATACCTGTTGAACTACAATTTTTACCCCTTTCCTACTTTGGTCGAACGAACGAGTCTGGGAAAACGCACATAGATAACAGACCGATATTCCCAACATTGTGTCATTGACAGATGTCTTGGTCAGTCATAGGCATAGCTCATGCAGGGATCTGTCAGCACGGTCGGGCAACCCAGCTTTCTCCAGACAACATACAAATTCGATGTGCGTCGACATTGGGACGCAGTATCCACACAAACACAATGCCACATTCACATTGTTCCGAAAATCAAACATCCTCGATTCCATAACAATTGCGATCTTTTCTCGCCGTCTCGTCGACTCTCGGCGGGGTTTAATTGACGCCTCGCACCTCGGCTCGCACGCTGGGTTAAGCAAGAATTAATGGCTTTACGTGTGTCACTTGTGCTATAGATGCTTCTCTCACTTGTGCTACAAATGCTTCCTCGTCGGATCCATTTTTTACTGTGATTTATCCAAGACCACTAGCAAATAGCGTAGCTCCTCGCTAACGTAAAACACTTCCGACATAAATTTTGTAAACAACAGAAAAATAGTCCGGACTGACCTTCCTTTCGGTAGGCCCGCCCCTTGAAGCCTGTCAAAATCTGCTCTCGGGAAGTGTCAAGTTTCGAATTTTTTTATTGGTTAAAAATCGTTTAAAATTTTAATTTTCACCTTTTTATTACGAATGCAAATAAATATTATTTTTTGACACATAGGACCCCTTTCGTGTATAATAAAGGGACCATATCTTTGTTTTTGCGCAGAAATGTCTAATAACGAAGAAAACCGAAAGAAACCAAAATTTTACATGGGCTGGATAGGAGGTAATCAAACCACTCGGCTTGGAATAAAGATGGCGTTACGCAGTGTTCTATGACGACGATTTAGGCACTGAAAATATTTTTTTTTCCCAGTTTGTCTGATAAGTGAATATGCTTCTTTCACCATTAATGTATACTTATATAGTATACATTTAGGTATATGGAATGTTACAGCTGTGTTTCAGTTCCCCTTTAAAAGTACGGTCTGTCCATCAACGGTCTGTCCATCAACGGTCTGTCCATCAACGGTCTGTCCATCAACGGTCTGTCCATCAACGGTCTGTCCATCAACGGTCTGTCCATCAACGGGCGGGTGTAAACTAGAATTGACTGTTCTACTAATTACTGTTTGTCGACTCATGTCCTTAGGCATGTCTAAAGGCAGTTTCTGCATTGCCAGCCCAGATGTAACCATCTCTTGACAATTCAAGTTTTCATGAGGATTCATAAATACAGGTAGTACTGATGCTATTTTGAGTATATTTTGAAGAGATATGTGATGTCGAAATTAATTAGATTTGACCTTATTTCATTTCATGCATGGACCAATAGAACAATAGACCAGTACATCATCACCGCCACAGCTTGGTTTTACAACTGAAGCCGTTGACCATTTTCGTGGTCATCATCGTCACCATATGCTCAGGTAGCAAGAGAGCGACTCAGGTGCGAACGAAAAAACTTCCGAAGTCGCTGGGCACCGCAGCTCCCTCAGAAGACGACATGTTTTCCTTTACTGTTTTTTCTTCTTAAGGTCATCTTGCCGTCCTCTTGTTTTGATGGTTAGAATAATCTTATAGGAGGTGTTCCACTGCCACTGGAGCCGCGCCATGAGGATATATGTCGGTTTCTCCAAAGTTAAATTTGGTGTGCATCTCCTGCCTTTAGTGGCTTAATACTCAATTAACTCTCGCCTCTTGTGACACCGCGGTAAAGCGACCACTCAATCAAAGAAGGGAGAGATCACACAAAGGGGCGCGTGAACTTCGGCACATGAGAGGAGATGCATTTACACCGTCTCTAAGTTAGCCAACCCTAATATATTGATTGCACACTCTGTTTCATTAGAACATATCTGAGCAGTGGCAGTGATGCTATGTGTATTACGTATATATCATATATGTCGAGCACATTGCACGGTAACAACGGCCACGCAGCGCACCTTTAAGTAACAACACTTTACATGTTTTCTATTTAACCTTTACTTAGATCACGACAATCGACTTGATCCTTTGCCCACTCCTGTTAATTGCACCGACAAAGGTCAAACGATCCGAGTATCTCATCTACTGTTGCGCATCGATTCTCAATCCGTGCATTGTCATCACTAGGCGGATTTGCTTTGTGTTCTCGTCCGACGTAAATTAAACCTCGCGTGCCATCAAAGGACCTGCATTATTTACTAAACGCATTGGTTTAATTATTTACTGAATGAATTCACTCGCGAGGATTTGTGCGTTGCAGCCACAGAGACCTGTGGCCGGGCAGAGAGCCACGGTTCCTACCCGGCTTCAAACGGTGTTCGGTCTGCGGTTTGCAAGTTTTTGCAGTATCGGATGTCCTCTCGTCACGGCTCATTGAAAACTCGTGTTCCGCATGATCTGGCACGTAAGCACCGACATCAAAAGGGGATGCAAAGGGTAGATCCTTCATGTGTGTATCAACAACACCACAGGATGCCATGTTCCAAACAATGAACCGGGCATGCATTACCAATAGTCAACGTTTGCGGGAGCCTCACTTAGAAGAATCACAAGTCCTTGTGGCATGGTTGCCTGCGAGCATTCCGTTCAACGACTTGGGACATAGACCCTGCTATTTTCTGTTAACACTGTTCAGCATCATTTGTAATGATGTGTCCGCAAACATGGTAATTTCATCGCGATATTCCGAGAAACTTGACTAGAAGAATAACCACCTATTGAAGCAATGCAAGTTAAACGCGACTACGATCCTTCAAAACGAATCCGTATTTGCTACTATCAGCATCAACCAGACGCATGAGGACAACAGTACACCTTCTAATCACAACACACGTACCTGCGACCAGTGGGACGGAGCCGCACACGACTACACCAACCAGGACCAGCACGGACAGCTTCATCCCGACTGTCGTCCTCCCACGAGTCGCTGTAGAACTCTTCCTTCCACGCCGGCGACACTCACACCGTCAACGGCGCGATAACGCCATTGACTTCATTGCGACAAGATGTATAATTGACGCAGCCTCGACTCGATTTCTAGTTGATCCGCCGACTTTTCACACAAATTGGCCGTTGTTCCGAGTAGGAACGTAGAAGTTACACGTAACACGCACCTCGCGCCGGAGCAGGAGTAATGAGAGAGCGGCACCCGTCAGCCAGTAAGCATCAGCCGCTAGTTTGCAGAGGCAATTATTTCCGTGACACCGCCGCACATGGTGGCCGGCGCGTCTTCGATCGTGCCAACGCGGGACGGTTGCATGCCAGCGAATTCGTGGTCCCGGGGGCGTATCGGTGTACAGCCAATTTCCAGCGTGTAACTCCATTATTTGGCAGTCGCATTTTAATCACGGCGATGTGAAATCGAGCAACATTTTGATTTCACATTCGAAATAACGTAACAAATTAACAAACTTTCACCCCTTGCGGAGGACAACGTTGGGGGATAACGTTACATTTTCAAAAACGTGGACGTGTCACGAATCGTTAAATTATATATTAACCAGGGGACGGATTTAATGGGTTTATTCGTAATTGAGAGGAACATAGTTAACCGTTCCAGTTCACTTGCGTTTGGTGTTGTTTATGCCAAACGAGAATTCATGGTACGTAGTAAACCTGCCCGTGGACGCCTTTAATTATATATTAACAAGGGGCGGGTTTAACGGGGTATTATCCAGTGACAGGAACATGATTAACCGTTCCAGTTCAGTGGCGTCTGCTTATGCTTACGCTTATGCCAAAAGACAAATCATGGAACGCAATAAACCCGCCTTGTAACTCTGTTAATACCGACTGCCATCTGTTGTGTTTGGTATGGGAGTAGGTTCCTAACGCAGTGAAGATCAGTAGCGTGTAGGTATATCTATATACATCTGAGTTTCCCGGAGAGGAAGGCCAAAAGGCGAGCAACCTTTGTCACCGTCCGCCGGGCGGTATCACCGTGTAGTGCCCCTCCTGGTTATATACGAAAAGCATCTTATCACAAAGCTTAAGCCCAATGGGACGTATCCACAAATACGCCACATTTGTGCACACTGCTATTTAGTACCCAGATGTAGGCATAAAGCTATGTGAAATTTAGCGACAGTCGTGCAACCATAGTGTCCCGTGGTTTGGCGAAGGCTTCAGCATGCTGCTGTTCATATATGCCTATCTTGCGCTATCCGCTGCCAGATGGTACATTTCCAGTAGTCGTCTAGTTCGTCTCTCCAACGTCTCGCCGGTCTTTCTCTTGGTCGTTTCCTTTAGTAGGTTTTCTTGGTGATGATACGCAGTGTCCATCTCGTATTCTGCTGACGTGTCCTGCCCAGGTCCACTTCCGTCTTCAGAGTTGTTCAATCACATCTCTGACCTTTGTCTTATCTCTTACCCAGATGTTTGTTTTTCTGTCCCGGTATGTGATGTTTAACATACTCCTTTCCACGTTTGTTTGTGCGGCGGTTAGCTGTTCTTTGCTTGGGTGGTGAGTGCCCATGTTTCCGCTCCGTATGTCATTGCTGGAAGTACGCATGAGTTGTAGACTTGTCTCTTCAAGCTTGTTCCAGTGTCATCAAATTCGAAGAACATAAAGGATGATTACAACCAGACGTGTCACACAACGAAAGAAACAGACCAGCACCAGTAGAGCACAGAGGTCGCCGATAGCAGATGATGTTGACAGGAACAACTTGGAGAGACTGGGAGAGTGCTACGGTGGCGGACAAAGAAAGGGACAGACACACACAATTAAGGAGGACACCTGGATAATAAAGGGAAGCCCAACACAAAAGAATAGCAATGTCTGTTCATTCTTTTTGGCCAATTATAAACAGAGATGAGGGAGATAGCGACTGATTCACATTTACGGAGCTAACATAGGCCGCTAACATATAACCTTTCCGATGCGCACGTCCTTGTCGACTTAAAGCACTCTTTGGATTTGCATAGCCTGCTTCACTTGCCAAACATAACGCACTGTTTCTGTTACGTAACATTTACTACATAACCTCTGTTACGTAATACGTGATGTCACACGTTGTTTTTGAGTTACGCGGAACACTTCACATAGCGTGAAGCATAAATTGCATAACATAAACACAGAAACGGTTCCATACACTAATTCGTGATACGATACAAATCGTCATGCAAAGGTCACGATGCAATACGTATTGCGTCACAAACCGAATGGCACGACAACGGTAAAACAGTCGTTTATTTATTGGAATGTTTGAAGCGAATCAGCAGTACAAAATAAAAAATACTTTATTACATTTGTCAAAAGAGAGACCATTGTATTGTGGTCTGTTAAAAAATAAAACGCAGTTATAAATAAATACATATTGAATTAAAATCAATAATGACATTAACGCCTTGTTTCAAATTCATTGTTTCAAACGCGAAGATGATTTCGGTTCGAGGTGTTTCCTTACTGCCGACTGTTAGCAGACATGAGCAGTTATATCTATACACTTTGCATATGTTACACTGTAGTTAGATAGCTGCTTCACACCCGTGGCGCGAATACTGTTTTGCATTCATATATCGCAGCCTATCGCGATACGGACTTTGTGCATCATGTACCGTACCGTATCGTACCATACCGTGCGGCGTGTATCACGATACACCGGCGTACCAATGTATCGTTCCTAATGAATACAGGGAACGAATGGGCGTGTGGAGAATTATCTTGATCCATGTTCCGGAGCGCGGAAACTATTGAAAATGGACAGAAATTCGTATTTTGGGAGCGCAGTATTCGCGAAACAATTAAAATCGCCGTTTTGAAACGAGTCCCATGTATACTCCGTGCATCCCTGTCTTATCGCGCGGGTAGTGTCAGCGAAACAGATAAAACAGGGGCATCAAGATAAAACAGGGGCATCAAGATAAAACAGGGGCATCAAGATAAAACAGGGGCATCAAGATAAAACAGGGACATCAAGATAAAACAGGGACATCAAGATAAAACAGGGACATCAAGATAAAACAGGGACATCAAGATAAAACAGGGGCATCAAGATAAAACAGGGGCATCAAGATAAAACAGGGGCATCAAGATAAAACAGGGACATCAAGATAAAACAGGCATCAAGATAAACAGGGCATCAAGATAAAACAGGGGCATCAAGATAAAACAGGGGCATCAAGATAAAACAGGGGCATCAAGATAAAACAGGGGCATCAAGATAAAACAGGGGCATCAAGATAAAACAGGGGCATCAAGATAAAACAGGTGCATCAAGATAAAACAGGGGCATCAAGATAAAACAGGGGCATCAAGATAAAACAGGGGCATCAAGATAAAACAGGGACATCAAGATAAAACAGGGACATCAAGATAAAACAGGGACATCAAGATAAAACAGGGGCATCAAGATAAAACAGGGGCATCAAGATAAAACAGGGGCATCAAGATAAAACAGGGGCATCAAGATAAAACAGGGGCATCAAGATAAAACAGGGGCATCAAGATAAAACAGGGGCATCAAGATAAAACAGGGGCATCAAGATAAAACAGGGGCATCAAGATAAAACAGGGGCATCAAGATAAAACAGGGGCATCAAGATAAAACAGGGCATCAAGATAAAACAGGGGCATCTAAGATAAAACAGGGATCAAGATAAAACAGGGCATCAAGATAAAACAGGGGCATCAAGATAAAACAGGGACATCAAGATAAAACAGGGCATCAAGATAAAACAGGGGCATCAAGATAAAACAGGGACATCAAGATAAAACAGTGGACATCAAGATAAAACAGGGGCATCAAGATAAAACAGGGACATCAAGATAAAACAGGGGCATCAAGATAAAACAGGGGCATCAAGATAAAACAGGGACATCAAGATAAAACAGGGGCATCAAGATAAAACAGGGGCATCAAGATAAAACAGGGGCATCAAGATAAAACAGGGGCATCAAGATAAAACAGGGGCACAAGATAAAACAGGGGCATCAAGATAAAACAGGGGCATCAAGATAAAACAGGGGCATCAAGATAAAACAGGGGCATTAAGATAAAACAGGGGCATCAAGATAAAACAGGGGCGTAGTATATTATATTTATAGCATAGTAAATACGTACAGCGTAGTGTATTCGTAGTGTATACGTAGTGTATACGTAGTGTATACGTAGTGTATACGTAGTGTATACGTAGTGTATACGTAGTGTATACGTAGTGTATACGTACAGCCGCAGTTGACTTGCTATTGATCAGACGCGTGCAATATGATAATGCTACTTGGCAAGCGTGGAGGTCTGATTCGTGAAGCAGAATAAAAAGTGACAAAGGAAATTAAGATCAGTGCAAAAGGAAATGTTGGCAAAGTGTCAACGATTTTGAGCAATCTGTGAAACTTCATTGTTCGATCGCAGGCGAAACTGTAAAAATGTGCTTGGAATCGTGTTACTCGAAATGGCGTGGGAAACGGCGAGCACACTATAAGTATAACTATATACTTATTTTAGTAACAGGGCTCACGTGCAATATTTATCACTGTTTTTAAAGTGAAAACTTATCTAAAATATTCCCGTACACTACACCTGCATCGCAAAACCTTAAATTTCATAATCCTGCTCAAACGAGCAGGAATTTACCCTCATCAACCCGTTAATATATAAACAACTCTAATCCGACCGGTCGTTGAGTCAGAGTGTGCCTGACAGGTTTGACATATGAACTAAACCTAACATCACACCAGGCAGCTTGAACGTGTCCAAAGAAGATCCTTGTGAACAATATTTCGCGAAATGAATTACGACGATGTCATCGCCATTGCGAGAGTGTCAACGTTGGCAAACCAGAGGCAGACGCGTTGCACGACTCTGTTTACGAGCGTATAACAACGTAACCACAATCTGCGCCATATTCTGCATCCCCCTGGAAATGCACGTGTGCACCATGATCCGATGTATGATCGAATTCGTTAAAAACTCTTGATGACTATGGAATCTGTTTTCGGCGAAGGTGGTTTCTCGGTAACCACTCACGTACAAAAGCATGTAATACACATAATGTCAATCTTGTTATAGGTACCTTCAACCTAACCCTAACCCTAACCCAGACCTAAACCGTAACACTAACCCTAAACCTAAACCTAAACCTTATTCCACATAAGAGCAACAAAAAATTGGCATTTGTACGTGAATGGTTAGCAAGTGGCCAATACCGTTTTCGGCATTAATAGGACATTTCTCATTTACGAATTATTCTCAATTGACCGTGGATCTTGTTTTAGTTATTTATTTACGTATATACACAATTATATATATATATATATATATATATATATATATATATATATATATGTATATATATATAATATAATATATATATATATATATATATTATATATATATATATATAATTATATATATATATATATTATATACATATATATATATATATATATATATATATATATATATATATATATATATATATATATTATATACTATATATATATATATATATATATATATATATATATATTAATGTATTACATTTAATTATTAGTATTTTATCAGGCATTTTAATTATTCCTAACTCTTCTTACTAAGGACGTATTTGCCATTTATTGTTTTTATTAATCGATTTTATTTAATTGTTTAACATTTTTAATGTACCTATTTATTTTTAGCAGCAACAAATCCTCCTGTCCGTAGCACATGTTTTGGTTTCGCGATGTTAAAGCACTCGCCAGTGTGCGTGTGCGTGTGCGTGTGCGTGTGCGTGTGCGTGTGCGTGTGCGTGTGCGTGTGCGTGTGCGTGTGCGTGTGCGTGTGCGTGTGCGTGTGCGTGTGCGTGTGCGTGTGCGTGTGCGTGTGCGTGTGCGTGTGCGTGTGCGTGTGCGTGTGCGTGTGCGTGTGCGTGTGCGTGTGCGTGTGCGTGTGCGTGTGCGTGTGCGTGTGCGTGTGCGTGTGCGTGTGCGTGTGTGTGCGTGCGTGTGCGTGTGCGTGTGCGTGTGCGTGTGCGTGTGCGTGTGCGTGTGCTGTGCGTGTGTGCGTGTCGTGTGCGTGTGCGTGTGCGTGTGCGTGTGCGTGTGCGTGTGCGTGTGCGTGTGCGTGTGCGTGTGCGTGTGCGTGTGCGTGTGCGTGTGCGTGTGCGGTGCGGTGCGGGTGCGGGTGCGGTGCGTGTGCGTGTGCGTGTGCGTGTGCGTGTGCGTGTGCGTGTGCGTGTGCGTGTGCGTGTGCGTGTGCGTGTGCGTGTGCGTGTGCGTGTGCGTGTGCGTGTGCGTGTGCGTGTGCGTGTGCGTGTGCGTGTGCGTGTGCGTGTGCGTGTGCGTGTGCGTGTGCGTGTGCGTGTGCGTGTGCGTGTGCGTGTGCGTGTGCGTGTGCGTGTGCGTGTGCGTGTGCGTGTGCGTGTGCGTGTGCGTGTGCGTGTGCGTGTGCGTGTGCGTGTGCGTGTGCGTGTGCGTGCGCGTGCGCGTGCGCGTGCGCGTGCGCGTGCGCGTGCGCGTGCGCGTGCGCGTGTGCGCGTGCGCGTGCGCGTGCGCGTGCGCGTGCGTGCGCGTGCGCGTGCGCTGCGTGCGTGCGGCGTGCGCGTGCGTGTGTGTGTGTGTGTGTGCGTCGTGCGACGTGGTTACATCCACACGTATTTACGTACGTGCATGTTTTTACGTATACATGTTATTTTTACTTCATGAAAAAACGTGGACACGCCAACAGAATAATGGCCTTTCTGATCCCATTTGGACGCAGACACGTGTATTGTGCGTGCGTGCCGGAACGTGTGTGTGCGTGTGATTACGACACGTCGCTCTGTGTCGTATCGTAATATCTTGTAGAACGCTGCCTCTTCAAAAACAACGTCCGCCCCGCCACCTGCCGCGAAGACTTCAGCTGCGCGCGCTCGCAGGCGGCGGCTTCCCCTGGTTCGTCTGGCAAATTGTCAGCTTTTTCAAATGTCACCCGGTGATTGCCGTTCAATGGCGGCGTTCCATCATCGCCTCTGTCTGCGGCTGACATCCACTGAGACAATTGGCTGTCTTCTAAGTCCCATATCGTCGGACAACTTCGGCCAATTACGAGACAACAGACGACCGTTGAAAGCCCATTAAACCGTTTCTACAGCAGCGACGCTGCAGCAGGAACGGTAACACCAGCAGGTGGCCGGCGTGTATCCGTGAGCTGGGAGCGTTGCATTGTTGGTGACACAGTGTAACTGGAACATGTACCATTTACGAACACCTGCCGAAACAAATCGTCAGAAACTACTGGCTTACGTTAGTGTTGTGTTGTGTCGTAGATATACATAAGTGTTTGTTCCAATATAATATTATTACATTATGTAGTCAGATGGTTTTTAATCAAATGAAAATGAAGTATAATTCAAACAGATCATTATAAGTTAAAATAGAAATGCGTTACATTGATTAAATAAAAATTAGGATGCTCAGACGAATTGTGCAATTATAACAAATGCCTTGTATTTTGCTTATTGTCTTATTAATATATAAACAATTTATTTTTATTAATTAATATTTTATGCATTACTTATTATAGATAACACAATATTCCATCGCGTTGGTGATTACACAAATCCCAGCAGCCAGTCACCTGTCGTGCCTGGCGAGATAGGCACAGAACTAACGTATGTCGACAATTGCAGTCATTTCTGACACGCAAGTCTGCTGCGGTCTCAAAAGGATTATGTTCCAATTACATTTTGTCGGCAGCTTAAACAGCTGCAAAGTCTAAGAAAACCGTCTAAAATTAATCATTGCCTTTGCAGCCATATAACAGTAATAGATCCTTTTCGCCAGCTGCCTACCACATGGGCAACATTTTAACGTACCACATGTACCACATGGGCAAACATTTTAAAGTACCACATGTACCACATGGGCAAACATTTTAACGTACCACATGGGCAAACATTTTAATGTACCACATGTACCACATGGGCAAACATTTTAATGTATCACATGTACCACATGGGCAAACATTTTAACGTACCACATGGGCAAACATTTTAATGTACCACATGTACAACATGGGCAAACATTTTAATGTACCACATGTACCACATGGGCAAACATTTTAACGTACCCCATGTACCACATGGGCAAACATTTTAACGTATCACATGTACCACATAGGCAAACATTTTAATGTACCACATGTACCACATGGGCAAACATTTTAATGTACCACATGTACCACATGGGCAAACATTTTAATGTACCACATGGGCAAACATTTTAATATACCACATGTACCACATGGGCAAACATTTTAATGTATCACATGTACCACATGGGCAAACATTTTAACGTACTACATGGGCAAACATTTTAATGTACCACATGTACCACATGGGCTAACATTTTAATGTACCACATGTACCGCATGGGCAAACATTTTAACGTATCACATGTACCACATTAGCAAACATGTTAACGTATCACATGTACCACATGGGCAAATATTTTAATGTATCACATGTACCACATGGGCCAACATTTTAACGTATCACATGTACCACATGGGCAAACATTTTAATGTACCACATGTACCACATAGGCAAAGATTTTGATGTACCACATGTACCACATGGGCAAACATTTTAACGTATCACAAGTACCACATGGGCAAACATTTTAACGTATCACATGTACCACATGGGTAAACATTTTCATGTACCACATGTACCACATGGGCAAACATTTTAACGTACCACATGTACCACATGGGCAACAGTTTAACGTACCACATGTACCACATAGGCAACCATTTTAACGTATCACATTTACCACATGGGGACTCATTTTAACGTATCACATGTACCACATGGGCAAAGATTGTAACGTATCACATGTCCCACGTAGGCAAACATTTTAACGTACCACATGTACCACATGGGCAAACATTTTAACGTACCACATGTACCACATAGGCAAACATTTTAAGGTACCACATGTACCACATGGGCAAAGATTTTAACGTATCACATGTACCATATGGGCAAAGATTTTAACGTATCACATGTACCACATGGGCAAACATTTTAACGTACCACATGTACCACATAGGCAAAGATTGTAACGTATCACATGTACCACATAGGCAAACATTTTAACGTACCACATGTACCACATGGGCAAACATTTTAACGTATCACGTTGACGTTTCTGTGACACGTTTATCCACAGCGCAATTTCATCACTCCTTATTGGCGGCAAACTTGTTGTGTTCCACCCAATTGCTAATGCGGAAACACTGAACGAAGAAAGAATCCCAGGTTCAAGAGAGATCCGAAATAGCGACACAAGACATTTCTCCCAGACCTGCTCCAGCTGATGCTACTTCGGTTTCTTTTAAAGGCATTCAGTAACGTCACGGGTACATTTTTTTATAATCCCGTCACTGTCTTTTGTTAAGTACTCATCTACGCGGCTTAGTGGGCTGAAGCGGCAGAGACAAGCCGGCACTGCGGACAACTGTTCCAAGGCAACACTGGCAAGCGAAGCGGGGTATCACATCACCGAACTTCTCAACTGAAAATCAGTGTGTTAAGTATAAAGCGCGTTTGTGAGAATTATAGCATAATCGTGTGTTAGTCGGTCGTTAAGCTCAGTGGCATTGTTAGTAATACAAATCCCAAGTTCAGTTGGGTTGGTACTGATCCTTGATGACACAGAAACATGGCGATATTAAACACTGTCAGCAATCTGAATGATAGGAAGTCCACAGCTGATTACAATAAAGTCGACCATCAGTTCAGTAATGCAGCCACCTGGCAATTAACGTCGTCCTAAAACTGACCGAATTACATATGAAATGGTAACGTGTGCGAAACTAGTCCGCTAATAAGGTCACCTCGCTATTTAGTTAGCTTTGGCCGTGTCTCGAGGGTACCTTTAATATTGGTCCATTTAGATACATTTGTAATACGTCGCTCAAACGCTGTGTACTTGTGTACTTGGTTAGTCCCTTGACGTTGTCGTCGGGGGACATAGGTGATGCTGTAGCTGCGGTGTTGCGCCACTCCCGCCTGCCTGTCAGTGGCTGTGTCGATGGCTTCAGACTCGGGGAGGCCGTCCATGTCATGACAGGATCAATCCAGTCCTTCATCGGAAGTCCAAGGAGGTGTTTGTCTCCAGTATGTACCATGCATAATCGTCATTCAACGTGTTGAAACAGTTCCCTTCTCTTGACAGTTGCCAACAGAGGCTCGTGTCGTTCCTGCGGAGGTAAGACTTTGTTCCGGACATACTCGGAGGTCTCACGCTCAGTGTAGCAGATGTGGATCAGCTCCCATTTCTTGTCAACATCAGTTAGAAGTATCCACGTCTCATAACCGCATTGAAAGATATATAGTACAATTGATCTGAACAAGCTGTATGTTATTGTGAAGAATATGTCTCTACCTTTCCACATCCTTTCCAATCTAGCAATGGCTGCTGTTGCTGAAGCGTTTCTGGTACAGATGTTTGTGATGCAGTTACCACCCTTAGACAAGGATGCTCGAGGCTGCTGACTTCTGTATTTACGCCTTTCACGATGTTGTCTGCACCGCCTTGTTTGTGGTTTTGACTAGGACTTCGTTTATATCTGTGCTGACCTCCATGTCGTAAGTCTTTGCACTTCGAACTGACGTGTTAGTAAATTGTTGCCGGCGATGTCGTCAATGAAACGAATGTTAGAGACTGAAATGATGCCGATATACACGATGGTTGTGCATGGTATCCTTCACGAAATTCTCCAGGAATATGTTAAGGAGCACTGCGATGAACCTGCATCTTTGTCGGTCTCCCATTGTTGTTCTAAAGCATTCGTCGATCTGACGGCACAGTTGACATCTATGCATAGTGTATCTGTACTTTTAACGAGGCCTTCCTCTGAGTATCTGCTATAGTCCATCGTGCCAGACTTTAGCAAGTGCTATCTTGAAGTTGATGCAGTTCTGCCAAAGATCCCACTCGTGTTCTCTGTGAAGTCTCCCATGTTGAATTTCCCTGCTTTGAAACCTGCTCGTTCTTCAGCCAGAAGTTCTTCAGCCATTGGTTTCAACTGGTTGACAATTGATCCGAGCACTAGGCTGAAAAAGATCTTGTACTCTTTGAAGTACCTTTGACAGCGATTGTTTTCACTTCTGTAGCCACACTTTGTTCTCCCAAGTCGTCTCCCATGGGACAGCGGGAAATGCTGTTGATTCTCGTCCGTTCTGCCAGTACTTCTTTGAGGATACAGTCCTCTCTGGGACACCTTCTCGGTGTCGTCTCACCGCTTCTTCAACGTCTTCCCTTAGGACAGATATGCTTATACAGGATCTCTATTATGGTGAATTGACTACACTGGTTATATTTACGTCTGGCGGCAAGTTGTATTTGTAGAGATCATTGTAGCAAGTAGCGACAGGGGCGTCGATCCGGTTTTAAAAGTGTGTTGGCGACGGGGGAGCAATTTATATGTATGTATTTTTATGTGTATATATATAATTTTAATATATGTATATATATATATATATATATATATATATATATATATATATGGTGCTAATTCTAAAATAAACAAAGGCCTTTATGTTATGCTATTTAAAGTAGTTATGTTGGCTACATATATTTGAAGAGGGGACATGGCTCACCCCAATCCCTGAAAATTTGGAGGCTAGACTTTGGACCCATAACTGCTTGCCTCATTCGTAGAGTGACAACACGGACTTATGTGCATATAAGTCCGTGGCACTAAGTCCATGGCATTACTATTTTCCCTATAGTTCTACTAGTGTGTTCTATTTATATCTATGGTCCGTGGTGACAAGATACATATGTTACACGGGTGCCAGTGTAGGACTTCCCAATCCCACCATTTGGCAAAGAAATTTGTCATCACTAAAATGGGATCAAATTACACAAAGTGCATGAATCCGCTGGTTCAGCCGTAGGCGATATAAGTATCCACCAGGGCGACCAGGCTGCAATCTAAGGGGTGACAGGACAAACACAAATTAATAAACTATAATGTGCCTGATGGCTAGTGCCTATTAATATATCAACACAAAGGTGCAAATTCACAGAGCCCGGCATGATGAATATTTACTGAACTAAGATCTAGTTGCGGTCAACCAAGTAATTTATCTAATAATTTTCAACTGGGTAGTCGGAAGTTTATATATGAACTCGTATATTAATTTTCTACTAGGCCGATGTAGGGCTTTTAAGAGAGGGGAGTGATCAGCCTCGCTTCCAGAGAGACGGGCTGCATCTATCTGAGAGCGGAGTTGGCAGATTGCTGTTGAATCTGTCTCTCCCAGAACAGCCACCGAAACAAAACAAACGCCAACATCAACAACAACATCGACACGTGTCAAACGCAACGAACCACGACCGATTGCCGAACGCCAGAGTGGCACCTCACGGTAAGTGGACAGTGGTCAAACGTCGTACTCGTCTGTCGATGGGCAAGTGTGCCAAATGCGGTGAGACGAACCACGTCACTGCCACCTGCAGACACCCTGACAAAGTGTTGTGTCGTCAGTGCGGGGAACGAGGACATAAAGAAAAGCATCACTCCCGTGATTAGGAAATGGGCCTAAACGATCTGGCCATGGAACTTTCCCTGAACACACAAACCGAGAACTGTGATTCAACGCGGTTTTGTGTTCCGAATCCAACAGCGGACAAAATACGTAAATGGGATCTACCTTCCCTAATTAATTTAAATGCCAGATCTTTGAACAGTGAAAAAGATGGAGTATTTGAAAATACGTGATCATTTAATCACCAACATTGACACTGTAATGCGAAAACACCCAGAATGTGGTGTGATCATAACTGGCGATTTCAACCAGTTGCGGGATAACTTTATGAAAACCCACTATAGATTTGTCCAAGTAGTTAATGTTGTAACACGTGGACAGCGATATTAGACAAAATGTGGACGAATATGGAGGAGGTGTACACCCTGCCTGTTACTATTTCCGAACTGGGGTCATCGGACCAAATGGTTTTCTTGAACCTAAAGCGAAAACTCAGTTATACTGGATGCGACGACGGTTAACGTAAGGTGTATGGGGCCAAAAGAAAAAGCCACATTCAGTATGGCTTTATCAGCCATCAAATGGGAACCCCTATTTAGGCTTGATTCATGTGCAGATCAGTATTCATATTATCAAACGATTATTTGCAACCTGATGGAAATATGCTTTCCTGCTAAAATTGTTACGAGGCATACGGCTGATAAGCCATGGGTCACAGACTGGTTCAGAGACTTAGTTCGTAAAAGACAGCGAGCTCACATGAGTGGTGATTTGAATCAAGCAAAAAATATTGCGTAATAAGGTCAACCGAGCCGCTTCGAAACTTAAGTATAATTTTTACCAAACACAAATTGCAGCAATGCATCAATCGGGATCCCACGATTGGTGGAAGCATGTGAAAACAATAATGGGACTTAAAACAAATGGCAAATCATGCATGCAAGGTCTAGCTAACAAAACAACGGATGGTGATTGTGGCTTACTGGCCAATACAATGAATGATTTCTTTGTGTCTGTGAGTGACCATTTGCCTCGGTTAAATAAGAGTCACAAGGTGTTCGACGTTAACGAGGAACTGCCGGATCAGTATGTGATAAGCGTATGTACTACTTTTAAAGCCTTGGAGAGTGTTAAAGCCAACAAGGCTACTGGGCCTGACAACATCCCTGCATGGGTGTTAAGAAATTATGCAAATGTTCTCGCCCCTCCATTAACTGCTATTTTTAACAATTCATTAAGAGAGGTTACTCCCTATGGAATGGAAAATGGCCAATGTAATACCGTTGCCAAAAACAAGCCCCCTGTGTCGATTGAAAAAGACATTAGCCCAAATTTTCACTAACTCAATAGCTGCCAAGGTGTTTGAATCAATAATAATGAAATGGGGGGGATGAAACAATTGAAGGTGAAATGGATGCTAAGCAATTTGGGAATTAGGGAACGTCCACACAGACGTTCTTGTCGAACTGGTTCATATGTGGTATAAGGCGACAGATAAATTGAATTCTTATGTCAGAGTTGTAATGCTAGACTTTAGCAAAGCGTTTGATCTTATTAATCATCATTTGTTGCTAGATAAGCTACAGTCATGGGTTGCCCGCATATTTTAAGATGGATGGCAACATTTCTATTAGACAGAGCTCAACGAGTAAAAATAGGAAATGAATATTCCCATTCTGGTCATCCAATGGGGGAGTACCGCAAGGGACATTGTCTGGACCTAAATGTTTCCTTGTTTATATAAATGATTTAAGAACGACTGTTCCATTATATAAGTATGTAGATGACAGTACGTTATTTGAAATATGCGACAGAAATGATGTATCTTTATACAAGAGTCGGTTGATATTGCTGCTAGATGGACAGAACAGAATGACATGAAAATTAATTCGGAAAAATCAAAAGAAATAATCATTAGTTTTGCACAAGATGGCAATTTCAGAAGCACTATCCCGAATATAAAGATTGATGGGAGGGATATAGCACAAGTTTGCCAGCCAAACTATTAGGTGTGACCATTTCTCAGGATCTGACATGGAACAAACACGTGGATATATTGTGAAAAAGGCTGGTAAACGCTTGTACATGTTATATCAGTTAAAGCGTGCAGGGATTACCAGAAAGATCTGGTCAGTGTATATGTTAGTGTGGTGAGACCAGTTCTAGAATATGCATGTCCTGTATGGCACCCTAACTTGCCCCAATATTTGTCTGACAATATTGAAGTTATACAAAAAAGGGCACTAAAATGTATTTTCCTGGATTGGGTTACGCGAAATACTTAGACGTGTTAACCTGGATACGTTGAATGTAACTGGACACATTTGTCAAAAAATATTTTGATAAAATTAAAGTCGGCACACACAGATTAAATTATCTGCTGCCTGACAAAAGACATATCAAATATAATGTTAGACAACAAAATGTGTACCCGTTACCAGTTACTAGAACGAATAGATTCCGTAACTCCTTTATACCGTGGGCTTTATACAACTGTCAGTAAAAAGGCTATTAACATGGTATGATTTGCGGTATCAAATGTATTTCTATTGTATTTGTATGATGTTTTGATGAGTTAATTGTAACCTATTGTAATGTCAATCCAACTCAGTTGAGTTGCTAATAAAACTTGTGTTATTATTATTATTATATGCCTGTAAATTTGTTTTTATGAACTGAAAAAGTGGGGCGGCATTTCCTAGGCCGAAAAGTGGAGGGACGTGGTCCACTCGTCCCCCACCGATCGACGCCCATGCTGTGTAGAACTTCCCAATCCTACATTTTGGCAAAGAAATTTGTCATCACTCAAATGGGAATAAATTACACAAAGTGCAGGAATCCGCCGCTTCGGTCGTAGGCGATAAGCATCAAGCAGGCAAGGGGTGAATGTGAAACACAAATTTCATAATTTATAATGTGTTTGATGGCTAGAACCTACTAATAGTATCAACACAAGGATGCAAACTGATAGAGCACGGCAGCGGCGGTGTCGCGCTTACATTTTTGCGGTCGCTATAAACTTATATTGACGTTTCTGCGCATGCGCGATAAGTATAAAATCACCAATGTGCAGCGAAACGACAAAGCAATTTTTGGTATGAATGCCTCGGGCTGTTCGTCAACTCTCCTGGGATGATCACTGTGAAGAGTTGCTTAAAATGTCGTTCAATACCTTACTTTTGTTTTAAATCACCGTCACGGATTAAGGCGCACTATAGTCACGTTTGCTATCAAAACATGCTTCGAAACTTGTTTGCCTTTTGTTAAATCGCTACAAATATCTTTATATATAGATCCTAACGAACAATCCGTAATATTTCTACCATAAATGCACTGTCGTTTCGCTGCACATTAATGATTTTCATTTATCGCGCATGCGTCAATTGGAACGTTTATAACGCCGGAAAAATTTAAGTGCTACTCCGGCATGATGATTATTTACTGAAGTAAGATCAAGTTGCGCGCTGTGGCCAGTCGATTTTCTAATGGGTGGTCGGAACTTCATATCGCGAGTTTATTGTCTAGCTAGTCCTGTGTAACGACTTTTAAGAGAGAGGAATGGTGAGTCAGGTTATATGCCTCGCAATTGTTCTGAGCTTAAAAGTGGGGGGACAATTCCTATGCTGTCCCCCACGCTGAAAAGTGGGGGACGCGTCCCCCCATCCCCACCGATCGACGCCCGTGAGTAGCGGTATATTGTCAGGCAAAATTCAATTCAAAATAATTGACCAATAATTAAAGGGTTAAATTCTGAGTGAATAATCTAAAAAATTCTTAAGTAGTGGTTCTGCAATTTTCTTAGAAGAAACGTTATTGTTCTTCATCTACCAATAGAGCTTTAGATGTTCCTAGTTGGATAACGGGTTTCACAACTATGTAAATATTTACGTATTATACTTCGTTCACCTCTCATACAATTGGAAATGCTGTCCGTTTTCGTGCACTGCTTGTGCACTCTATACATTGTTTATATCGATTGATTGGTTAATAACTGCTTAACTGACTAATCAATTAATTGGTTGGTTAGTTAATGCATACCGCCTTCGGTGGTATCATTACTACTGATAGAGGAACGTATTTCGTTGCATCCTCGCAGTCGGGTCTTTGAAGTGGTGGCCAGTTGAACCGCTAGATCATCCATCTTCTTTTTTAAGACGTCTAATGGTGTCTCGGATTTTGACCAACCACCGACTTGTCATCGTCTTGAAGCCGCTGACGGTTTAAGGAAGTGTCACTCTATCGGTGCCTCCTCCATCAAACGTCAGCCCATACGTCACTGGTCGCCTTCCAAAAATAAGTGTAAAGACAGTTCTATTTATACAGAAGTACACATTACCGGAGTGGACATTTGAACCTTTTAACCTATTTAAATTTTTAATTGTATATTTCAGTTTAATTTAAAGCCAATTTGGGCGGTATTTTGTTGAGTTTTTATTATGGAATTGATTTATTAAAACATTACATAAATTATGTTGCACTGCATCGCCATCAAAATATACATCATCATATGTAATAAATATAGATTGTGAAAGTTTATTTTTGCTTCTGTATATGCAGATCGTCCTTTCGGAAGAACGTCATGTCTGTGAGCAGTGTGTTCGTGCGGCTGTGTGTGTGTGTGTGTGTGTGTGTGTGCGTGCGTGCGTGCGTGCGTGCGTGCGTGCTGTGTGTGTGTGTGTGTGTGTGTGTGTGTGTGTGGTGTGTGCGTGCGTGCATGCGTGCGTGCGTGATTGTGCACGCGTGTGTGTGCGTAAATGAACGTACAATACAACACAATAACACTCTATTGTCCTTGAAGGGAAATTCGTTTGCAGCGTTAATAAAATTAAACATATACATAAAGTCATAATGGAGTAAAGAATAAAAATAAATAGATAAATACATAATTAAGACAGCATCTAAATCTTAATCATCATAACAAATTAAAAGCCTAAATTATATTATAGTCGTACTTGTGATCAACGCAACACAAATGATAAATACCCCATATTATACACATAATGAAGTATTTCTTGTCATTTATAATTCCTGTGGCTTTTCGCGCTACCTGCGCATCCTACCGAGCAGTGAGTGTGTGTGTGTGTGTGTGTGCGTGTGCGTGTGCGTGTGCGTGTGCGTGTGCGTGTGCGTGTGCGTGTGCGTGTGCGTGTGCGTGTGCGTGTGCGTGTGCGTGTGCGTGTGCGTGTGCGTGTGCGTGTGCGTGTGCGTGTGCGTGTGCGTGTGCGTGTGCGTGTGCGTGTGCGTGTGCGTGTGCGTGTGCGTGTGCGTGTGCGTGTGCGTGTGCGCGTGCGCGTGCGCGTGCGCGTGCGCGTGCGCGTGCGCGTGCGCGTGCGCGTGCGCGTGCGCGTGCGCGTGTGTGTGCGTGCGTGCTTGTGGTGCAAGCGTGTGTGCGTGCCGCGTACGTGCGAGTCAAAGTATCACAGACTCGCTAACTGTCAGCCAGGATGGAAGCAATGACACAATTAAGCTCAGAACCAAGGCATGTGTGACATTCAGTTGTGCTGGGACCAGTGGCTTATTGGGAGAATGCATTGGACCTTGGCGCCTATGTTTTACTGTATTACACCACTGCATGGTCCTCTTTTCGTTATTCTAGATACACCACTGACGGCGGCAATTGTCCACGAAACGTCGAAAACTACTTTCATTACGATATGAACCAAACATGCCCACGTTTTACGTGGGTTACAATTAGTCGTCTTTGAAAGCATAGGTAGCTATTTAGCTTAGCTATGTTGTGAGACCAGGGTGTCTGTGCCGCCCGTTTTGCCTTCGAAATGGGAAGGCAGTTTGATGTTTCGCCGGGCGTCGAGGATGTTGATTGTTTTGGTTTTTGGTGAGGCTCAAGAGGTGTGACGTGTGGTTTCGCCGCTCGCCCCCCCCAATCAAATTTATCAAATCCTGCAATTCATCTCGATAACTTGGTAAGCACAGATATTTACAGGGAAAATGTTACATTCTTTGCACTCTTTCTTACGGTGAAACATGTTCTACCGTATAAACTATGTCGATTATAACATCTCTACAAAGGGACAGAAACAACTGACGTAAACAATGATGTGTTGTTGTCTATCCCGTTTCAGTGTCACAGAAGTCAATGAATAGAGAACTTGGATACAAGCAGAGACGATGAATGGCGACAGCCAAACGGCGACAATCCTTGTTGAGTGCTTTGGTCAAAACGACAAAAATCCACGTGATCCCGTTTGGTCAAAACAGCGACAATTCACGTGATCCCGTTTGGTCAACACAGCGACAATCCTCATTATACACTTTGGTCAAAACAGCGACAATCCTCATGATACACTTTGCTCAAAACAGCGATAATCCTCGCGATACCCTTTCGTCAAAACGGCGACAATCTCCCTGATACCCTTTGGTCAAAACAGCGACCATCCTCTCGATACCCTTTGGTCAAAACAGCGACAATCCTCTCGATACCCTTTGGTCAAACAGTGACAATCCACGTGATCCTGTTTGGTCAAAACAGCGACAATCCTCTCGATACCCTTTGGTCAAAACAGCGACAATCCTCTCGATATCCCTTGGTCAAAACAGCGATAATCCTCTCGATACCCTTTTGGTCAAAACAGCGACAATCCTCTCGATACCCTTTGGTCAAAACAGTGACAATCCACGTGATCCTGTTTGGTCAAAACAGCGACAATCCTCGTGATACCCTTTGGTCAAAACGACGACAAAAACGTACATTGGCACGACGTCATGTAATATTGTCATATATGTCACATATACACTCTAGTGGATAAGCACCTAATGAGTATCTACTGCTGATAGGTTGTATACGCGTTGCCATCATATTGGCCTGACTGGTTGTAACGTGTTACAATATATATATATATCATATATATATATATATATATATATATATATATATATATATATATATATATATATATATATATATATATATATATATATATATATATTATATATATATATATATATATATATATATATATATATATATATATATATATATATATATATATATATATATATATATATATATATATATATATATATATATATATTGTACTGCATAACATCCTTTTACATCATGTTAGTGCTGTAATGTTAATGGCGCATGGGTTGGCGAACTGTGGCGACGCACGGCGGAACGTGGAGAAACAGCGAGTAACCGGGAAGTGACGTCACGGTCAAACAACGTCACTTCCTCCCACGTCTAACATCTCGGGACACACGTCTAACACCACAGGACATATTTTGGGATTAACCCGGAATATCATTGTTCACTGCAGCGGGCAGCAATGGAAGACTTCAGTGCATTTAAACGACAACAGCCAGCGAGGTTAGTGAACTTTGTCTTTCTAGGCTTGTCTCAATGGCGCTTGAGGATTCACTTATCATAGACATAGGCACCGGTGACGGCGTTTGGCATGCTCATATAACATGTTTTACTATAGTTCATTGAGCTGTACGAATGATTGTCTGGCTATAGCGTATAGACCAAGGTGGATATTTGTGAACGAATGCAGTGTGGCTTGATACTGAAATCGGGATGGCGGTCGATTGAACTGTCTCCAGGGAATAAAGTTTAAAGTGCTCTGGTCAGTCCTAAATACTGCGGTATATGATGACGTACGCTTAGTTTTACGTTTACAAATATACACACGGTCGAACAAAACTATTACAAAATTATTAAATGTTCGGTAAGCCTCAACGGAAATAATGGAAACGACAGTGGGTAGTTTCACCCCCTTGTAAAAAATACCGACAGTGCCAGAGAAATAACATTAGTGAAACGTTCCTTAATAAGTTAATCGCAAAGTCTAACATCGACTGCATCTCCATAAATTCCGTAGAATAAAACGGACGAGCTGCACCAGTAGTAACGACGCACACGTCATATGGAGACCCAGGTATGCTATTTAATATGCTCGTTTCCTTTTATTTTAGGACAGCTTTTTATTTATGTTATGCAACAAGTTTACATATATTAGAATATATTGGTTTTACCCAAGCCGTCTTCGTACACATAAATGCAGGTCCTGTCGCGAGTAATGTCACCTGACGATAACAGTCAAATAACAATGATGTTGAATTTATTCTGTATGAATGGCGACATCTAGCGACTACGTTTCTCAAACGACTGCATCAAAATGATACTTTACGCTGTCAGTTGTAACTAGTGCTTAATTCTACGAATATTGACAAATATACACGTTATCGTCTCGTTCTATATCTTGTATCTTTATAATTTTACAATACACATATTTTTTTTACAAATCATTACGTATTACCTGATCATATGCTGCAGTGTAAGGCCTATTGTAGATAATAGATTATTGAAATATTATAAGATGTTGTCGAAACTACAAAGTGTATAATACAGACATGGGAATGCTCTGGAAAGTGTGACACACCTGACTGTCCGTCCGTCCGTCCGTCCGTCCGTCCGTCCGTCCGTCCGTCCGTCCGTCCGTCCGTCCGTCCGTCCGTCCGTCCGTCCGTCCGTCCGTCCGTCCGTCCGTCCGTCCGTCCGTCCGTCCGTCCGTCCGTCCGTCCGTCCGTCCGTCCGTCCGTCCGTCCGTCCGTCCGTCCGTCCGTCCGTCCGTCCGTCCGTCCGTCCGTCGTCGTCCGTCCGTCCGTCCGTCCGTCCGTCCGTCCGTCCGTCCGTCCGTCCGTCCGTCCGTCCGTCCGTCCGTCCGTCCGTCCGTCCGTCCGTCCGTCCGTCCGTCCGTCCGTCCGTCCGTCCGTCCGTCCGTCCGTCGTCGTCCGTCCGTCCGTCCGTCCGTCCGTCCGTCCGTCCGTCCGTCCGTCCGTCCGTCCGTCCGTCCGTCCGTCCGTCCGTCCGTCCGTCCGTCCGTCCGTCCGTCCGTCCGTCCGTCCGTCCGTCGTCGTCCGTCCGTCCGTCCGTCCGTCCGTCCGTCCGTCCGTCCGTCCGTCCGTCCGTCCGTCCGTCCGTCCGTCCGTCCGTCCGTCCGTCCGTCCGTCCGTCCGTCCGTCCGTCCGTCCGTCCGTCCGTCCGTCCGTCCGTCCGTCCGTCCGTCCGTCCGTCCGTCCGTCCGTCCGTCCGTCCGTCCGTCCGTCCGTCCGTCCGTCCGTCCGCCAGCCATAGTCTAACCTATACAGTTCCGGGAATCGGGAGGTTCTAGAGCCAGAGTAAACAATTCATTATCACAGTGGTTTTACATCAAATAAATAAAGACAAAACATATTGACAGTATCAGTGAACTATCCCGTTTTTCACTTTATGTCTGATGATCAAAATACAAATGTTATACAATTACCAGTGGTAAACGGCATTACAGCAATACAGTTTTAAGACAAAATACAATATTGTTATTATAGTGTATTCACTTTATGCAATTGCTATAGTATTGAGGCAAAACCTGGAGAACAATGGCGTACATCATGCCATTATGTATAATGGCGTACATCATGTCATTATGTATAATGGCGTACATAATGCCATTATGTATAATGGCGTACATCGTGTCATTATGTACAATGGCGTTCATCATGCCATTATGTATAATGGCGTACATCATGTCATTATGTACAATGGCGTACATCATGCCATTATGTCTGTTACACACCTCCCGTAACTGATTATATGTAATAGTTAAATAATCACTAAAATAGTATTATAATAGTTTGTAAAGGATTCATTCTTGAATATTATAATTGTATACAGTATCTTCAATATCATGCTATCACATGACAGTAATGTGTGTCAATGCCCGCGCCAGCGCGTGTGTCATTAAGTCGTGATCACAATAATTACATCAGAACGTCATGTCTACATTGTCACCGGAGTTTACACTAATATCTTATATCAGTCAATATACACTACCAGGACATTTTCAAATTCCCCACTACACCTGTTCAAACGTGTGGCGTCACCTGGAGGATGTATGACCACTCCATTTATCCCCTGAAAAGTAAACAGCTCCAAATAATTACCTTTGGCGTTTTAATGGATACATTTGTCTTTTTAATTGAGTAAAAAACAATTTATCATAGGAAGCGAATGAACATAGAGGCTGTGAACCTCCATACCTGGGCGGCGATATAGTTACCCTACTTCTGAGTTAGCGTATTCATATATAGACTTACGTTCGTCAATGATCGTCATCGACTCTGTGAAATATCACATTCTGCTTAAACAACTTCAGCTAATTTTAGCTAAGTGTCGAAGTAACGATAATATATATATATATATATATATATATATATATATATATATATATATATATATATATATATATATATATTTACGAGTATATATATACGAGCGATATTAGACCAGCAATATGTGTGCATAGTAGTAATAAATGTTTATTCAGAGAGCACGTCATGTTTTGTCTACGTCACCTACAAATGATCAGGCTACTACAGGATGACACAGGTTGACGAAGTTACAGTCATCGTGCCTATGTCTGTGTAGGCCACTTGTGAATCTGTTGAAGTTCCAACCATGACGGCACGCTCTGTGTCCCTCGCCTGCAAGTTGTAAAAGTAGCTTGATGTACGACACATCGACATCATATAAGAATCTCAGATATGTACTGATAATACAATATACTAGACACAAGATAGTTGATTAAGTTTATCACAAGAGAGAACATTGTCTTGTGTCTTGTGGTCAGCACAAAATCATAAAAAGAGTAATTACACATGCATTCGCAGACACATTTTCCATACATTTACACTGGTTCTGGCGGTGGTGACAAGGTTACACAATTTAAATCATTATAAAATAAATACATAAATTAATAGTATTGATTTGAAATAAATATTTTAAAATTAATTAAATACAATAAATAAATAAAATAAATATTAATTTAAAATTAATTATTATTTAATTACATTTTAAAACCTAGGATTTATTGATACTCTTGATAACTTGAGATTTGTGAATAATCGGATTTAGGTTTTGTATTGTATTGACATGGGGATAAAACTGCTCAATATCTTTGCTTTCTTTGTCCTAAATACCCTGAGTGTTCTGTCTGATGGTAGCATGTTGTAATATTGAGACAAGATGTGACACAAGTCACTCATGATTTCTATACCCTTTCTCTTCGCTCTCGTCTCATTAGCTGATTTAGTCCAGTCTGTCTCACTCCTAATAGAAGTGACGAAAGCATTCGAGAGCGGTCATTTCAAAATTTATTTGAAGCAAAGATTGTTGTTACGTCATTGTAAAATGTATTTCGAAACTCAATTTAAGACAGGTACAGATTAACTACTTGTGAAATACAGAGAAAATAGCAGTGTTCGCAAGCGGGTTGACGGTATTGTGGTTCTAATTACGTGATCAATACAACAATTGCTTAAAGTTTGACTAAATGGACTTCTGGACAAAGACTAAGTACCCGTCCAACACAGTGTGCGTTGTGTTGTGAGCCTCACTAAACGAGACAAGACACAACCCGTTCCCACCTCATTTTCCGCAATCGTGTTCAAAGTCAAAATTACTGCAATATATAAACAATTTGAAAATAATAACTTATCTTCGTACTATTTCGCACTTTCTAAGTGAGTCTTTGTTTGAGGGAAATCTGTCAAACGTACAACGGAAGTTTCATCTGTGGCAGTTACGTTGTCGCGCTTACATGTTTCCGGCATTAGAAACGTTCCGGTTGACGTTTCTGCGCATGCGCGATATATGTAAAATCATCAATGTGCAGCGGAAAGACAAAGCAATTATGGTATAAATATTACGGGTTGTTCGTTAGGATGTACATAACCTATCAGCAAAGTTATTTGTTGCAAATTAACACGAGGGAAACAAGTTTTGAGGTATATTTTGAGAGCAATCACGTGACTCTAGTGCGACATAATCCGTGACAATGATTTATAAAAAACGGAATATTTTATTGCATTGAACGATATTTTAGGAAACTCTTCACAGTAATCATCACAGGAATGTTAACGAACACCTCGTGGCATTTATACCGAAAATACTTTGTTGTTTCGCTGGACATTGATGATTTTACATTTATTGCGCATGCGCAGAAACGTCAACGGGAACGTTTTTAACGACCGAAAAAGTGTAAGCGCGACAACGTCCGTATGCGACAGAATACATATCTGGTTCGAGTCGTTGGGAATCGGATCATGAATGAAAATGGCAAAATAGTATAAGAACAATATGGCGGCGGACGAGGTCAACGTGCCCTGTTCTAGTACTCACCTTCTGACGGCCCCATATGTCAATGATAAGATCTTCGTTTTTGAGATATTCGACAAACTGCAAAACAATAAATATAGTTAAACTGTAATATGAGACGTTATGTGTCAACATTGTTGACACTAGAGTTGCAACTATGTGCCCAGCTCCGGAGATACCATAGCACTTTCATGTCATGTATAACAGGTGTATAACATAAGGATATCATGCGTTGCCGCAATGCTTTTCAGGGAAAGGCTTGACTTGGTAATATAATTCCCATATTGCGAAATTAGTTTTTGATATTGTATGGTACTTATTATCACAGTTGTTAGTAATAAACAGAAACACAACTGCAAGTGAAAGGGATTCAGATTTACAAACGAATTCATAACATACAATGTTGCACATGCGTACATGATATGTTAGCATTAATGTAGATGTCATCTAATAATTGTTTATGCTATTGCGGTCTTCAAAGCAAGTTCTGCCTGAAAAAAAAACGACCGCAAAGTAAAAGTAAGAGAAACTATCCCAGAGTGTTACGTGATAATTCCTAGTTTCTTACAGTTGATTAATTTCAGTTGTGTTTGGTGAGGTCGATGCCACTGTCGCCCTACATGACATGATATGTGGAGTCGGCTTATACATTATTTGTTTGGACGTCTGTTGCCTACCTGCTTCGTCACATGACGGAAGGTGAACAGCTTCTTGTGGTCATAGGCTGGATTCACCCCTTCTTCTTCACCCGTCTTAGTTGTTTGTTCGTCTTGGTACATCCTGTATTCACAGTACGTCTGAAACAAATTTCTGATAATTAAACAGCGTATTGTAATATGTAATTTATCTAGTTCTTGTTATTTGCCTTGCTTAATTATAAATATATATATATATATATATATATATATATATATATATATATATATATATATATATATATATATATATATATATATATATATATATATTATATATATCTAATTATATATATATATGCTAATTATATATATATATATATATATATGCTAATTATATATATATGCTAATTATATATATATATATATATATATATATATACTATATATATAATTATATATATATATATGTATATAATTATATATTGTTAATAATATAATATATATATATATATATATATATATATAATTAGCAACCTACTAAGAAATTAAACAAGATGCCCATCCATCGTTCACAAAACACGAGGTGCTCTCTTATCGTTCACTTCTAATACTGCTATTCTTCTTTCTATATTGTCCGATCAAACCAAAGTATTTACAAAATGTAACAATACACCTTGGCGTTACATTTCAGCCTCGAAGTGATACACAGCACATCATAGACAATTACCATATATTGATGCATTGTTCTTAAAATACAATTATTTAAATGATGTTAATTTGGTCAAATGTTTATCTTTTACGATAATGCATATTTAATCGACTCACTGAGCGATATCTGCTTGGCAGTTCCAGAGCGTGTTGTATCTCCACTTTGATGTAAAGATCGCTCCAAATCTGTAGCATCACACAACGTCACATCAGATGACAGCGGTTATTGTGACAACGTGTACACAACATAAACATACCACTGCAAATCGTAACATTAAGTTTAAGTAAACATGACTATGACACATTTGTGTATTAACAATATTAAAAAATCATCCTTTCATAGACCTCTTTTGTTATTATTTGCTGTAATGAAACACAACTATTACAACTGATCTAATTCTGATGTGCATATAAATATATATGGTTATTGGGGTATACGTGCGTACTTTTGTATGATAAATTGGTTAATAAAAATATAACTCATTATGGCTATGTTACATCTGTACAAAGTATAGTTACGTTAAATAGGTTTATGATTAAGTAACCGACCAGTTCCTCCGGCTCCTGCTTGTCTTTGCTAGTCAGCTCCTTTCCATCTTTCCCGCAGGGTGTTATTGCTACTTGTAGGCGACCTAATAAAGACAGTCATCTGCTCACATTTATGACATAATCCCCACACTGGAGAGTCATTTCTACAAATTTAAGTAAACCATAATTCCAAAAAATTTGTAGTTGCGCCGTCGCAACGTACCAACAGTCATTACTATTCAACTGGTCGTTATGGTTAGGCATTAGATTAAAAAATATATATATATTTATGGTTAGGCATAATTATATTTTTACATAGAAACTGTATTATATGTTCAAATTTGTCAGAAGACGCGTTTCAAAAGAAACATTGTCACAGCAATCAGGCAAATGATAACGTTACAGTATATGTTACCCTGAATACCATAGATTACATTAAAGTGGAGGGTAATTGCTTGTTTAATTATAATACCTAGAGTTAAGTTGAAACAATAAGAGCAATCGGCTGAATTATAATATTTTGTCGATATAATGGGTACCTCGTGACAACGTATAAAGGTTTACCTTACGGTCTTCGGGGTAGTCACGGTGTTCCGTTTCATCGTCAAAACGAGCAAATACAGTTATTTAATAGTATTTTAGTTCTTGTTAAAAATAGGCATCAACACGAATTGTGCGAACCATAGAATTAACGAAAACTGATTAATGGAATTTGCATAAAGATCTGTCCCGTATGTCCAAACCTTGTTTCATCCTGCGGTTATATGTCACTTCTAGACTGTCCTCCAGTGCCGTCCTGTTGGCTAGAGGCTGCAGGTTGACGTAGACACTCCCGAGATGGACCTCCGTGTCGGGGTCCTCCCAGAACGGATCCCGATCCTAAAATTGCAATAGAACCTTGAGTGGTGTACATGTATGAAACCATTACTACTTTAAATTTAAAAAGAGCTGGCATTTTTCATGTAAATTTCAACAATCACCAACAATCGTCATCCTAGTGTTTACCATCGTTTCTCCATGCACGTTCTTATAGTCACCAAATGTCATCTTCAACTCAGTACTACCGTGCGTTGATCCCAGTTTCATCCCAGGTTTACCTTGGGCAGACCATACTCTACATCCCACTCTTACTTTGGGCAGACCGTACCCTTCATCCCAGTCTTACCTTGGGCAGACCATACTCTTCATCCCAGTCGTACCTTGGGCAGACCATACCCCTTCATCCCAGTCTTACACTGGGCAGACCGTACCATTCATCCCAGTCTTACCTTGGGCAGACCATACCCTTCATCCAAGTCTTACCTTGGGCAGACCATACCCTTCATCCCAGTCTTAGCTTGAGCAGACCATACCTTTCATTCCAGTCTTACTTTAGGCAGACCTTACTCTTCAGCCCAGTCTTACCTTGGACAGACCATATTCTTCATCCCAGTCTTACCATGGGTAGACCATACTCTTCATCCCAGTCTTACTTTGGGCAGACCATACTCTTCATCCCAGTCTTACCTTGAGCAGACCATACTCTTCATATCAGTCTTACCTTGGGCAGACCATATTCTTCATCCCAGTCTTACCATGGGCAGACCATACTCTTCATCCCAGTCTTACCTTGAGCAGACCATATTCTTCATCCCAGTCTTACCTTTGGCAGACCATACTCTTCATCCCAGTCTTACCTTGGGCAGACCATACCCTTCATCCCAGTCTTATCTTGGGCAGACCATACTCTTCATCCCAGTCTTACTTTAGGCCGACCATGCTCTTCAGCCCAGTCTTACCTTGGACAGACCATTCTCTTCATCCCAGTCTTACACTGGGCAGACCATATTCTTCATCCCAGTCTTACCATGGGCAGACCATACTCTTCATCCCAGTCTTACTTTGGGCAGACCATACTCTTCATCCCAGTCTTACCTTGAGCAGACCATATTCTTCATCCCAGTCTTACCTTTGGCAGACCATACTCTTCATCCCAGTCTTACCTTGGGCAGACCATACTCTTCATCCCGGTCTTACCTTGGGCAGACCATACTCTTCATCCCAGTCTTACCTTGGGCAGACCATACTCTTCATCCCAGTCTTACTTGGGCAGACCATACTCTTCATCCCAGTCTTACCTTGGGCAGACCATACTCTTCATCCCAGTCTTACCTTGGGCAGACCATACCTTCATCCCAGTCTTACCTTGGGCAGACCATACTCTTCATCCCAGTCTTACCTTGGGCAGACCATATTCTTCATCCCAGTCTTACCTTCGGCAGACCATACTTTCATCCCAGTCTTACCTTGGGCAGACCATACTCTTCATCCCAGTCTTACCTTCGGCCGACCATACTCTTCATCCCAGTCTTACCTTGGCAGACCATACTCTTCATCCCAGTCTTACCTTGGCAGACCATACTCTTCATCCCAGTCTTACCTTGGCAGACCATACTCTTCATCCCAGTCTTACCTTGGACAGACCATACTCTTCATCCCAGTCTTACCTTGGCAGACCATACTCTTCATCCCAGTCTTACCTTGGGCAGACCATATCTCTTCATCCCAGTCTTACCTTGGCAGACCATACTCTTCATCCCAGTCTTACCTTGGGCAGACCATACTCTTCATCCCAGTCTTACCTTGGACAGACCATACTCTTCATCCCAGTCTTACCTTGGACAGACCATACTCTTCATCCCAGTCTTACCTTTGGCAGACCATACTCTTCATATCAGTCTTACCTTGAGCATACCATATTCTTCATCCCAGTCTTACCATGGGCTGACCATACTCTTCATCCCAGTCTTACTTTAGGCCGACCATGCTCTTCAGCCCAGTCTTACCTTGGACAGACCATACTCTTCATATCAGTCTTACCTTGGGCAGACCATACCCTTCATCCCAGTCTTATCTTGGGCAGACCATACGCTTCATCCCAGTCTTACCTTGGGCAGACCATTCTCTTCATCCCAGTATTACCATGGGCAGATCATACCCTTCATCCCAGTCTTACATTGGGCAGACCATACTCTTCATCCCAGTCATACCTTGGGCAGATCATACCCTTCATCCCAGTCTTATCTTGGGCAGACCATACGCTTCATCCAGTCTTACATTGGGCAGACCATACTCTTCATCCCAGTCTTACCTTGGGCAGACCATATTCTTCATCTCAGTCTTACCTTCGGCAGACCATACTCGTCATCCCAGTCTTACCTTGGGCAGACCATACTCTTCATCCCAGTCTTACCTTGGGCAGACCATACTATTCATCTCGGTCTTACCTTGGGCAGACCATACTCTTCATCCCAGTCTTACCTTGGGCAGACCATACTCTTCATCCCGGTCTTACCTTGGGCAGACCATACTCTTCATCCCAGTCTTACCTTGGGCAGACCATACTCTTCATCCCAGTCTGACCTTGGGCAGACCATACTCTTCATCCCAGTCTTACCTTGGGCAGACCATTCTATTCATCTCTGTCTTACCTTGGGCAGACCATACTCTTCATCCCAGTCTTACCGTGGGCAGACCATACTCTTCATCCCGGTCTTACCTTGGGCAGACCATACTCTTCATCCCAGTCTGACCTTGGGCAGACCATACTCTTTATCCCAGTCTTACCTTGGGCAGATCCCAGTCGTCTTCGCCATTCATGAAGTTTGTGTACATCTCTTGCATCGAGTGTTTGCGGTTGATGAACTTGTTGCGATCCCATATGAACACCGTGTCGTTGTGAACGTTATGCATCCTCACACACACCTGGAAACATGGTGATTTGCAACGATATGGCACCTAAGATAATAAGTAAAATCGACGATCACAATAAGTCCCTCTGAAATGGAATATCTCCCCATCCTGAGCAATTTCTGTATGAATGGGCATAAGCTATATACATCGTGTAGAACAGTTTGATCAAGTCTCAAACTATTTCTTATTACAAAATGGATCCATACTTTCATACAAGCAATAAAGTGCAATAAATAATTGTAATGCTTTTTTTTTTTTAATAAATGTTTTGCAATATCGCCATGCTCCACTTCGTGTGCAAACATGGTCGCATATAAGACGTTTAAAATAATAGAATACCAAGTAATTTAATGTAAATATTATCTGTAACAAACAATGTCTATACCATTTCTGAAGTGGTATAGCTAACATTGTGTAACAATCCGTGTGCATATTTATTTTATTTATATGTAGATATTCGGCGAACAATAAACTAGCTTTTGGTTACTACACTAGTGTACATGGACGTCCTCTCAATTAACGAATCTGCAAATATTCGTATGATACGTTTGATAAACACTTGCCTCGTTTGTTTCCTCCTCCTCCATCCGTCGAACCTGAGGCGCGCACATGGCCAACTCAAACTTGCGTTTCTTGCCGAGCGTCTCCGACATGGCGTTAGCCTCACGCACCATCTCAATGAGATCGTCTGAAGAAATAAAACATAAAAATTGTTATTGGCTGATTTTAACAATGTCGTGAGTACCTAAGGATTGTTTTGTTTTACTCTTGTTTCATTAAAAATATTTTGTATATTATATTTGAGTACATTATTTTCAATAATATAACTAATCACCATATTGGATATATTTAATACGTTCCAGCATTTCACGACCCACAAGGAAATAGCCTCCCAGAACATGGGCCGCCATGCATTGTTCAATACAATATTTCTGCTGCCACATAACTAAAATCGATACATACAACTGCGTCAGAAAAGAACAAAAAGTATATATATATATATATATATATATATATATATATATATATATATATATATTAATTAATCTACTTCATAGCACTAGTGACGCGGCACTCACCACCAGCCTTGAGCATCTCCATGAGTCTCGCGTTCTCCTCCCGCAGCTCCCGAATCAACTTATCCGTCGGTCGTTCGTTGACCACGGCCAATGTCTTCACAGCCTTGGCCCGCTCCGCTGTTACAGTGCAGGTGGACGCGACATGATACATTTACTTCCAGAAATGATTCAGTAAATGATATCTTACTAAATCAGTTATTCCTTGTTTTTATCTTTTCTCTAAATCATAAACTTTCAGAGGATTCTCTCTTAACTGACTAGACCTCAGTAGTAACAAAATGACAAGACCTCAGTAGTAACAACAAATATGTTCTTATGGCGAAAATCAAACAACAGCTAAATTATTGCAAGCTGAAGTAGGTGTATATCTCCATTTGGTAATGGTTTCTCTGCCTGGTAAACGCCAATTTAATTGTTTCTTTTTTATTGTTGAAACATTCCCTAACATTGCTTCTGAAGTGATGTTTGCATAGTTTCCTAGGCTAAATTCTGATATGATTTGTTCAATAAAGCGCTGTTGTCAATGCCAAGCAAGGAACACTTACCAAATCTGAGAGTCGACATTGTCTCAGCATAGTTGATGTCTGCAGGACTCAGAGCAGCAATCTAAATGTAAGACACCGCCAAGTATGAACATAAGGACTCAGAGCAGCAATCTAAATGTAAGACACCGCCAAATATGAACATAGTGACTCAGAGCAGCAATCTAAATGTAAGACACCGCCAAATATGAACATAGAGACTCAGAGCAGTAATCTAAAAGTAAGACACCGCCAGGTATGAACATAAGGACTCAGAGCAGTAATCTAAAAGTAAGACACCGCCAGGTATGAACATAAGGACTCAATACAGCAATCTAAATGTAAGACACCGCCATGTATGAACATAAGGACTCAGAGCAGTAATCTAAAAGTAAGACACCGCCAGGTATGAACATAAGGACACAGTGCAGTAATCTAAAAGTAAGACACCGCCAGGTATGAACACAAGGACACAGAGCAGTAATCTAAATGTAAGACACTGCCAGGTATGAACATAAGGACTCAGAGCAGTAGTCTAAATGTAAAACACTGCCAGGTATGAACATAAGGACTCAGAGCAGCAATCTAAATGTAAAACACTGCCAGGTATGAACATAAGGACTCAGAGCAGTAATCTAAATGTAAGACACTGCCAGGTATGAACATAAGGACTCAGAGCAGCAATCTAAATGTAAGACACCGCCAGGTATGAACATAAGGACTCAGAGCAGGAATCTAAATGTAAGACACCGCCAGGTATGAACATAAGGACACAGAGCAGCAATCTAAATGTAAGACACCGCCAGGTATGAACACAAGGACACAGAGCAGCAATATAAATGTAAGACACCGCCAGGTATGAACACAAGGACACAGAGCAGTAATCTAAATGTAAGACACTGCCAGGTATGAACATAAGGACTCAGAGCAGTAGTCTAAATGTAAGACACCGCCAGGTATGAACATAAGGACTCAGAGCAGTAATCTAAATGTAAGACACCGCCAGGTATGAACATAAGGACACAGAGCAGCAATCTAAATGTAAGACACCGCCAGGTATGAACACAAGGACACAGAGCAGCAATCTAAATGTAAGACACCGCCAAGTATGAACATAAGGACACAGAGCAGTAATCTAAATGTAAGACACCGCCAGGTATGAACATAAGGACTCAGAGCAGTAATCTAAATGTAAGACACCGCCAGGTATGAACATAAGGACACAGAGCAGTAATCTAAATGTAAGACACTGCCAGGTATGAACATAAGGACTCAGAGCAGCAATCTAAATGTAAGACACTGCCAGGTATGAACATAAGGACTCAGAGCAGTAATCTAAATGTAAGACACCGCCAGGTATGAACATAAGGACTCAGAGCAGCAATCTAAATGTAAGACACTGCCAGGTATGAACATAAGGACACAGAGCAGCAATATAAATGTAAGACACTGCCAGGTATGAACATAAGGACTCAGAGCAGCAATCTAAATGTAAGACACTGCCAGGTATGAACATAAGGACTCAGAGCAGCAATCTAAATGTAAGACACTGCCAGGTATGAACATAAGGACTCAGAGCAGCAATCTAAATGTAAGACACCGCCAGGTATGAACATAAGGACTCAGAGCAGTAATCTAAATGTAAGACACTGCCAGGTATGAACATAAGGACACAGAGCAGCAATCTAAATGTAAGACACTGCCAGGTATGAACATAAGGACTCAGAGCAGTAATCTAAATGTAAGACACTGCCAGGTATGAACATAAGGACCAGAGCAGCAATCTAAATGTAAGACACCGCCAGGTATGAACATGAGGACTACAGAGCAGCAATCTAAATGTAAGACACTGCCAGGTATGAACATAAGGACACAGAGCAGTAATCTAAATGTAAGACACTGCCAGGTATGAACATGAGGACTCAGAGCAGCAATCTAAATGTAAGACACCCCAGGTATGAACATAGGACCAGAGCAGCAATCTAAATGTAAGACACTGCCAGGTATGAACATGAGGACTCAGAGCAGAATCTAAATGTAAGACACTGCCAGGTATGAACATAAGGACACAGAGCAGTAATCTAAATGTAAGACACTCGCCAGGTATGAACATAAGGACTCAGAGCAGCAATCTAAATGTAAGACACCACCAGGTATGAACATAAGGACACAGAGCAGCAATCTAAATGTAAGACACTGCCAGGTATGAACACAAGGACACAGAGCAGCAATCTAAATGTAAGACACCGCCAGGTATGAACACAAGGACTCAGAGCAGCAATCTAAATGTAAGACACTGCCAGGTATGAACAAAGGACCAGAGCAGCAATCTAAATGTAAGACACCGCCAGGTATGAACATAAGGACTCAGAGCAGCAATCTAAATGTAAGACACTGCCAGGTATGAACATAAGGACTCAGAGCAGCAATCTAAATGTAAGACACTGCCAGGTATGAACATAAGGACTCAGAGCAGCAATCTAAATGTAAGACACTGCCAGGTATGAACATAAGGACTCAGAGCAGCAATCTAAATGTAAGACACTGCCAGGTATGAACATGAGGACTCAGAGCAGCAATCTAAATGTAAGACACTGCCAGGTATGAACATGAGGACTCAGAGCAGTAATCTAAATGTAAGACACTGCCAGGTATGAACATCAGGACACAGAGCAGCAATCTAAATGTAAGACACCGCCAGGTATGAACATAAGGACTCAGAGCAGTAATCTAAATGTAAGACACCGCCAGGTATGAACATAAGGACACAGAGTAGCAATCTAAATGTAAGACACCGCCAGGTATGAACACAAGGACACAGAGCAGCAATCTAAATGTAAGACACTGCCAGGTATGAACATAAGGACTCAGAGCAGCAATCTAAATGTAAGACACTGCCAGGTATGAACACAAGGACACAGAGCAGCAATCTAAATGTAAGACACTGCCAGGTATGAACATAAGGACTCAGAGCAGCAATCTAAATGTAAGACACCGCCAGGTATGAACATAAGGACACAGAGCAGCAATCTAAATGTAAGACACCGCCAGGTATGAACATAAGGACTCAGAGCAGGAATCTAAATGTAAGACACCGCCAGGTATGAACATAAGGACTCAGAGCAGCAATCTAAATGTAAGACACCGCCAGGTATGAACATAAGTACTCAGAGCAGCAATCTAAATGTAAGACACTGCCAGGTATGAACATAAGGACTCAGAGCAGCAATCTAAATGTAAGACACCACCAGGTATGAACATAAGGACACAGAGCAGTAATCTAAATGTAAGACACTGCCAGGTATGAACATAAGGACACAGAGCAGCAATCTAAATGTAAGATACCGCCAGATATGAACATAAGGAAAGACATGTCGAAGACAATGTGTTTGTTGCGCATTGCCGATGAGAAACATAACATAAATCCAATATAAACAGCAAAAATGTAACAATCGTGATAATTAAATTCATTGACAGAGAAATAGACATAATATAAACGTCGCAATAAGTTTGTACAACGAAATCCAACGTACAGAATTCATTTATATACGTTTGTTTGTTACGTCATATATATATATATATATATATATATATATATATATATATCATAATATATATATATATATATATATACTGGTGCTGTGGCATCTATTTGATTAACCATGTAGTTGTCATTGTGACGAGTTTCCTTGATTGTTTTCAGAAATGCAATTTTTTGAAAACAGAATTTCAACAAAATGTATGACTGAACGCCAGTTTGTCATCACCTCACGGAGGTTTTGCTAACCAGTAGGTCACGTGATGGGTGTGTCTGTTGTGTCGCTTTTCTCAAACATATAACGATTACATTTATATATTTAATATTTAAATGTTATGTTATTGACCTTTACGTACTAGTTATCACCACGAAATTAATTTATATTTATTGTCTTAATTATTATTTCAGAGTAATTTTGTCACCCTAATTTTGGTTATGCGTGTCAAAGATATAACGGTCCGATTATCGTTGTCATGTTTTCTATATTCATATGGCGCTGTGAGCTGTATTAGATGTCACGTGGCGCTAGTTTATAATGATATGGCTCGAGACAGTGTTCCCTGGTGGGAGTTCAAGGTTCCTGCTACAGCCATGCTTAGCAACAACCCTGGGGTGTGCTCCATGCTCCCGACACTTACAATAGGGCCCTCACTACCCTCTTCACGTGCGGTGTACCAATAGGCAAATGTGGGCCATTATAGTCGGCCTTTTTGCTCATTGGGGCGATTAACAAACGCTCCACGAAGAGGGACCAACTCACCATGATTGTTTTGCTGTTCCCTCCTAAGGCATTCTTCAGTAGTTTGGTGAGCAACGACTCCCGGAATTGCACTAAAACGTACATCACGAACGTCAAAAATACACTTTTTGTGCAATCTTACAGAAACATTGTTGTCCTTAAGTTTTACAGTTAATTAGTGATTTTATGTTTATATTAAGTAAACAACTTAACCTTTGAAACATAATATTTGTTCAATCTACTGTTACTTATGTAACTAGTTGCACGTTATTTATTCATGATTAATTTATTTTATTTGTATATGACATTTCGTGTTTGATGCGTATTAAAACAAACAATAACCAACTTCCCTCTTGATACATTGGCTGGCTTTTTTATTTGGAATACACTTTATATTGAGTTATTTAAAAAAAGCAATAATATCATTACCGAAATCGGTCGTCCTCTTGTCTCCTGGTGTCGCAGTGGCATGACAAATACAAGCAATACCACAGTTATATAATATTACATGCATATACTATCCTATGTGGTTCATATATCACATATGATAAGATAAACATTAATTAAAATGACATACAACATTATATTCCTAATGTGTGATGCGTTATGGTTAATAACATCTAGCGGGGCGTACATACTGGCATGGAGACAGTTGGCAAAGATAAGGTGAACTTAGCAATGGTATTTATAGTCGGGACTCAAGCAACGGAGTATGGGCGCTATTTTTATGGTACGTTTTCTCCGCGTCGTAGTCTATAGAAATTGTCAGTTTATCTATGGAACCAAAGAACATGGATGTATGTGATGTGATGTGAACTTTTTGTTAATAAGAATCTGAAGAATCATGCAAAGAATTGTTTATCAAAACACAAATGAGACATTTGTCAAACAAACACAGAGCGACGATGTGAACGACGCGTAAATGACTAGACATGCTGGGCTTGTGCAACGGAGAGTGTTGCAGGAAAAGGTTGACGTTTTCATCCTTGATCAAACACGTACTCTTGGTACTTTCGCGAAGTCACTACCACTTTACTCGTAAGCATGGAACCAGACAGAAATGAACAACTGTAACCCGTTTTCGGAATTGTTCACTGTGGGATCGGCGCTTACCTTTGAGGTTTATTTCAGCAAGCGTCTTTATGCAATTTCCCAGCGCAGTTAGCGATTTGTTGATTTCAGTGCCTTCTTTCAAGCGATCACCGATTGCACCGACGGCGCCAGCTCGTTCACTGCAAAGTCAACAATCATTTAGATAAACATTTACATATCTTGGCCTCTTCCAGGATGTTCCATCTCGTTCACACTGTCACTGTCACTGTCACTGTCACTGTCACTGTCACTGTCACTGTCACTGTCACTGTCACTGTCACTGTCACTGTCACCTGTCACTGTCACTGTCACTGTCACTGTCACTCTCCGTCACTGTCACTGTCACTGTCACCGTCACCGTCACCGTCACTGTCACGTCACCGTCACCGTCACCGTCACCGTCACCGTCACCGTCACCGTCACCGTCACCGTCACCGTCACCGTCACCGTCACGTCACGTCACCGTCACCGTCACTGTATGTCTTTCTGTCTCTCTTTCTCTCCCCTTCCTCCATATGTCCCCCTTTCCCTCTCTTTTTCCCTCCCTCCTCACCACTGTTAGTCTATTATCAGTAACAGAACGTGCTTCAACGCTGTTTGTCATGTCTACAAGCAACACGCATTCACTAGAGCTACACGACGCACATTCACTCCTTAGTGGGTTAACAGCGTCGTGACATTCAAAACTGCTCTAACTGAACCAGCTTATACAGTTATGATCAAATGAAACATCTACGCAAAACATTTTAAAACAATAGTAATAAATACATTCTTTGGCGTCAATATGCTCAGAATGCGAGCTCAGTGGCGCAATAAAACCAGTGGATTAAACGTTCTAAGAGTCAAGGGCAGAGCCAAGGTCGTCAACAATTGGATAGGTGCGCTATGAAGCTAGTGTTGATAGGCGAGCTTAAACAGATATATGTTCAGGTAGCGACATGTGGTGACGTGTTCTGCTGATTTAATGTTCTCGTGAAGTGTATTCCACAGAGTAGTTGCAGCGACTGAGAAAGTTCGCGTTCCGGCCTTTGTTGAGAGCAGCAAGACAATTCGAGTTTGATGACCGCAGCTGCCTGTCCTGTCTTCCTGGCGTGAGCTTGAGAGCAAATATGAAGGTTGTTTAGATGAAAGCGCTTGGTAGGTGATTGTGCATATATTAAACACGATGCGGAATCGCACGGGGAACCAATGCACTGGTCTTTGGAGTGGCACGGAGCAAGAGCAATGAGGGGACTTGAAAACTACCCTTGCCTAACAAGTCTGGACATACACCAGTGAATGCGCCGAAGATCGCTGATATGATAGAAACAGCAACGACACTTTTCAGAGATATGTTGCCTAAAGTTAAAGTTATGATCAAACGTGACGCCTAGATTCCGCACAGAGGTAGCTGGTTTCAACGTTTTGACTAAGGGTACATATTGGTAAAAAGACTGTGGTTTACGGCTCTGCACTGTTCCAATGATAAGAAACATATTTTTGTCTGCATTTAATTTTAATTTGTTTTCAGTCATCCATTAGAAAATGTCTTGGAGGCAATGTAGCTAATGATAAGTAGACATATGTATCATAGGCATAAAGATGATGATCTAGGTTATGGCTTTAGAATACAGCGCTGATTGGTGCTGTGTATAGGGTGAAGAGCAATTGCCCAAGAACTAGGGTGAAGAACAATGGCCCAAGAACAGAACACTGTGGAATGTGGAATGACACAGGAAGTGCGGTCGAATACACAAATATTTATCCCCACAGCGCGACGTCGGTTAGGTCTGATGAACGCCGGGTCAGAGCTGTGCCCAGCGGGCCTTTCCAGATACACAATCGTTCGATAAGCGTGTTGTAGTCAATGGTATCAAAAGCGGCATAGAAACCAAGCAAGGTGAGTGCAATTACATTGCCGTGATCGATGTTAAGTGTAATGTCATTGTGCACTTGAAGGAGACCAGTTTCTGTAGAATGAAATTCTTTGTATGCTGATTGTAGCACATGGGATAAGTGATTTGGGCTAATATGGCTTCTGAGGCGATTTGCTCCGACTTATTAGGTATTTTAGAAATACTTAAAATCTATCTGTAAATTGATCTGAACGCAGCGACAACAATTATGATATTTGTTATTGTATCAAGTAGAGAGTCGACGCATGCTTTTAGCAGTATGTTTGGTTGTGGATCTAGATCACGTGAGTTATTTGGTGATGACTTCATCAAATGTGACTGGCACAAAAATCGTAAGTAGAGAATTCACTTGTGGTGAGTCCCCGTTCACAATACACGGGGTGTGACTTCGCTAAGTCGAAGAGATATTTAATTCTAGAAATGGTTACAGGAGTCGCACAGAGAATTCATTGACACATGAATGGGTAGAGATGTGGCTGGCCGTCTGTGTAAAATATGTTTAATACAGTTCCCCAACTGATTATTTGATGTCATGTTTATATAACGCAAGGATGTCTGTTTAGGCACATACATATAACGCACCTGTAGTTGAAGCATAAATCGATGCAATACTTTGACATTAGCCAATCTATGACATGAACGTAACCAGTACCTTCCAGCCAAGTCTACCAGGTTGATGGTTGAGCTCCTCGTCATGCTGTCCCCAGCTTCACCCAGAAACTTCTGGGAAAAATTGATGGCTACAATGGTGTGCGCTCGACTGCAAAATAATAAATGTCTAGCGTTTATTGTAGACATTTAAAGGTAACGCGACGCGAATCATTTTGAAAACATATAATTTCACCTTGACGCTATTTAAAGCTTACCATTGCAATACAATCGATTCATGTAATTATGTTTAATATACTACCCCACCTTCCGTCTTGCGTTATATACATAGATTCAAAAAACGGTTTCCCGAATTATTCGTACTCGACTTCCAACAACCTTGAATACAAATGTACCCTACCTGCTGGTAGCGTTCATAACTGTTGACGCTATCGTTCGATTATTTGTCCCCTCGTTGATCATGGCGTCAATGTCACCGTAACTGTGCACCCCCACTGCCTTCATGTCCTCCACTGTAACCATGTGCAAAAGACGATACTCCAATTCAGACACAAACTGTAAATAATATTATAAACGGTTGTTAATTTCGAGAGCTCGTTATAAGGAATGATGTGATATATATGCATACACATATCACAGAACATTCACCATCAGTGAACTATTTTATTAATCAGTAGAACTAGTAAGTTCAGCAAAATAACATGTATGTATAGGATACGTGTTTCGCAGTTGTCAGAACAACTGTTTCAATTGCTTCGCATCATTGTATAGGACTACGCCTTATAACGGCGATTTCTGAGAGGGAAGGGCTAAGTTTCTCCAAGAATTTGCACTAAATATCTGTCCCATCACCTCTCTGTAATGAATGCTGTTAACGCATCCACATTGTTTGCTCTCAACACACACACGTAGCATAACTATTACAGCATCTAGTTGACAGTTCTAAGGTTACAAGATGTGTATCTCTCTAGAAGCAACATCTTATACAACCTCGTTATTCCAGATCATTCCAAATCATAAGAATGTAAGTAGGCAAACAAGATGTAAATATCAGTTGAGGATATATATAGATTAGTGAGATCCAAGATAAACAATAACATGGTTTGTACAAAATCTACAATATTACACACACACACACACACACACACACACACACACACACACACACACACACACACATATATATATATATATATATATATATATATATATATATATATATATATATATATATGTATATATATGGGCAGTAATAAATGCTGGATGTGGATTTAGGGACAAGGAATAGGGACATAAACAGGTTCCCTCCCTAGTGCTCTGGATCTAATATGACTCAGACCTCTAGTAAGTAACACGGGTGTGTCAACTCTACACAACATTCACCAACTTACCATAAAATCCTCCTTTGGCGTTTTCTCGAACTCTCAGACCTCCCTTAATCCCAAAGGTCGAGGTATTGAGAAGGTCACGCACTTGCTCGTTGTAGATCTCCAACATGCTGAAGGTCACCTGATGACAATTACAATTATGTATGATACATTCTGTTGGATCAGTGTGTGTGTGTGTGTGTGTGTGTGTGTGTGTGTGTGTGTGTGTGTGTGGTGTGTGTGTGTGCGTGTGCGTGTGCGTGTGCGTGTGCGTGTGCGTGTGCGTGTGCGTGTGCGTGTGCGTGTGCGTGTGCGTGTGCGTGCGTGCGTGCGTGCGTGTGTGAATGTGCTGCTGGAGGAAAATTGTTCCTTGATTAATTACAAGATGAATTCCTTAATACATTAATCGGATATCATTGCTCTAGGAACGACTAATGTGAATTGCAATATCTAGTGTTGAGATACATACAATATCTAGGATGGGTTGTCAGAACACATCACGTATGTCATTTGGACTACACCGTTCCACGGATTCAGCTATCAATCGAATGCAATTACAACAGTCGTATTTAGACAAAGGTTTTGCTGTGTGTGTGTGTGTGTGTGTGTGTGCGTGTGCGTGTGCGTGTGCGTGTGCGTGTGCGTGTGCGTGTGCGTGTGCGTGTGCGTGTGCGTGTGCGTGTGCGTGTGCGTGTGCGTGTGCGTGTGCGTGTGCGTGTGCGTGTGCGTGTGCGTGTGCGTGTGCGTGTGCGTGTGCGTGTGCGTGTGCGTGTGCGTGTTTAACAAAACCTTTGTGTGCACGCGTCTACAACATTTATATGCTCTCGAAAATTACACAACATAACAGCGACTATATGATCAGTTACTTACGAATGATACATATAGTTTGTATATTTCGTATACAGTCGAAATGTCCATTAGTAGTAACGAAAGCAAATTACCTTGTATTCTTCGTCTTCATTGGCTTCTGCTCTTTTCTTGGTAATGGCACTGAACAGCTCCTCACACACCAACGGCACAATGCCTAGGCAGAGGGCGGTGTAATATGTAATCATGTTATAACTTTAGCAAATAAAGGGGTTGTATGATTAGTTGGTTGAACACCGTCAAACAGACCAGAGTTAAAATGTTCTTGCCGCCTTTTCAAAGCCATATATAAAATGTCACAGATATGTATTTTGGCAGATGAAATAGATGTGTTGAATGTATTTATTACCTTTATTTACTCCATGTCCCAACATGGAGTAGGATTTCCCACTTCCCGTCTGGCCGTAGGCAAACAGGGACGTGTTGTATCCTTTCCACGCATTGTCAAGAACTTCAAGACCCAGATCGTTGAAAATAATTTGCTGAAAACAAATAATTAAGATATACGCCAAATTTCACATGTCCGTTTTTGACTTAGCAACGCTCTACGAGTGTACGTGTGAAATGAACACCTGCATAGCCAATGTGGTATTTCAAAATAGGTGGTCTTCTACAGAAGGATATTATATATTTTTACACTGGCTGTGTTTATGAACATGCAGCAGCGTTACTTACTCAGCGTGAGTAAGGCGTTTCTCTTTTGTTTTGACTTAGTCATTACTGTCCGTTCCCTTAGCTCTTTCTCATCAGACATGACAGGAGGAGTAGTCGTCCATTCAACACACTGCGTCAGAGTTAAGGAGTGTTGCTTCCCGGTTCTATAGGTTAAGATCCTGTTCGTTCTTACGCTTTTCAGCGTTAATGTGTATTGTATCGTTTGATCTAATGTAGGCCGCCGACGTGTTCTGACAGCTATTAACGGATTATAAATAGCGATCGTTTTGGGTGGGCCAGTATGACTGTTGGTTCGTGTGCCAAGTGGTCAGTCAATGCAGACTTTATGTGCATTGACGTCAGAACTCATCCGTATCTACGAGTGTGTTATCGCGTGACTCGGTCAAGACATAAGTATATATCAGGTTTTGAATGAAAGAAATGTAAACGAAATTATAACTAAAAATACAGTACGACTTATATAACTGTTATGATAAAGAGCTGTTCGGTATAGCATGGGAATCACAATTATGCACAACTGTTGAACATATGGGCTTACCATGGACCATCCTACCTATATCACAGGAACACGAATCCGACAGGACATTAGATTAAATTATCTTGGCGTGCATTGACGCAGATAACTAACGTTTTATTTATGTCATTGTGTATACTATAGTTTAGTCTACACTAAATACGTAAGATGCTTTGAGCAATATTTCTCTGAATATCGCGCTGTATAAACTATACTATAGTGCTTACTCAATAATGAACAAATGTAAATGTGCATAGCACGCTCGGACGTGCACGTCTAAATACAGAGTGGTGAATATTGCACCGTCATCATGTGATTAAATACAGGATAGCAACGGTAATTAAATCCGCTGTTGTCCTTCCTGTTTACAATAATAGGTCTACCAATAATAATATCCGTCATTACAATGTCCGTGGCCATTCGACAACGCATATGATATACATGACGTTACATTCTCAAGCCGTATACTACAAGTCTACAGTGGTTGGTACGTCATAGTGTGACGTCAATACACCACATATTCAAACTCAGAGAAATATCGGTATCATTACATATTAAATATACGTTGAAAGCAGACATGTTGTATCTTTTGTGGTGGTGCACATGAATAGTAGTCTTTACATGGCGTATCTACAGCCAGACCTGATGTAATGTACCATCCAGTACTTACCTGATCAGCAAACGTGGTAGTCTCGGGCTCGAGATACCCATCTCGTCTCTCCGTGAAGCCGTCGTGGGACCAGTAGGAGTAATCAAACGTGAACACCCTCGGCTTCAGTTTCGGTCTCTCCGGATTCCGAATTTCCGTACATTGCCCATTCATCTGAATGATCATGGCAGCATTGCGTGTTTTCTCGTGGGTGTTGTAGGAGTAGTTAAGAGACACAACAAGTTAAGTCCGTTTTGTAAACATGGATATGTGCATGTCTGCCAGAGCGTGCGTGCACGCGGGCATGTGGACACACAAGGTAACATTAAGAACAGTACCCAACTGTTGTAGTAAGCATAGTGGAATGTGTAAATTGCTAGCGCGTTGTCTATTGTGACCACGGTGTCCAGGCTATGCATGTTTCTTACAACCCGCTAACTGGCTGTGCCATTTCAGAATCGTCCTCCTATGCACCATTTACATAAAACGGTCTGACCGCCACACCGTCAGCTCCCGTCTTCCGTTGCATCAGGCTTTGTCTTTAAAACAAATAGCATCGTTTCTGCCCAGAAATTAGTCGTGATGCTGCGTCTTTGCATCCACACATATATTTATCCAAAGTCGTGTCCAGCGCGATGTTTTCATCTAATCGATGAAATACTATTTAATTATTTAGATTAATCAACGCCATTCTCAAAGCGGCACACTGTATCGTATTTATTGATTAAAGGCTTTCAACCAGTACATCATAAAGAAAAATCTACCAAGATGTCAGTAATACCTCTACCAATCAGTCGGTCTGTCAATCAAACTACTGGTTTCTACTGCTGTGTAATATGCTACTTGCATGACACATGATCACACCTTGGTGACACCTGTTTGTGTTCGATCTAATATTGTACATATAATAAACCCAGTCAACAAAGCTCTTTTCTTCTACCTACACGAGTAATGTCTACAATAGGTATAAACCGTCTATCTGACGACACGCTCGAATGAGTGACAACTCAGACAAATGGTAAAAGGATATGAATGGACGAACACGCACCGCCACCTTCACGCTGTC
>JAODUO010000790.1:77500-100000 GCA_025642075.2 Ridgeia piscesae
TTACAGATTATGCGTTATACATTACATGTTGCGTGTTACACGTTACGTGTTACACGTTACGTAATACATGTCACGTGATATATGTTACATGTTACATGTAATATGTTACATGTTATATAGTATACTTTACATATTACACATCGACAAACAACACGTTACGGGTTACATGTTACGTCTTACATATTACACGATACATGTTACGCGTTACATGTTGCGTGTTTATTTTTACGTGTAATAAATAAATAAATAATAAAATAGCTGATAATAATAATTTAATAATAATAATATTGCGTTTCTATAGCGCTAATTCCCGCGTGGCGTATCGCTGCGCTGTACAAGAAATATAATAAATGTATTAATAAATATAAATGTAAATTATATAAATTATTATAAACCAAAAACATTTTGGTTTTAAGATGTACACTAGTAAGCCTTTATATATAAATTATATAAATTAATTTTAAATTAAATAAAGTCTGTTTTAAAGATGTATATTACTAAACTTTTGTATGTAAATTATATAAATTAATATAAAATTAAAATCTTTACTAAATATGTGTATGTAAATTATGTATACATTAATCTAAAACACAAACACTGACTAAAACGTGTATAACATTAAGCAGTGTCCGTCATTTCAAAACAATTTGAATTAATTGAAATGTCTAATAAAAAGATATGTCTTCAAACACTTTCTAAACATACATACTGTCCCAGATGCACGAATGTTCACAGGTAATTAATTCCATAGTTGCTCCACAACCATGGAATGAATTACCTGTGAACATTACCACAGGTAATTAATTCCATAGTTGCTCCACAACTGAATTACCTGTGAACATTCGTGCGCCAAATGCCGAATCACCAATACACTTCTTTGTTATGCCTTGGTGCAGCGTTGGCGCATAGTTCTGGCGTAGGCGTCCGTCACGCTTTCGTGGTTGAGTAATTTCTGCAAGATAAGACGGCGCCAAACCATTGATGCATTTAAAAGTCATTACCAACGTTTTGATGACGATTCGGCTCTCAACTGGCAGCCATTGCAGCTCATTCAACACTGTGATGTGGTCGTGTTTACTGGTGCGAGTTATTATCCTGGCTGCATTGTTCTGGACACGCTGTAACCGAGCTGTCTGTGATAACGGTATGGTATGTAACAGTGAGTTGCAGTAGTCCAGGCGAGAGGTGACGAGACCGGTAACTGTACTTTTCGCGGCTTCATTTGTTAGGTAGTGCTGTATTGATGACAGTCTGTATAGATGGTAGTTACATGCGGCACACACAGCAGTCACATGATCTGTCATAGTCAGATGTTGGTCCTTGTGAACTCCAAGATACATTATGCGGTCTGATGGTGAAACCGTATCATCTCCTATCGTCAAGGAGTAACCTTCGTATGTCTTGAGATGATGTTCTGATGTAAAGATCATCATCTTAGTTTTTTCATCGTTTAATTTCAACAGGTGCAACGCCATCCTTCGTCTGACTTCCCCAATACAGTCTGTGAGTCGCCTGCAGTTTCCACCTGGTCGCCTGGTGTAGCGGGATTGTACGACGCATGAATTATAATTGAATGTCATCGACATATTTATGGACCGACCTTATTCTGAACTTTTGTTTACTTCGAACATACGCAAACAAAATCTTGCTTTCATGTTAAAAGCTAATTTTTGTTCATAGCTTCTCTTTGAATTTCAAGTGCTTCTTTATAAATGTCTTCTTCACTTCCAGTATGACTATATGTCTTCCACATCATTTCCTTTACTTGGTTTTTTGGCTTCTTTCGATAAGTGTTTATTTTTTACCGTGTCCCCTGTTTTTTCAAGGGGTCAAAAATTTAGCGACGATGCAGTCAATTTCATTCTTTAAGATATTGCAGCATTATGTTGCTGTCTTATTCTCCAGTGTGTTACATGCTATCTAGTCCTCATGTCCTTATATCTTCCTTTGTGAACATTTTTCCTGTACCGTATTGTTTTTATTCCGTTCTCCTTTTACTTTGATGAAACAATATATTTGGTTGTTATCACTACATCCCAGTGGCTCACATATCTTTACATTATCAACAAATTCCTTCTGTGAACTCAAACCTATGACCAACACGTTCTTGCCCCTGGTTGAGTTGGGAAACTATCTTGTACTAAATTTTAAAACGTTTTGTACTTGCTCATTCTCGTGAATGTGTGTGTGTGTGTGTGTGTGTGTGTGTGTGTGTGTGTGTGTGTGTGTGTGTGTGTGTGTGTGTGTGTGTGTGTGTGTGTGTGTGTGTGTGTGTGTGTGTGTGTGTGTATGTGTGGTGTGTATGTGTGTGTGTGTGTGTGTGTGTGTGTGTGTGTGTGTGTGTGTGTGTGTGTGGTGTGTGCGTGCGTGCGTGCGTGCGTGCGTGCGTGCGTGCGTGCGTGCGTGCGTGCGTGCGTGCGGGCGGGCGGGCGGGCGGGCGGGGCTTGTGTTAGTGGGGGAGCGTTTGTTCTTTCGTTCTTTCTTTGTGAGTGTTTCTGAATGAAACAACAATTATTAAAGACGTATTATATTTATAAACACTATAACTACAATGTGCCACATATGTAGTGATATGGTTGCATGTGCGCGTGACGAAGAGGTGATCTCCAAAGGGCAATCATAGGTCACTGCAGAACTCTGTGATAAATAACAATAAATAACAACATTTTCAAAATACAAAACGATAAAAACGAAAGTGGGAAAGTGCACCAGTGTAGCTACAGTGGCTATTGATGCCCTTTCGATGCATGTGCCAATGCAAGCACAGATCATTGTATCTACAAGTGCAAGCTATAGAAACGGGTAACCGTATTCAAATACGCTTATCACGCTAAGTTAATGTTATTAATCCACTTATATAATGTTTTCAACAAAGCCATCTCCAGGTAGAACATGATTGTGTGATGTCAATCATAGCGTAATACAAGCAATTCGCAAGTAATCGAAGATCACCACTTGACGCTCACCACGTGACTACTGGATATTACAAGCGATTGACGTCGTAGGTCTGAATTGTTGCTTTCTTTCTTGTTTCGGATCTTTGGTTGGAGTAGTCGTTGATGCTCCACCGGTGAGAACCCGCTCCAGGTCTGTCACCTGCAATTGTAGAAATGTATTGGAACGATAGCCTCAAACCACACAACATAACCAGTATGCATCGAGAAAAAGTTATTAGAAAGGCTAATTACTTAAATGTCTTGTAGAGCGCAATGGCTCAGGGTAGAGCTTCAGACTCTCGACTACGAGAACCCGGGTTCGAATCCATCCTGTACTGCGGTGTTGAAACCTTGGGCAAGTTTTTTTCACTCTACATTGCTCCAGTTCACTCAGCTGTATAAATAAATATCTGACTATAGACGGTGGTGGATATGTGTACGAGCAGCCTTCGCGCATTAATTGTAGCATATGGCTGGATGATTCCCAGAGAATTCGAGATGGTGTCTGAGAGAACAGGTCTGTCAGGGAATAAAGTATAAAGCGCTTTGAACGGTCCTGAGGACTGGATACGGCGCTATGTAAGAACTTGCCTTTATACTATGTTCATTTAACATATCATATTTTTCAGGGGTATTAACATTTCTTGATAATATAATATTAACATCACTAGTAGGCCCAGCTAATCAATACTTACATGGCGCAAAATATTATCTTAACAAAACCAATGAAACCAATGAATACCTTCACTACGTCCGACGACGATTTCTTGGCGGAGTCCACCAATGCTTGAATACTCTTCTTCTGAAAGTTTCAAGCCATCATTATTCAAATAGGTGTTTCTCGGAAATCTTCACGGACAGCCATATTGCGCGTGTCAACTTACTTCACCAAGAATGCTAATACGACTTCGCATTATGGTGTAACTTAACAACAAAAGCATAACTACGGAAGGTTTTACATATTATATTTCATATTGAAGATGCACTATAACCAACTGTCCAAATTAATTGTTTAATTTTTATTGTGCCACAATTAAGCTAATGAGCAATCCTTGGAATATTTACAAAACATGTTATTATGATGTGGCATGAAATGTGGAATTGTATTAATGATGGATCAACTGAATCTGCAATGTGTAATTGTTTCTTAATCCCAGTTTTCTCCTGGATTAAAAACGAATTTCGAGTGAACAGAATTATTTTTAAACAGTGTAGAAGCCACCACTTTAAACTACCCTTCTGTCACATATTGCATTATGACAAATGCAACATTATGGGTATGAACGCATTACGAAAAGCATTCATATGGTGACTAGCTATGACAATGTTTGATTGGTAAAGTTAGCTGTGACAATGTTTGATTGGTAAAGTTAGCTGTGACAACGTTTGATTGGTAAAGTTAGCTGTGGCAACGTTTGATTGGTAAAGTTAGCTGTGACAACGTTTGATTGGTAAAGTTAGCTGTGACAACGTTTGATTGGTAAAGTTAGCTGCAACAACGTTTGATTGGTAAAGTTAGCTGTGACAACGTTTGATTGGTAAAGTTAGCTGTGACAACGTTTGATTGGTAACGTTAGCTGTGACAATGTTTGATTGGTAAGGTTGGCTGTGACAATGTTTGATTGGTAAAGTTAGCTGTGATAATGTTTGATTGGTAAGGTTGGCTGTGACAATGTTTGATTGGTAAAGTTAGCTGTGACAATGTTTGATTGGTAAAGTTAGCTGTGACAATGTTTGATTGCTAAAGTTAGCTGTGACAATGTTTGATTGCTAAAGTTAGTTGTGACAATGTTTGATTGGTAAAGTTAGCTGTGACAACGTTTGATTGGTAAAGTTAGCTGTGACAACGTTTGAATGGTAAGGTTAGCTGTGACAACGTTTGATTGGTAAGGTTAGCTATGACAACGTTTGAGTGGTAAAGTTAGCTGTGACAATGTTTGATTGGTAAGGTTAGCTGTGACAATGTTTGATTGGTAAGGTTAGCTGTGACAATGTTTGATTGGTAAGGTTAGCTGTGACAATGTTTGATTGGTAAGGTAGCTGTGACAATGTTTGATTGGTAAAGTTAGCTGTGATAATGTTTGATTGGTAAGGTTAGCTGTGACAATGTTTGATTGGTAAAGTTAGCTAGGACAATGTCTGATTGGTAAAGTTAGCTGTGACAATGTTTGATTGGTAAAGTTAGCTGTGACAATGTTTGATTGGTAAAGTTAGCTGTGACAATGTTTGATTGCTAAAGTTAGCTGTGACAATGTTTGATTGCTAAAGTTAGTTGTGACAATGTTTGAGTGGTAAGGTTAGCTGCAATCATCAAGCAATGTCTGATTACACTGAAATATGGAGCAATATGTAGTATCTATAAATGAGTAATTCGTTCTCAAAGATGAAAATAACACCTTTATTGGGTTTTATTTAATCTAACACATACGAATATTTGTAATTATGCACTGACCAGTTCGCCGATGCTCCGGGTTTCTGCCTTGTATGGAATCACAGACTGAAAATGTAATGCACCCATAAACAAGCGTGTAGTTTTTATTTGTGTAATTTTTGATTGGTAATTTTAAAATGTTATATAACGAAAGCAAACTATTTAAGACATGCCGAAACCGTCCAACGTCGTACCAAAATGAAATGCATTAAGTTGTGTTTGGTATTTGTGTAGACGTATCTGTATTTGAATTAGGAAAACAAACATACGTGTAGTATGCGAGAAGGGTGATGCCTCAAATGTAAACGTATAGACTACACACATTATCTACGTCAAAATTAGACAAGTTCTATGTCGAATCCATTTTAGAAAAAAATACTGAACATCAGCTCTGCTAAACAGCGTAATCAGCTAACTCCGGGTTTCTTTTCCATAAATGTAACAAATTGATCAAATCATTTTTGTAGAATAAATATCACATTATACCGATACCTTAACAGCACAACCAATAGACACAATGGTTACTAATACATTTGCATAGCATTATTAAATAACATAACTACTGGTTGTATTTGTCCCCATGTAGATTTACTTTCTGACATAAGATGTATACAATTTATATCATATATTTATTCCTATGATATAACCGAAATGTTTTGTCGAATTGCATATGATGTAAATTAACGTTGTGTGTTGTAAATCTAATACACTGAAAGAGAAATGGTTTCACGAATAGTGTAAAGAAATTGAACAGACACACAGGCACGACACAAAACACATGCATGCGAGAAATCGGCATGTGTGCGTGTGTGCATGCGTGCGTGCGTGCGTCCAAACCTGCATCTTTGTACGTGTGCTGGAATGCATGTATTTCCAACCCTGTTGTTTGTGTGTGTCCGTGCGCGCGCGTGTGTGTTTGTGTGTGTCCGTGCGCGCGTGTGTGTTTGTGTGTGCAAGTTTGCCTGTGTGCATAGGTAGGTATAACACACCTTAGCTTTTAGGTCAACTTTGGACTTTTCCCTGGTGACCAGTGGCCGTGTTGTCGGCGACTCCCCCCGATCTCTGCACCGCTCTTCTGTCGGCCCCACACGACGACGAACAGATTCTCGCTCTGAAGGTACTGGATGAACTGGAAAGAAAATAGAAAAAAAAGGTATTTTTTACAAAAACACATACATCAGTATATACGTTACAAATAATTTATATTACATATATATATATATATATAGCATATATATATATATATATATATATATATATATATATATATATATATATTCCAGATATCTTGTTTTATGTATAAACTAAACATACGTACAGTTTCAGTGTCACTGAATGAGTAATTATGACAATAACATGCAATGTTTTATATGTATCATTTACGTGTCATCGTAAATGTGAATATCGTATTTCAAAATTGTCAATATGCCAACAAAATATAATTAAACATATGTATGGATTTTTTTTATCACGGTGTTCGATACAAAGACAACTCTTGTCGATGAAGTCTAGACACGTAGACATGTTGAAGAAGGGGAAATTTGTGACATTCTGAATACCTTTCTAACACTACGTGTTTTGAATTTGGAATTGTCGTATGTAGTCCGTAGTTATGCGGCCACTTGGGTCGGAATTATAATTTTATGAACATATATGAGTTTTCTGCTCTTTTGACATTTCTATTTATAAACATTATTCAACTTGCCGTTCATATACATTATACTATTAAAATAAACCTGTTTGTGTAACAAAACATGCGTTTTGTGTGATTCCTATCATTGCAAAGTCTTTGTTTGTACTAAACGAAACGATAGTTTTCTCAGAAACCCGATTCCTCTTACATATGTTGCCTTTCTCTTTATTTATCTAAATAACCGCTTCATTGATTTGCTTGAAATTCGGTACATTATATCTTGATAGTATGCCCGTTGCAGCCACAACCACCAAGCACTTTTGGGAAGTAATTCCTGTTTTGTTTATAAAATACTTGTGAGTATAAAATAAAGCTGAACAATATTTATCAAAGTTTTGTAAAAATCATTAAAACAAACGTTTTTGAAAATTAAAAACGTACTTTGGTGGTTACACTTGTTGTTATATAGAGTAATAAAATAACACATCAAATTTGATTGGTCTAAGTCATGTAATTACTTGACATATTTCAACGCACATATCCAAGATGGCTGCCGTATCGTGGGAAAATCCCATCAGAAAAACATGAAAATCAGTTCCAGCCTTTCTCTTACATGGACATTCAAACTCTGACAGTTTCAGCTCTATAGGACAAGTATTAATGAAATAAAATAATATGTGTTTAAACACAAATGTCTCCTTAAGGTAATACTTTCATGATAATTGCCGTAAATAATAAACACACAAAAATTATGTTTAATTGGGAACACTCGAGTCGCAATACTGGTCATTTACCCACTTGTTTTGTGACTGGCTTGAAGTCGAACTGTTTTTCGTGTTCATATCGGGGGTTCATTCCAGTGATCTCGTTTGTTGCAGTCGCTTTTTCGTCCATGTACATCGTGTATTTACAGCACGTCTGAAATGTGTAACAACAACTACATTGTCAATCTATACGTTGGGTGGTATTTGTCTTTAATTCTTTTCCTGTTATAGATACATAATACATGATAGAAAGAAACACAACATATTAATATGTGCGAATGCTTGCCAAGATAAGTACATATTGCAACATTCTAATACCACTATTGTCATGAAACTATTTCGACTAAATGTTTAACAATAATACTAACTGACCGTTAACCTCGTTATCACTCACCGAGCTGTACTTGTTAGGCAGACCACGAGCGTTCTGGACTTTCACTTTGAAGTGTAGCTCTTTCCCAATCTGCGGAAGCATCAAATGGCGCTTGCAGTCAACCGAATGACAATATCATTAAAGACAACACACGTGTAGGGTGAGGATAGTTGTTGCCGCATGGACATAGGCAAGGCATATATCCACACAGTAATCCGTTCACGTGGTGACACTGTAAACATTCCTCCTCCCAGGTGCCTTGGTGTTTCAATATCTAGTCGCCTCAACCAATTCAAGATGTACATGAAATACACAAACTATTACTTTGTGTTACCCAGGTATTTATTTATATCGATAACCCTAGAAGACGCCATATTTTATTTAGATAAGCGGTTTACAATTGTTATATTACGGTTTCACTTTCAACATATTCTTCTTACCGATATACATTTGTGTGATATTGACACCAGTCTGAAGATGATGTCTTGCGTGATTCCTTGTGGTTGGTATACCATCCATAATTTGAGACATATTTAATAGTTTGATCTATGGAATATCAATACATAATCACATTTGTCTATACTTCTACAGCATAAGTTCAGGGGTTATACAGTACGTTGGTTATAGTGTGACTGACCAGTTCCGCTGGTTTATCCACAAATTCGTCGATCTCCTCTCCGTCTTCCGAGCAAGGCGTTATTGCCACTTGTAGCCGACCTAACAAGACATTTTGGCTGCTGTGAACTATCTTCGGACATTAATGGAGCAGGTCTGGAGCACCAATAACGTGTAGTGATAATGTAAAGTATTTAAACAATTGCAGTAATAGTCATAGGTTGAAAAGGAAAACAACACAACATAATAGGAAGCAATGTAATTGTATTTATCCTATTAGTTGTATATTACCTATCATTTATTTTTAAATTCGTAAAACTGCGCTAATATGCAGTCGGGTCATTTAATTATTTACAAGAACAGAATATCACACTCTAGTTTCACCAGGTTCAAGACTGTTCTGAACCCAGCTGTAAGTTATGACCATACTAACGTGTGTTTCACTCAGGAGGTTATGAAAGTTTACACAGCAGGACGGTTCATTGATTAATTGATTGATAGGTTAGTTGACTGACCGACTTGTTGAGTTTATTTAATAAAGTTATATACATGCACATAAACGTACTAAGAGGCAAAAGCAAACGAAGCTAAAATATACATATAATATACCGAGCGTAACATATAAAACCACACTTAAAACATACAGAAGTACACCTAAAATAAACTATAAAGCCCTACTGATGCTTGGTTGACAGTAAGTTACTGGCTCTACTACAAGAACATCAGGATGTATTTTTACAACTCTGTTGTCTGGCCTACAAGTTGACGCCTTACACGTCGGTGGGTACCTCTAAGTTACGTGGAATGTCTACGAACCATTCACGGTTCCGCGGTAGTCAGTCATTTCTAGATTTTCATCTGTGTCCATGTTGTGAGCGAGTGGCTGCAGAAGCAACTGTATGCTGCCGACCGGCACCAGTGTTTCGGGATCTTCCCAAAACGGATCTTCATCCTGAAGTCAGAATCAACCATGACAGTTTTCCCACAATTATGAAAACAATTATGATAGCCCTCAATTTAGAAACCTAAATTTGGGAATTCCTTTAAAGAACGTGATAGTTAAAACAGTTCGACAATAATTGCCGGCGTGAGATATTTAACATTCACTGTAGTGCTTATGTAATATGTGACACATAAACTTGAAGAGGTCAAACTATGAGTCGGCTCAGTCATGTAATTAGGTACAGCCCACAGACATTATGGTGGACAGGTGCCCCTTGGACCTATCACGACATTACCTTGGATAAGTCCCAGTCGCACCTTGGACAGCTACTACTAGTCTTACCTTGGACAGCTACTAGTCTTACCTTTGATAGCTACTAGTCTTACCTTGGACAGATACTACTCTTACCTTGGACAGCTACTACTCTTACCTTGGACAGCTACTACTCTTACCTTGGACAACTACTAGTCTTACCTTGGACAGCTATTACTCTTACCTTGGACAGCTACTACTCTTACCTTGGACAGCTACTAGTCTTACCTTGGACAGATACTAGTCTTACCTTGGACAGCTACTACTCTTACCTTGGACAGCTACTACTCTTACCTTGGACAGCTACTAGTCTTACCTTGGACAGCTACTACTCTTACCTTGGACAGCTACTACTCTTACCTTGGACAGCTATTAGTCTTACCTTGGACAGACAGCTACTAGTCTTACCTTGGACAGCTACTACTCTTACCTTGGACAGCTACTACTCTTACCTTGGACAGCTACTAGTCTTACCTTGGACAGCTACTACTCTTACCTTGGACAGCTACTACTCTTACCTTGGACAGCTACTACTCTTACCTTGGACAACTACTACTCTTACCTTGGACAGCTACTACTCTTACCTTGGACAGCTACTACTCTTACCTTGGACAGCTACTACTCTCACCTTGGACAGCTACTAGTCTTACCTTGGACAGCTACTACTCTTATCTTGGACAGCTACTACTCTTATCTTGGACAACTACTAGTCTTACCTTGGACAGCTACTACTTACCTTGGACAGCTACTAGTTTTACCTTGGACAGCTACTACTCTTACCTTGGACAGCTACTACTCTCATCTTGGACAGCTACTACTCTTACCTTGGACAACTACTACTCTTACCTAGGACAGCTGCTAGTCATTCCTTGGGCAGCTGTTAGTCTTACCTTGGACAGCTACTAGTCCTACCTTGGACAGCTACTAGTCTTACCTTGGACAGCTGTTATTCTTACCTTGGACAGCTACTAGTCTTACCTTGGACAGCTGTTAGTCTTACCTTGGACAGCTGTTAGTCTTACCTTGGACAGCTGTTGGTCTTACCTTGGACAGCTACTAGTCTTACCTAGGACAGCTGCTAGTCTTACCTTGGACAGCTGTTAGTCTTACCTTGGACAGCTACTAGTCTTACCTTGGACAGCTACTAGTCTTACCTTGGACAGCTGTTAGTCTTACCTTGGACAGCTACTAGTCTTACCTTGGACAGCTACTAGTCTTACCTTGGACAGCTGTTAGTCTTACCTTGGACAGCTACTAGTTTTACCTTGGGCAGATCCCAGTCGTCATCGCCGTTCTGGTAGTTGTGGTACATGTCTTCCATGGCGAACTTGCGGTTCACGAACGTGCTGTCACACCACATGAACTCGGTGTCGTTGCCAAGGTTACGCATCTTCACACACACCTGGTTCCACGAAGATGGGCATATAAGTCATGGCTATGATGTGATACTAGCTGAGTTACTCGGCTTAGCACAGGGAACAAAATACATTTATATATTATAAATCGTTTCTTAAAGAAGATATACACAGTAGAATATACTGGCTAGAGAAACTGAAAGCCAAAGAAGACAATCCTTTCCGTATGGCCCCCTATATAAACTCATACGCTAATATGCATAAATTCGTATGATTATAAAATATAAAATAAAACTTGCCATAGTCCTTCCGTTCTTGAGCCCACGCGCCTGTGGGGATATCAGTGCCAGTTCAAACTTGCATTTCTTCTTGAGCTCCACAGCTAGGGCGTTTGCTTCGCACACCATTGGGAACATCGCAATGAGATCCTCTTGCAGAACGACGTCATCTGAAGAGAGACCAACATATCTGGTTGGCTGGTAACTTAATCATGGTTATGTAACATGTGCAAAGCTTTCAATGCCGTTCTTTAGACGCTGTTTCTGCTGAATTCCAAACTTGTTTGTCATAGCTTACCTGGTTCAGCATATCGCGGCATAAACATTGTTTTACAATGGTAAACTGTAGCATACCTAATATATATATATATATATATATATATATATATATATATATATATATATATATATATATATATATATATATATATATACATCGCCATTCTCCTAAAAGGTTCCGGAGTTCATATATGTACTCAGAAAGCGTTTGAAATGCGACACCTCCTCCTGGGTTAAGGGTCCATGCAGAATAGTTCACGATAATTCGTTCGCAACGCATTATGTATTTGCTACAATAGATACACATCCCATAAACTGATCCCAATTTATTTGCTGAAGCCGTACGTAGATTGAATGATTGGGGAGAGGAGACAAACCTCCGTGACCAGCTGTTCAAAGACATGTAAAGTACGCGAAATATCCAGTTGGACTACGTCATACAACTTTGCTAGATATTCGTCAGACCAAACAGTACTTCTGGAAACCATGTTATGTATTTGTGTGTTTATACAACAATATGATATTATATATTGATATGTTCCTGCCCCACTCAGCAATTACGGTACCCTCATGTGTTACTCATAACCAAAACCAACACGACGTTACCTCATGGGTTACTCATAACCAAAACCAACACGACGTTACCTCACGGGTTACTCATAACCAAAACCAACACGACGTTACCACGAAACGCATCTTTACCCGTGAAGTTCCACAGAGCGGAGTTCGTCGCGATTTCCTCCTGCGCCGACTCATACGACGGAACCGGTACAATTTCGTCTTCGTTCTGCTGTTTCTCCAGGTCCTGTGGATGGTGCAAGACGAACAAATTCGTCGAACCGAACAGCACCCTGAAATATGCCACATATAATGCTATCATGGAGAGTAGAAGTCACGTGGAATATGTGTATACATGAACAACAATTTCCCTTCATTTCCTAAATATAGTTGTCAGTCAAATAATCATGCTAGTTTTCTTGTGATGGTTACGACAATACACATAAATACAGAGACAAAAGCTATATTAAATTAGATCTGGACCTACATTGAGATGAGACAATTGTTCAAAAAGTAAAAGTTCGAAACCCACCGATCAGATTACTACTAACCCTACTGATTATTTAAAATGTGCATTCACTAGTTAAAAATAGAAGTATTATTTTGACAAGATGTTTTTTTTCCGTAGTTTGACAAGATGTTTATTTTCTGTTTCATTTGTCCTTTTTCCACTCCTTCTCTCTCTCTCTCTCTCTCTCTCTCTCTCTCTCTCTCTCTCTCTCTCTCTCTCTCTCTCTCTCTCTCTCTCTCTCTCTCTCTTCTCTCTCTCTCTCTCTCTCTCTCTCTCTCTCTCTCTCTCTCGCTCTCCTCTCTCTCTCTCTCTCTCTATCTATCTCTCTCTCTCTCTGTGCTCTTCTCTCACTATATATTATATATATATATATAATATATATATATATATATATATATCATATATATATACATATATATATATATATATATATATATATATATATATATATTATATATATATATATATGTATATATATATATATATATATATATATATATATATATATCATATATATACAAACACATCTGGATTTAAGAAACTCAGTAGGTGATTTAATTAATTTTCACCTGTCATTGTGATGAAGTTCTGTTTTCTCCTTGATCTCAATTCCATTGAGAACGACCTTGGCGCCAGGCAAGGGCAGCAGTGTCACGTTGTTGTTGTCGTCGTTCTCTACCAAGGCATGTTCCAGCTGGATGCTGTCAGCGACAATGTTGACAGTGGCCATAGAATGGTGCGAAGAAACGTATGGAAATATGTAACTTCTGTCTAAAGACTGAGTGGGACGCTTTGAAACAAACCTTTCGAAACTGAACATCTGTCGTTCGATATGAAACAAAACGGGAATGAAAATACTCTTAGATAACTATCTACGTTACTCACAGTGTACACACACGTAGAATGTTTCCAGAGAAAGTATGGTGTACGAGCACATTGGGTGTCAGTTCAGAGATGAAACACACAAGAAGACACCCTCGGTATCAACAGGCGTGAGACTTTTAAACCATTAACTGGTTTTACAGAGATAATAATGTTTGTGAATAAATATATCCAGGTTTCTACTGATGACTGCGTAGTACATTTAATATATATTATATAATATATATATATATATATATATATATATATATGTATATATATATATATATATATATATATATATATATATATATATATATATATATATATATATATATATATATATATATAGTTGCGCTTCCGTTGTTGTGGCGGCGGCGGGCGGCGGGCGGGCGGGCGGGCGGGCGGGCGGGCGGGCGGGCGGGCGGGCGGGCGGGCGGGCGGGCGGGCGGGCGGGCGGAGGCGGGCGGGCGGGCGGGCGGGGCGGGCGGGCGGGCGGGCGGGCGGCGGGCGGGCGGACGGACGAGGACGGACGGACGGACGGACGGACGGACGGACGGACGGACGGACGGACGGACGGACGGACGGACGGACGGACGGACGGACGGACGGACGGACGGACGGACGGACGGACGGACGGACGGACGGACGGACGGACGGACGGACGGACGGACGGACGGACGGACGGACGGACGGACGGACGGACGGACGGACGGACGGACGGACGGACGGACGGACGGACGGACGGACGGACGGACGGACGGACGGACGGACGGACGGACGGACGGACGGACGGACGGACGGACGGACGGACGGACGGACGGACGGACGGACGGACGGACGGACGGACGGACGGACGGACGGACGGACGGACGGACGGACGACGGACGGACGGACGGACGGACGGACGGACGGACGGACAGACAGACGGACGGACGGACGGACGGACGGACGGACGGACGGACGGACGGACGGACGGACGGACGGACGGACGGACGGACGGACGGACGGACGGACGGACGGACGGACGGACGGACGGACGGACGGACGGACGGACGGCATGTGCAGTTGGACAGTCTACAGCGTTAAGGACAAACTGACCTGAGACCAGCGAGTGTGACATCCGGAGGGGGAATAGCCTTACTGCTTCCCAGCGTGGTCTGTCCCTTGGGAGTGAAGTGGATGATCATGGCCGTCAGACTTGGGTCCTCGTTGAGATTCCAGAAATGAGGAATTGTTTTCTGTTGCTCCTTCTTCAGTTTTGTGGCCTCAGCCTCAATCTATAGGGGATCCCATAATGTCACACAACATGCATTCTTATGGGATATAATGGGTGTTGTCTGTTAACATCTAATCGTATTCCGTTTGGAAATAGCTTTTGTTTTACTGAGGAAGTTGCGTATTCTGTAATACTGCGAGAACATTTTCTGAATTTGACCAATCGTCGCTGATGTTGCATTTATTAATCGGGGAAAACAGGTCATTTTTGGAAATGGAATTGCCGCTTTATTAGGACTCCTTCGACATAAGGAACTTCTGCTTATTAAGTCAAACGTACGTCAACCCGCAGACGACCAGCATCAAGAACCGTATCTACCTTGCGACGATGATAATTATTGAACATTTATAACAGCGCAGAATTTCTGCTTAGGCGTTTCGCTTACCATAAATTCCTTCTCGCGTTCGGACATTTTTTGCTGCCAAGACTCTTCTAGGGCGGCCATCTCTTCCTTGTTGCGACGTACCTCTTCTTCCAACTGTTTATTCATGTCTTCCACCGCTAGAACATAGTCGAAAATATAACTGTCCTGGACAATGCAAGCAGTGAGCCGATAATGAGAAACTAATCATATTTCCTTATTATATGGTTTCTATCTTAGACGCCACAAATTACTGGCAAATGTAAATTAATGCAATTTTGGTCTCCACAATTTCTGTTAGCGAAGGGGTCTCACTGATTCTATAACCATTTGTGTTTACTGCGGTTGTAATTTGTTATTGATCATTTGTTGACATTATGCGTAATTTGCGTTGCGATAACTGCTGAAATATACATCGTAAAACGCCTGGTTGTAATACTTCCGGAATCCTTTTGTGTCTGATATCCGCAGATGTGGAGCCTGCACAAGTTGTTTGTAATAAAGGCGGCATAAAATAAAATTCGTAGTTCGCCTTCACATAATTGGTTTTTGACTGAATACAACTACCGATACGCCTTCAAGCAGTTAGGTGAAATCTTGTACAAAGACTTCGTACTCAGCCAACGTCATAACAAAATTATTGTTCCAAAATACCAATGCTGCCTCTTTTGAATGAACCCAGATATACCATTGGTTTATTTGATTCTACATCACAGGTTTAGTGATATGTTCATACCCTTGGGGTCACCGCCTGGTACGAGTCTACCAGACTTCAGTTCCTCCTGAAGACGGGCATTCTGCTCCTTCAGTTCCCGGATCAATGTGTCTGTCAGATCCTCATTGACGACAGCTTTCGTCTTCATGGCCTTAGCCCGGCTAGCTGTCCAAATAGAAGTACGCCCAGCGTGAAGCCGAGAGGCCTTTCAAAGACATTTCATATTATGTGAGACACCTAACCAAAGCATTCAATTAACTTCCATTGGAATAGAACCTCGCTAATTGAACTTTGACGTAAGCTGAACCTGAGTAACAAAACATATAACAATACAAAGGTAACAATATGTAGCTAGATTTGGATTGCAGATATAATTATTATAAATGATTGCAGGCAACTATATATTTCCTAGTCTTAATTAATGGTGTGTATACATGTCGTAGAAAAATGGCCGAAATAATATATTAATGTATGCCTTCTTTGAATAATAAATAGTAGGATATTTGCAGATAAACGTTGTTGGTGATATCATGATACGTAATTATTGTAATGATTGCAGCATATATATATTCCAGTATATATATATAATATATATATACATATATAATAAATAAATAATATATATATATATATATTATAATAAAAATATAGATATGAAAATTTTTTATATTTTAATGTTGATATGTATATATATTTTTTAAGATTTTAAGTTGACATTCAAATGAGACTTACCAAATCGAAGAGTCGACAATGTCTCACCATAGTTTATGTCTGCTGGACTCAGGGCAGCGATCTAGACGAGACCCAAAACATAATTTAAGCTAGCATGTGAACATACCATGTCGAACTCTTTAAATACAACAAGAATATGAAAAAGTGGCAAAGTGCATACGGTTACTGGGAAAAAAATACGCCGCTAGGGGAAAGATGGAAGATGTGAAAAAGATCAACCTGTCAAATATAATGATCACACTATGTTTCATTTACTTAAAAATGGAAAGATGGTTTGTTGTACAAAAACTGAAATAACTAGGGCCGAGTGGGTAAACAAAACAGTAACTGTTTACACGAACAATAAGTATCTATAAAACGTAACGAGAAGTTGCAGTCTGAATCGCCATGATGAATGATAAGATCATCACGTTGAATGAATGAATAGCAGTGATGACTACCAAGCACCATCTGCATTATGACAAATTACCTTACTTACCAATAATTTGACCGACTCACCATAATTGTCTTGCTGTTCCCGCCCAGCGCGTTCTTGAGCAGTTTGGTAAGCACAGAGTCACGGAATTGTACTACAAATTAGACATAGTGAGTGGTCAGTTAATTTCGTGGAATAATACTGCTTGTGTCACGCGAGAGAGAAGTGTGGGGAAATACATATAAAAGTAAATTACAACAGTTGTATACGTTACAGAAAACGGCAATAAAATATATAAACATGAAGGTTTGTTTACATAGAAGATCTTTTTTCAGTTACCTTAATACATTGTGTGAATAAAGTGATTGACTTCAACAACATGGAGTTTATGTTTAAGTTAACAACAATTTGCTAACGCAATTTGCAATTTGCATACGTTAATTTACATTGGGAGAGTATGTGATAGTCACAATCATAATAAGTGTAATAAAACACAAATTACAAATTCAAATATAGTAGAACGACACATAAAGCGGCGTGTGTTAATGTTATGGGACCTAAGCTGTAGAATCAGTTAAGATATACAATACGCTATACGAGTCTAAAATTAACTTGTAAGATATTATTATACTAACATATTGAATCTGTAGTAACGTTGGTAGTAATACCAATTTTCTATATTGTAATTACTGATATATAAAGTATAATATGGTGTGTTAATATGTATTCAAAATACATAGCAGAAAATGTAATAACTCATTCAAATAGTCATCATTGTGTATATGTAATATAAGGAACCAGCTTAGGAAGGGAATGCAAATAATAGGTTTTGTTTAACTTCTTTTCATAACACGTATACATTTTTGTCATTGTGGTACCGGGTTTATGTGTACATAGCAACTAGATATGTATATAACTTCCTATTTGTTGAACGTAATTAAATTCATTTCAATGTTTAATCATTTATTTGGTTACACTGTATTTATTATTTATTTAAATGTCACCTAGCTTTTTGGAGAAGCGTTTACATAGCATGTATTAGAAATGCGTGTGCGGCATGAAAACCTGCATGTTAATGCATGTTGTATATTGTGATTAAAATTTAAATAAATCAATTATTTACCAAAGATTTTCTTCTTGTTGCCACCTGTTGCAGAATACATGAAACATAAACGACGCACAATACAGTGCAAACCTGATTCCGTTGTGTATTTTGTTCACACAACATTCACGTCTCACACGATACTTTTAATTGCGTATGTCAACCGCTACGTCTTACGTTGTTACATATTACCGATGTGTAATACTGTAAATATAATCCTATGTTTAGAATCTGGATATAATACTGTTAGCGGTGAAATATAATGTCAACATACAACTAACTGTTGCGTATACCTCTGTGCAGAATTAAGCTTAAATTCGAAGACAAATGTCAATATGAATATTACATTCTCCCATCAATTCAGCCATCAAACAGAATGCGATGTCGCACTTCGCGGAAGACGTCAACAGCCGGACGCAACTGATTTTGAATGATAAACAGTTCCACATGGCACATTCTTCAGCCGGAATATCACTCACCTTTGGTGCTTAAATCCGCAAGTGCCTTGATGCAGTTACCCAATGTGCTTAGTGATTGGTTGATGCCAGCACCTTCCTTCAAACGATCACCCTTTGCACCTGTAGAGCTGACCCTCTCACTGAAAAGGATAACCATACCTGGACAAATGAAGTAAAACCAGAACGCGATTTTAACATGGACAGTATGTTAATAAACAACAATATTTAGCACATCACATGTGTGTTCACCTTCTTATGTAAAACATCCACATTTACATATAAATTGAAGCGATCCAAAAATGCGGGCTCACAAAGGAGGATAGAATAATTTGACCTCACACGTGGCACTACTGATTCACAATCAGCGGCGTTCCCTACCTGCCAGCCAAGTCCACAAGGTTAATGATAGATGTCTTCGTCATGCCCTTCTTTGCGGCGTTCTGCGATGTTTGTGAAAAACTGACGGCTACAATTGTGTGAGCTCGACTGGAAAACAACGAGTACAATGTTTCAGCAAAAATACATCATTCCACTCCACTCAAACATCTTCCCAGCATATTTATCAATTCTCATCGGTTACACAAAGAATAGCCAGAAAAAGTATATAAGACATGCGTACGTACTTAAATCTACATTAACAACCGAGACTTACAGTCAGCCAATGTGACACCATCTCCTTTACAATTCAAATTGTGACGTTACAGCCTTACATTTTACACCACTAGTCATGCAACACTCCTAAGATAAACTTGCAGGAAAGTAAAGTTGAAATGTGTAATCGTTTATTTAGGAAAACATACTATAATGGTGAATTCGGTTTGTAAAATGCAATAAGGGAATTGGTTCTCATATCACTGCTGATATCACCTGCTGGTAGCATTCATTTTTGTCGAGGCCACTGTGCGATTCTTTATTCCCTCGTTCATCTTAGAGTCAACCATATCGTAACTGAACACTGGGACTGTCGTCAGCTTCTCCACTGAAATCATATTCAACGAACAGCATCAGTGCATTTGTTTTAACAAAATTGTACGTTAATGAATTGACATTGCACTTGTCGTAAGAGAGGTGATCATATCATCCATGTGACGGAAGGGTGTACGAGTTGTCCGTCTATTATATGTGCAAAGTCCTGCTCCTTCCGATAATTGCCATGACGTGTGTATGCAGGTGTATTATACAAGTTATTGTAAATAAAATGTAGTCGTTTTGTAAGAATTCATGTCACTAACTAGAGAGAGAGAGAGGGAGAGAGGGAGGGAGGAAGGGAGAAAGAGAGAGAGAGAGAGAGAGAGAGAGAGAGAGAGAGAGAGAGAGAGAGAGAGAGAGAGAGAGAGAGAGAGAGAGAGAGAGAGAGAGAGAGAGAGAGAGAGAGAGAGAGAGAGAGAGAGAGAGAGAGAGAGAGAGAGAGAGAGAGAGAGAGAGAGAGAGAGAGAGAGAGAGAGAGAGAGAGAGAGAGAGAGAGAGAGAGAGAGAGAGCGGTAAATTACATTTATACTGTATCCCCTGTGGTTCTTCCATGCCCCCAATTAACCAGATGGTCTTTAAACCAAGACGTTGTAAACCAATCGAAACATATCGTAGCCTCATCCAGACCATCTAGGTAAAGACAATAACAACAATATAGTTCACGCCTTATGGTCAAGGTCAGTTTGGCAAGGCAGTTACCTGTACACGAGTTTAACATCTTACCGTAGAATCCTCCATTTTGTTTGCTTTCTCGAACCTTAAGACCTCCCTTGATCTTCAGACTGGCGGGATTGAGAAGGTCACGCACTTGTTCGTTGTAGATCTCCAACATGCTGAAGGTCACCTGATAAGCACAGCCAGTACAGGCAGAGATAAATTAACATTGAGATAAGTCACGAACTTTAGTAGTATACTAATATAACATACCGTCATAGATTATATTAATACTGTAAGTTCACAAATAACGTATAATATAATATAATATAATATAATATAATATAATATAATATAATATAATATAATATAATATAATATAATATAATATAATATAATATAATATAATATAATATAATATAATCATGTTATACAGTAACAAGTACATTGCTTGGTGATTATATTATCATTGAAATATTGCTATAAACGCAAATGGTATTTATAATATGCGTGACAATGGCAAACAATGGAGTACAGTAATTGTGTGGAAAGTAAATCGTTTGGAGGCGTGCACATAATACAAATTGGGTGGGAAGTATTTGATATTATTTGCTACGTGGGAAGGAGGGCCGAATCCTACCGCGACGCGACACACCGGGGCAGGCGGAGTGGTGTTGACCCTCCAACGGTTCTTCCACGGAGAAAATGAAATTAGTTCCCGCGTCAATGGAATTGAAAAGAGCTATGACACTGGACAAGGATTAATACATTAGAAATATGAAAATGCTATTGAGAAGTGGAAAGTATGACCGGTAGCAAGGTATGAAGAGGATGCTCAGTGTGTTGCTTAGAGAATGGACGCGGACTGGCTAAACGACATTTACCCTGACAAGGTAGACACTCGCATGCCGCCCACTGCCGCAAACACTGTATTTCCACGCGTAACATGCACCTTAATTCCACATCGTTCAATTACATAAAGTATTGAATGAATGTTTTCACACAATCAGCTACGATGTCACGACCTTGTATTCTTCGCCTTGTTGCGCCTCTGCTCTCTTCAGCGTGATGACACGGAATAACTCTTCACACACCATGGGCACGATGCCTGAAGCAGGGATGGTATAAATTGTGTATTTATTCGCACGTGTCTCGTGTCGGGGGCAGAGACCCTCTTGCCTCTTTCTGTGAAACTTCGTGTCCTTACACTATTGACTTCTGATCTACCAATTGTCAACGCAATTTTAAAATGACAAACTTCGATCAAATTACAGTAATTTTCCTTCGCAAATCGAGTGGTGAGCCATTCCCCAGGTGGCGCCACTATATTATTATATCCCGCATAATAAACAGTTTATTTGTGGAGCAGTGTTTTTATGTGTATGAACACAATACTCGATGCGTCACACAAACGTGAATACCGTGAGACTCTCGGAAGTCTTGCCCATGCAAGTAGGCTACAGACTCTCGGAAGTCTTGCCATGATCATAGTGAACGACGTGATATTACAGTTTTTCTACGCGAACGCGTTAAATCTTGTCTTGTCTTGTCGGTATACTGGCCAACACTCCTGGTGGAATCAAACGGTCATGGTTGGGTGCGCATGCTTGTTGGGTTATTAGTCATGTAAATTGTAAACGTGTAGGCCCTATATATATAGTAGTGATATTTGCTGTCCTCGTATTTAAACTTGTTTGTTTGTTTGTCCGTATATTTATTTGTGTATTCGCTTGTTTTTATCTACTTACATTTTGTGTTTTATAAGCGATTTAGCAGGCCCATTGGGGTGGTTGTTATATTTTCTCGAAGTTCGGAGTGGATGAGATCACAGTTTCAAATAGTTTTTGCTTTAGCAATTAATATATATATATATATATATATATATATATATATATATATATATATATATATATATATATATAATTATGACTCCACTAGCCGATTAGCTTTATACAGTTGTAAAATT
>JAODUO010000790.1:107500-200000 GCA_025642075.2 Ridgeia piscesae
AGTCAGAATCATGTATTTTGTTAATGGCGTGCAAAGTTTTTTTAGTGTCATACATGCAATATTCATAACAGAATAATCAATAAACAGTACATTTCCAAAACAGCATGACATCTGTAAGATCAGTTTCCCTACACACAGTTCTCACTGAAACAACTTTGCCCAATAAATAAGTAATATTATTCTCCCATGTAAGACAACACTTTGGAGAACATTACTTACTGTTTATATTTTTTAATTATTCATGATAATTAATGCAGTATTTTCTTCTTGGTTAGAAAGTGTGTTCAGCCTCGTTGCTAAATGTCTAATGTACTGATTCAATCTTGCAGAAAACCATCATGTACAACCGGGGCGGGGGCAGCTCGGACAGACCCCGGGGGTTTGGGTTTACTGGATTTGCACTTCCCTCAAGCAAGGCTGGTCCAGAGGCACAACTGGCAAAGATGGGCTTTGGCATGGTGGGTGGGATTGGGATGCACTCCCGGGGATATGGCACAGGGCTTGGAAAGAGGAGGATCAAAAGTGAGGAAGAGTGAGTATGAGGGTTTGACTTTGAGAGAGATGCTGCTTTTAACAGTCTCAAAGTTGTTTTTACTTAATTTGCAATAAATGTTCTTAATATACCATACGTTTTAATCAGAATAACATCAAACACACTAGATCGAATTAAAGTATGAGTGTGTTAGGACAGGATATACTATATGACCACAAATGTGATAACTCTTTGGTAATGTTATTGTAGTATACTAACTTTGTCATTCTGGGCAGTATAATTATTGAGTGTTTGTAAGTACCATAATTACTTAAGTAATCAATATTAACACCCATTTACTAGTCCCTAATTAAATTAATATGTAGTAATAATATTATAGTAATTACCCACCTGTGAATATAACACGGTTGCCTCTGCCTGCTTCCAAGTGATGACTGAACTGTTACAGATACTTTGATGATGATGAGGAGGACAAGACAGATGACCTTGAGTATCAGCCAGCACCCGACAGTCCAACACGCGACAAGACAAAACAAGATAAACATGAACCTGAGGACGACGTTGACAGTGACGTCAGTGATGATCCCCTTGACGCCTTCATGGCAGAAATACAGGTATTGTATTGAATTTATCAAATAGGTCCAGAGGAGCCAGTTACACGAAGGATGCCCAACACAATATAATATGTTCAAGCAATATTTCTTATGTCACAACTACGTGCATCGGTAACAAATAACTTTAACAATATTCAATAACACTTTCCAACAATAAACTCTAATGTAAAACTGACTCGCTCAAATAAAAGGCTCCGAAATTTTGCTCTGCTCCCTCTGAAGATCTCTGTGAAAATGAAATTTAAACGCGCCTTCGAAGATCGAAATGGAAAACATTAATTTCTAGTAACTGGTTAGTAATCCGGTAGGTTCGCGACGATCATTTTCGACTTGATCAATAGGGGTCGTTGCCGTTGTGGAAGATCGACATTGTGAATAAAAAATGGTAACAATATTCCCGAATTTGGCAGGTTTCCGTCAGACTGCCACTGACGCCATCTTCGGCAGTCCGACTGAATTTCTGGCACTTCGACCCCTATATATGACAGAGTCACATCAGTCTACATGACAGTCCTAACTGCCTACCTGACAGTCCTACCTACATGACAGAATCCTACCTGTCTACATGACAGAATCCTAACACAGTCTACTTGACAGAATCCTACCAGTCTACATGACAGAATCCTAACACAGTCTACATGACAGAATCCTAACACAGTCTACATGACAGAATCCTACCTGCTTACATGACAGTCCTACATGACAGAGTCTACCTGCCTATGTGATATAGCTTACCTGCCTAAGTGACAGTCTACCTGCCTATGTGACAGTCTAGCCTGCATATGTGACAGTCCTATCTGCCTATGTGACCGTCTACCTGCCTGTGTGACATCGTCTTACCTGCCTATGTGACAGTCTAGCCTGCATATGTGACAGTCCTATCTGCCTATGTGACCATCTACCTGCCTGTGTGACATCGTCTTACCTGCCTGTGTGACGCACTTTGTTTGCAGGATGAAGTCGTTAAACAGGAAGTAAAAAGCACCAAGAAAAACCAGAAGAAAAAGAAGTAAGTCCCAAAATGACACAACCTGAGATGAGATGTATTTGCTTCCAGCCCTCCACCAATTGAGAAATCAAAGATGATATTCGTGTAAAGTCTTACTAACATAATCAGAAGAAATGTGATGTTGGTAAATTCTTTTGTTATCTTGTCAAGATTACTTCATTATTACCACTACCACTGATGTTCTGGAAAGAATGACATTTGAGAAATTGGTGTACTACCCCACATTTTGGATGATTGCTCTCATTATTTTTCTGATTCATCAACAGTATAGAGCCCTGCCAGGGAATACAACTGACTTTCTAAAAAACCAGGTATCAGAGTCAACATATATATCCCATTACTGAGAAAGAAGTAACCGAAATTGTGTCAGGTTGCAAAAGTAAGACTTTGTACAGACACAAAATCAGCATGAAAACTGTTAAACATGTAATAAAGCAAATTGTAAGACCTTTAACCTATATTTTTAACAGATCATTAATCACCGGAATATTTCCAAATGACATGAAAACAGCAAAACGTATTCCTGTTTTTAAATCTGGAGATCGTTTCCCATTTTCTAACTATAGACCTATATCACTGTTATCCCAATTCTCAAAAATACTTGAAAAATATTTAACAAAAGGTTAATGTCATTCATTGAAAATCATCACATATTGACTGATGGGCAATATGGCTTCAGAAATAATCACTCAACTTCACTAGCATTAACTGAATTTGTCGAAAAGGTAACTTCAGCAATAGATAAACAAGAAAGCACTATTGGGGTCTTTATTGATTGGAAGAAAGCATTTGACACCATTGATCATAAAATACTGCTAAGTAAGTTACAGTTGCGCCTCGTTATAACGCGGTAGTTGGGGTCCACGAAATGGAACCGCGTTGTAAACGAGGCGCGTTATAGATTATATTCTGCCAGGGGCGCCACCACCCCTAAAACGCCACAACAGCAACCAAAGCCAATGTGCTGGTTGCACGGTGTATGCGTGATTTTTAAAACTAACTGACATTGAAACCAACGTAAATGTGTATTACGTTAAAATAATATACACTGTCGAAAGTTGAACTGAGTAAATCTTGCGAATGGTGTACAGTTTTGAAATAAATTCAGAGCCAACGCGCCTCGTCTGGCGATGCGAACTGAGGCGGAGCGATAACACAGTACGCGGTCGCGGTCTAAAATAACCTTGAACTCAGCAGCCGAAACGCACAAATGAATTGACATGTTGCCGAAGTCGGTCAAATATGAATACTTATACTAATTGCGCTCACTGTTGGCTTAATTTCATCTTTTAATCAATCCCAAAATATAAATATAGATCGCACATTTACCATGTCGATTTATAATGCAATTCACGGTGGTTCGAGGCTACTGCGGTTCACATGCTGTTGACGAATTTGTATATTTGCGCACAAGTAAATGTTTTTTCGTATATGTAGTGAAGAAAACATAACATAACTTTAGCCTGCCATTTCAGTACCATAATTATTTTTTGTCACCGCCTGATTCGTAAGCAATTTAATTGCCATTTACAAGCTGACGAAGGCGCTCGTTCGCGGAAGCCACAGTGAACGGGCGCCTTCGCCGAAGCCACAGCGAACTGGCAGGAGACAAACGCGATTGATATCGGCGCAAACAAACAGGACTTTGTACCAAATTTATTGTGCCTAAAGTTAATTGAATGCAATCAAAGGAATTGGTAACATTTTAAACAAACACTTAAGAAATTACCACACAAACCAAGCGCTGGTTACACAATAGATTGGTTTGAAAAATGATTGGATTGGTGCCGCGAAGCCGACGGCAGAGCAGAAGCCAGGGGCACAACAAACAACGAACTCAGCAACGCAGTTGTACTTCTGTGTTAAATTTCTTAATATCAATAAATTGTTTCTAGATACACTTGTACAAGACAAACATGAGGACTTCATAACAATAAGTGACAGTTAATTACAGCGTTATTGTTAGCTGTAGCACCCATTTCCCCCCTGGCGGCAGAAATTCGGGGTCCACGACCGACCGCGTTATAGCCGATTCGCGTTATAGCGAGTCGCATTATAGCGAGGCGCAACTGTACAATGTTATTGAATAATGGGTTTGGCACTGGATTGGATTAAAAGTTATTTAGCCAATCGTAGTCAGTATGTGTGCTATAACACCAGTAATTCGGAGCTATAGAATATCAAGTGTGGAGTCCCACAAGGATCAATCCTGGGCCCAGTACTATTTATTTTATACATAAATGACATGTGTGAAGTGTCAAAATTGCTTAATGTTATCTTGTTTGCAGATGACACTAGCATTTTTTTACTCAACTAGGAATATTGTGGATATAGCATATACAGTTAATGACGAACTACAAAAACTAAATATACGGTTCAGAGTTAATAAATTATCGCTTAATGTGAACCAAAATTGTTTTTTTCATGTTTGCAAATAAAAGCAACATGGACAAACAGTAAACATCAAACATGGGTGTCGTACACACTTAGTGCTGATATGTTGTAGGGGTGTGTTACACACTAAGTGTTGCTGTGTTGTAGGGGTGTGAGAGATGACATAGACAATGAGGATGTGGAGGAGAGCTATTACCGCTACATGGAGGAGAACCCCATGGCTGGAGTCATCCTCGACGATGACAACCAACCCCTTGAGTACGATGAAGATGGCAATGTCATCATTCCCGACAAGAACAGGGTTTGTCCTATTTGCTGTCTGTGGTTCCCCATCTTTGGGATCGTCTTCTTCCCTGACATCCTTCACATAGGTTGAAGAAGTGGCTACCTGAATTGCTGTCACAGGCTGCTACAGTTGAGCATAGCATTAGCCTTTGGTCTACTACAAAATCTGGGTCAATGATGACCAAACTGTCACTCCACTTTAGTTATAATTGAGTGTGACATAAAGGTAGTGTCTGCAGTGACACTGTGTGGGACCATGTCAGTCGTCTTGCAAAGAGGTACACCCTCACACTGTTTTATATATAAACATATATCTTTGTTATTATCAGTGCTGCCTTTGTAGCTTATGTACACAAATTTATTTGCTCTAAACCATCGACAGATGCTGCCAATAATTTAAGTTTATGATTCCATAAAAATATCATAGTTTATTGTTGTGAGGTAAAATGTTTATTTGATACAGCTTTTCGATTGAAAACATTTTACTCTTTGTTGTTGTAGTGATAATTGTAAACTAAGATAAATAAGCTGTGATAATTTAAAGTACAGTAAAGTTGATATTGCATGTTTTTGCAGATCATTGACCCTTTGCCACCCGTTGACCACTGGGAAATAGAATATCAGAAGTTTAACAAGAATTTTTATGAAGAACATGAGGACATCGCAAAGCTCACCGAATCGGAAGTACAAGAATTGAGACAGAAACTTGGAATACGGGTAAGATGCATATAGGTAAACAAAATATGAATTACATAGACAAAATCCAAGTAGAAAAGTGTGGATATGAAAGAAAGTACATGTAAGGGTCTAAGTAAAAACATATAAAATAGCCGTTTGCAAACAAAATGTACACACATAAACACAATGCATGTTAATTAACTAAATAATGGTGTAAGAGACTAAGAGTAGGATTCTCACAGCTGAAATGCCACCAGATGTATGTAACGTAGTTGAAGGTGCTCACTGATTGATTCTAATTTCATATACGTGGTGAGAGTTGGTCTAAGGTTAACATTGTCCTTGTGTATTGTACGGTACTATCCAAGATGTTGCATAACACAACTTGATTGCAAATGGATTCATTTGTCCCGGGTCTCCACAAACAGACGTCTGTCACCAACATTGTTGTTCACACAGGTATCCGGTATACAAGCAAATTACAAGCCCGTCTCAAGTTTTGGACACTTCGGCTTTGACGATGAACTGATAAAGGCCATCCTGAAGATGGAGTTTACACAACCTACCCCCATACAAGCACAGGTAGGGCTGTCAGTGTGGGTACTTCTGTGGTTTACACAGCCTACCCCCATGGACAAGTGTTCACAGTTGGGTCTTGGTTTCACAGTCCCCTAGAGCTGTACTTATGTGGGGTGTTTACACAGCCTACCCCATAGAGACACAGGTAGGGCTGTCACAGTGTGGGTACTTCTGTGGTTTACACAGCCTACCCCCATAGAGACACAGGTAGGGCTGTCACAGTGTGGGTACTTCTGGAGTTTACACAGCCTACCCCCATAGAGACACAGGTAGGGCTGTCACAGTGTGGGTACTTCTGTGGTTTACACAGCCTACCCCCATACAGACACAGGTAGGGCTGTCACAGTGTGGGTATTCTGTGGTTTACACAGCCTACCCCCATACAGACACAGTAGGGCTGTCACAGTGTGGGTACTTCTGTGGTTTACACAGCCTACCCCCATAGAGACACAGGTAGGGCTGTCACAGTGTGGGTACTTCTGTGGTTTACCAGCCTACCCCCATAGAGACACAGGTAGGGCTGTCACAGTGTGGGTACTTCTGGGTTTACACAGCCTACCCCCATACAGACACAGGTAGGGCTGTCATAGTGTGGGTACTTCTGGAGTTTACACAGCCTACCCCCATACAGACACAGGTAGGGCTGTCACAGTGTGGGTACTTCAGGAGTTTACCCAGCCTACCCCCATACAGACACAGGTAGGGCTGTCACAGTGTGGGTACTTCTGTGGTTTACACAGCCTACCCCCATACAGACACAGGTAGCGCTGTCACAGTGTGGGTAATTCTGTGGTTTACACAGCCTACCCCCATAGAGACACAGGTAGGGCTGTCACAGTGTGGGTACTTCTGTGGTTTACACAGCCTACCCCCATACAGTCACAGGTAGGGCTGTCACAGTGTGGGTACTTCTGTGGTTTACACAGCCTACCCCCGTACAGACACAGGTAGGGCTCTCACAGTGTGGGTACTTCAGGAGTTTACACAGCCTACCCCCATACAGACACAGGTAGGGCTGTCACAGTGTGGGTACTTCTGGAGTTTACACAGCCTACCCCCATACAGACACAGGTAGGGCTGTCACAGTGTGGGTACTTCTGGGTTTACCCAGCCTACCCCCATACAGACACAGGTAGGGCTGTCACAGTGTGGGTACTTCTGGGTTTACACAGCCTACCCCCATACAGACACAGGTAGGGCTGTCACAGTGTGGGTACTTCTGTGGTTTACACAGCCTACCCCCATACAGACACAGGTAGGGCTGTCACAGTGTGGGTACTTCTGTGGTTTACACAGCCTACCCCCATACAGACACAGGTAGGGCTGTCACAGTGTGGGTACTTCTGGAGTTTACACAGCCTACCCCCATACAGACACAGGTGGGCTGTCACAGTGTGGGTACTTCTGTGGTTTACACAGCCTACCCCCATACAGACACAGGTAGGGCTGTCACAGTGTGGGTACTTCTGGAGTTTACACAGCCTACCCCCATACAGACACAGGTAGGGCTGTCACAGTGTGGCTACTTCAAGAGTTTCTACAATATTCAGACTTGTGAGCAGGAACCAGGTTGGTGAGAGACATATACACCACAGTCTTCTCAGGCACTGTTTAATGGTAGCATGAATCAGCTACAGAGAAATAATACAATCTGTGCATCCCAGTCATGTGGAGTCACCTGCAAGGTAAGTCCATCTGCCATCCAGCCTTCAAAATGGCTTTGTCATATTGTTTGAGAGTGTTCTGTTCGAATGTGTGTCAAAATCATTGTGCAAAGTTGTATCAGTGACAACTGTGAGTGAGAACAATTGATGTCATTGGGCCGCTTTGGTAATGTATCAGTAATGTAAACACATAGGCATTGTTGGTCAGGTGAAGTCCCAAAAAAAACAGGGGTAGGGTTCCTGTCATCCTCAGTGGTCGGGATATGATCGGTGTTGCCAAGACAGGCAGCGGCAAGACAGCAGCATTCCTCTGGCCCCTGCTGGTTCACATCATGGCACAGGTACACAGACGACACATCATGGCACAGGTACACAGACAACACATCATGGCACAGGTGACTTACAGTTTACACACACCCCCATACAGACACAGGTAGGCTGTCACAGTGTGGGTACTCTGGAGTTTACACAGCCTACCCCCATAAGACACAGGTAGCGCTGTCACAGTGTGGGTAATTCTGGGTTTACACAGCCTACCCCCATACAGACACAGGTAGGGCTGTCACAGTGTGGGTACTTCTGGAGTTTACACAGCCTACCCCCATACAGACACAGGTAGGGCTGTCACAGTGTGGGTACTTCTGTGGTTTACACAGTCTACCCCCATAGAGACACAGGTAGGGCTGTCACAGTGTGGGTACTTCTGTGGTTTACACAGTCTACCCCCATACAGATACAGGTAGGGCTGTCACAGTGTGGCTACTTCAAGAGTTTCTACAATATTCAGACTTGTGAGCAGGAACCAGGTTGGTGAGAGACATATACACCACAGTCTTCTCAGGCACTGTTTAATGGTAGCATGAATCAGCTACAGAGAAATAATACAATCTGTGCATCCATCATGTGATCACCTGCAAGGTAAGTCCATATGCCATCTGCAAGGTAAGTCCACCTGCAAGGTAAGTCCATCTGCCATCCAGCCTTCAAAATGGCTTTGTCATATTGTTTGAGAGTGTTCTGTTCGAATGTGTGTCAAAATCATTGTGCAAAGTTGTATCAGTGACAACTGTGAGTGAGAACAATTGATGTCATTGGGCCGCTTTGGTAATGTATCAGTAATGTAAACACATAGGCATTGTTGGTCAGGTGAAGTCACATATTTAATGTGGTTTGGGAGATGTTGTGACATGTGTGTGTGGTCTCTGTCCACAGGGTATCCCTGTCATCCTCAGTGGTCGGGATATGATCGGTGTTGCCAAGACAGGCAGCGGCAAGACAGCAGCATTCCTCTGGCCCCTGCTGGTTCACATCATGGCACAGGTACACAGAACACACATCATGGCACAGGTACACAGACACACACATCATGGCACAGGTACACAGACACACATCATGGCACAGGTACACAGACACACATCATGGCACAGGTACACAGACACACATCATGGCACAGGTACACAGACACACATCATGGCACAGGTACACAGACACACACATCATGGCACAGGTACACAGACACACATCATCGCACAGGTACACAGACACACACATCATGGCACAGGTACACAGACACACATCATGGCACAGGTACACAGACACACACATCATGGCACAGGTACACAGACACACACATCATGGCACAGGTAAAAGACACACACATCATGGCACAGGTACACAGACACACACATCATGGCACAGGTACACAGAAAACACATCATGACACAGGTACACAGACACACACATCATGGCACAGGTACACAGACACACACATCATGGCACAGGTACACAGAACACACACATCACAGGTACACAGACACACACATCATGGCACAGGTACACAGACACACACATCATGGCACAGGTACACAGAACACACACATCATGGCACAGGTACACAGACACACACATCATGGCACAGGTACACAGACACACACATCATGGCACAGGTACACCACACACATACATCATGGCACAGGTACACCACACACACACATCATGGCACAGGTACACAGACACACACATCATGGCACAGGTACACAGACACACATCATGGCACAGGTACACAGACACACACATCATGGCACAGGTACACAGAAAACACATTATGGCACAGGGACACAGAAAACATCATGGCACAGGTACACAGACACACACATCATGGCACAGGTACACAAAACACACATTGGAAAGGGACACCAGACACACACATCATGGCACAGGTACACAGACACACACATCCTGGGGACAGGTACACAGAAAACACATCATGGCACAGGTACACAGACACATACATCATGGCACAGGGACACAGAAAACACATCATGGCACAGGTACACAGAAAACACACATCTTTAAAAGGTACACCAGACACACACATCATGGCACAGGTACACAGACACACACATCATGGCACAGGTACACAGACACACACATCATGGCACAGGTACACAGACACACACATCATGGCACAGGTACACAGACACACACATCATGGCACAGGTACACAGACAAACACATCATGACACAGGTACACAGACACACACATCATGGCACAGGTACACCAGACACACACATCATGGCACAGGTACACAGACACACACATCATGGCACAGGTACACAGACACACACATCATGGCACAGGTACACAGACACACACATCATGGCACAGGTACACAGACACACACATCATGGCACAGGTACACCAGACACACACATCATGGCACAGGTACACAGACACACACATCATGGCACAGGTAAAACAGAAAACACATCATGGCACAGGTACACAGACACACATCATGGCACAGGTACACAGAACACACATCATGGCACAGGTAAAAGACACACACATCATGGCACAGGTACACAGACACACACATCATGGCACAGGTACACAGACACACACATCATGGCACAGGTACACAGAAAACACATCATGGCACAGGTACACAGACACACACATCATGACACAGGTACACAGACACACACATCATGACACAGGTACACAGACACGCACATCATGACACAGGTACACAGACACACATCATGGCACCGGTACACAGACACACATCATGGCACAGGTACACAGACACACACATCATGGCACAGGTACACAGACACACACACCATGGCACAGGTACACAGACACACACATCATGGCACAGGTACACACCACACACATACATCATGGCACAGGTACACCAGACACACACATCATGGCACAGGTGCACCAGACACACATCATGACACAGGTACACAGACACACACATCATGGCACAGGTGCACCAGACACACATCATGACACAGGTACACCAGACACACACATCATGGCACAGGTACACAGACACACACATCATGGCACAGGTAACCAGACACACACATCATGGCACAGGTACACCAGACACACACATCATGGCACAGGTACACAGAACACACACATCATGGCACAGGTACACAGACACACACATCATGGCACAGGTACACCAGACACACACATCATGGCACAGGTACACCAGACACACACATCATGGCACAGGTACACAGAACACACATCATGGCACAGGTACACAGACACACACATCATGGCACAGGTACACAGACACACACATCATGGCACAGGTACACAGACACACACATCATGGCACAGGTACACCAGACACACACATCATGGCACAGGTACACCAGACACACACATCATGGCACAGGTACACAGACACACACATCATGGCACAGGTACACCAGACACACACATGGCACAGGTACATCACACACACATCATGACACAGGTACACCAGACACACACATCATGACACAGGTACACCAGACACACACATCATGGCACAGGTACACCAGACACACACATCATGGCATAGGTACACAGACACACACATCATGGCCAGGAAAAACACACACATCATGGCACAGGTACACAGACACACACATCATGGCACAGGTGCACCAGACACACATCATGACACAGGTACACCAGACACACACATCATGGCACAGGTACACCAGACACACACATCATGGCACAGGTACACAGACACACACACATCATGGCACAGGTACACAGACACACACATCATGGCACAGGTACACAGACACACACATCATGGCACAGGTACACAGACACACACATCATGGCACATGTACACCAGACACACACATCATGGCACAGGTACACAGACACACACATCATGGCACAGGTGCACCAGACACACATCATGGCACAGGTACACCAGACACACACATCATGGCACAGGTACACAGACACACACATCATGACACAGGTACACCAGACACACACATCATGGCACAGGTACACAGACACATACATCATGGCACAGGTACACCAGACACACACATCATGGCACAGGTACACAACACACACATCATGACAAACCAGAAAACACATCATGGCACAGGTACACCAGACACACACATCATGGCACAGGTACACAGACACACACATCATGACACAGGTACACCAGACACACACATCATGACACAGGTACACAGACACATACATCATGGCACAGGTACACCACACACACATCATGACACAGGTACACCAGACACACACATCATGACACAGGTACACAGACACATCATGGCACAGGTACACAGACACACACATCATGGCACAGGTACACAGAAAACACATCATGGCACAGGTACACAGACACACACATCATGGCACAGGTACACCCGAAAACACATCATGGCACAGGTACACCAGAACACACATCATGGCACAGGTACACCAGACACACACATCATGGCACAGGTACACCAGACACACACATCATGGCACAGGTACACCAGACACACACATCATGGCACAGGTACACCAGACACACACATCATGGCACAGGTACACAGACACACACATCATGGCATAGGTACACCAGACACACACATCCATTAATATTGCCTACCACATGAAATGTGTTATTTAGTTTTTATGAAATCATATCAGACTTACTATGGAATTATCTCGGACCTGATCTGGTTATAATTCAGTCGAAGTTTGCAATGGTTTGGCTGTATTCTGTAAAGCAGACAGTAGTGAGTCTTGACACTGACAAAGGACCCTTAAAGGTTTGGAGAGCTCCATGTTTTGGAACCATGAAATCTGAGGAAAACTTTATAACAATATCAATATAAATTCAAGAGACTCTTGAGTGCACATACATGCGGAAGTGTATTTGTTTGTAGGATGAACTAAAGAAAGGGGACGGGCCGATTGGACTGATATGTGCGCCAACAAGAGAACTCTCCCAACAGGTGCGGGAGAATGCAGGGCCAAGTAACATTAAACTTCCTATTGATGTGGTGTTGACAGTCTTAAGATCAGACACAAAAGGACATGTTTAATGTCAATTTGTCATGCTGCTTCACACTAAAGTATAATCCTACAACAGCTATTGTTCCTGGCTCTTAGATTTGGTTATTTTGTTTAAAAAAATCACTTACTTTGGAATTGGAATTGATTAATTCCAATTCAATTCCTAGAATTAGAGTGGTAATTGGAATTGAAAGATTTGGAACAAAATGAATTGGAATTTAAAGATTTTTAAGTGAATTGAATTGGAGTTGAATGGAAAGGTATTAAGCATCTGATATTTTGGTGATGTCTGCTAACTAAATTTTTGCACCGGTGGGAGTATTTCTGTGCAGTTAGTTAGGCGTGTGCTACTGCCTTGTGTGAAACATCTGCTGGCAGGGGCCTGCCAAGAACCACTGAAATTGCCCAGATAACAATCACAGTTTCACATGCTAGGCAAATAATAGGACTAGGACAAAACACCAGGATACACCCAAACAATCCTCAGTGTAACCAGTTAAGGTCCAAAGATTACCAATGTAAACATAAGCCCAGTGAAGACTTGAAGAGGCTTGTAGATTGTAACCAGAATGTGACAACTACAATACTGGTAATTACTAAGTAGTTGAAGCCAGAATAAGACTAGACTCAGTAGAGACTATAGACTCAGACATTTTAATTATGCAGTGATTAAAATGGTTTTCCTGCAATGTCACTGAATAAATTTGTTGTTTATTAATTTCTATGAACCGGGTATATGTGATTCTGTGTGTATATTATATAATGATTATGTAATCATATAACTACATCACACATGACATGTGTATCACCCCTGCATGCACATTAATCGTATCATTTTATGGTTAACCTTTGTTAGGTGAATTGGAGTGGGACTTGGAATTTAACGATCCTAGATGGAATTGGAATTTAAAAAATTGAAATTAAATAAAAGGAATTGTAGCAGGAATTGGAAGTGATTGAATGGAATTGACCCCAGCCCTGCTGAGTTTGGAGCATAATGTGTGAGTGTGTCCCTTCAAACGTTGCAGTTGTGTTTGTTTTGTAAGATATTGTGCTTCTTCAGTCTAAGTATAATCCTAAAATAGTTAAAAACTGACAGTTGTTGACATTGACAACCGTGTCCCTTCAAACTCTGCAGTTTACAGTTTACAGTTCACTTACAACATCCATTATGCCTAACTCAACATGTTCCTGTGATGCACTGCATGTACACATGTGCCATCTAGTGGCCAGAAGTACAGTTAGTCCATACTGTGTGTGATGTCATGAGGTGTGTATGTCCACTTGTAGATATATCACGAGGCGAAGAGGTTTGGGAAGATCTACAACATCAAGGTTGTGTGTGCGTACGGAGGGGGAAACATGTGGGAGCAGTGCAAGGCTTGTGAGGAGGGAGCAGAGATCATTGTCTGTACACCAGTAAGTGTGACACACCAGTAAGTGTGACACACCAGTAAGTGTGACACACTGCCCGCACTTACAGTGTTCTCATTGACCCTAGCTGCATGTTTGGCTGGTCAAATGTAAAACAACCATGATGAGATATTTCCACCATGACCATTTACCTGAGTAGCACTTCATTTACCATGATTTCAATCTGAAAACCCTTTTAGGTTATTACAATTTTCAGTCTTTTAACTCTTAAAATGCTTCAGTATCAAAGAGCTCTGTAGTTAACTGTCAAACACTTTCAATGCTGTTGTGTCACAGAAATTATGTCCGGTGTAATAATGTTGCATATTCTATGATACATAATTTTAGTTTGTTTTTCATATAACAATTAACTAGATGTCAACAAATCATAGTTGGCTATGCTATAACCATCAAACCTGTTTATCATGCCTATGATAGGGATGTTACCCCGCCACTTATAATGTATTTACTGAACTACACTTTTAAATACATTTGAAATTAAAGGCATTTTGCTTTATTATGATATGGATATACTTCTTTTGCGAGTGCTAATTTATATATGTAAAGTAAAGTATGGCGTGTCCCCTAATTTCTGACGACCCGACACAAGCCGTAGCATCTTCTTCCTCTCTTCAGGGTCGTCTTATTGACCTGGTGAAAAAGAAAGCAACAAATCTGAGGCGGGTGACGTATGTTGTGTTCGATGAAGCTGATCGGATGTTCGACATGGGTTTTGGTGAGTCGCCTGTAGTAATCATGTAATATTTCCAGAAATGCTCACATGGTATTTAGTATTTACATCTAAACAATGTTTTTTTGTGTTCTTTAAAAAAATAGTAGCTGATTGCCTTTTGTCTTAGACACTGTGCCACGACGGTGTTAGATGATCAAATGTCCGAACTAATACTTTTATGAATTTGAACGGTCTTACTATTTTTAGTTTTATAGCATTAAGTTACCGTGACTAATGTATAAGTTGGTGGTAGGCAATTATAGTTTTGAAATAATTTTTTTTTAGTTCATGTTTACAGATTTTAATATTCTTTCACCACCATCCTTTTACTAGTCTTGGTGATGATAAATGTACTGAGTTCATGTAATCACACAATGTGAATGTTTGGTGACATTGTCCGTGGACCTGACCTACCTTGCAATGTTCCAGAGCCACAAGTCCGGTCAATTGCCAACCACATACGGCCAAACAGACAAAGTAAGTCCTCTCTTCTTTAAAAACTTGTAAAGTTATTAAAACTTATTATTTTTAATCAACTTCAAACTTTTTGTTACAACAATATTTTGCTTACAATTGCTTTGATTCATGCAAACAGAAAAATGATTAGCAGATTATCTGCTGGTTTTGTGTTTTACCCTCAATTGTCATCTGACTTTGTGTCACCCCATTTGTAACATGATGATGGTCAATTCCCATTTGTTGCACACTGATACGTGGGTTTTATGTTCTCCATTTGTTAACTACACGTATCTGTATTTTAGAGCTAATCCCCATTTGTTACCTGACAGTCTGTAGATTTTATGGTTAATCCTCCTTTTTGTTACCTGGTGTTGTGTGAACTTTGTGGTTAATCCTCATTTTTATTGATGACCTGTGTATTTTGAGTTTAATCCCTTTGAGTTTAATCCCCAGTTGACGACGGGTGTTTTGAGTTTAATCCCCAGTTGATGCCAGGTGTTTGAGTTTAATCTCCAGTTGATGCCAGGTGTTTTTAGTTTAATCCCCAGTTGATGCCAGGTGTTTTGAGTTTAATCCCCAGTTGACGCTAGGTGTTTTGAGTTTAATCCCCAGTTGATGCCATGTTTTGAGTTTAATCCCCAGTTGACGCTGGGTGTTTTGAGTTTAATCCCTAGTCGATGCCAGGTATTTTGAGTTTAATCTCCAGTTGATGCCGGGTGTTTTAAGTTTAATCCCCAGTTGACGCCGTGTTTTGAGTTTATTCCCCAGTTGATGCCGGGTGTTTTGAGTTTAATCTCCAGTTGATGCTGTTTTTTTTTAGTTTAATCCCCAGTTGACGCTTTGTTTTGAGTTTAATCCCCAGTTGATGCCAGGTGTTTTGAGTTTAATCCCCAGTTGGTTTAAATTTAATCCCCAGTTGACGCCGTGTTTTGAGTTTAACCCCCAGTTGATGTCAGGTGTTTTGAGTTTAATCTCCAGTTGATGCCAGGTGTTTTGAATTTAATCTCCAGTTGATGCCAGGTGTTTTGAGTTTAATCCCCAGTTGATGCCAGGTGTTTTGAGTTTAATCCCCAGTTGATGCCAGGTGTCTTGAGTTTAATCTCCAGTTGACACCAGGTGTTTTGAGTTTAATCCCCAGTTGACGCCGGATGTCTTGAGTTTAATCTCCAGTTGATGCCAGGTGTTTTGAGTTTAATCCCCAGTTGATGCCAGGTGTCTTGAGTTTAATCTCCAGTTGATGCCAGGTGTCTTGAGTTTAATCTCCAGTTGACGCCAGGTGTTTTGAGTTTAATCTCCAGTTGATGCCGGATGTTTTAAGTTTAATCCCCAGTTGACCCAGGATGTTTTGAGTTTAATCCCCAGTTGATGCCAGGCGTATTGAGTTTAATCCCAAGTTGACGCTAGGTGTTGACGCTAGGTGTTTTGAGTTTAATCCCCAGTTGATGCCAGGTGTTTTGAGTTTAATCCCAAGTTGATGCCGGATGTTTTGAGTTTAATCCCCAGTTGACCCCGGATGTTTTGAGTTTAATCCCCAGTTGATGCCAGGCGTTTTGAGTTTAATCCCAAGTTGACGCTAGGTGTTGACGCTAGGTGTTTTGAGTTTAACCCCCAGTTGATGCCAGGTATTTTGAGTTTAATCTCCAGTTGATGCCAGGTGTTTTGAGTTTAATCCCCAGTTGATGCCAGGTGTTTTGAGTTTAATCCCCAGTTGATGCCAGGTGTTTTGAGTTTAATCCCCAGTTGATGCCAGGTGTTTTGAGTTTAATCCCCAGTTGATGCCAGGTGTTTTGAGTTTAATCCCCAGTTGACGCCCGGGTGTTTTGAGTTTAATCCCCAGTTGATGCCAGGTGTTTTGAGTTTAATCCCCAGTTGACCATAGGTGTTTTGAGTTTAATCCCCAGTTGACCCCGGGTGTTTTGAGTTTATTCCCCAGTTGACACCGGGTGTTTTAAATTTAATCCCCAGTTGATGCCGGGTGTTTTGAGTTTAATCCCCAGTTGACCCTAGGTGTTTTGAGTTTAATCCCCAGTTGATGCCAGGTGTTTTGAGTTTATTCCCCAGTTGACCATAGGTGTTTTGAGTTTATTCCCCAGTTGACACCGGGTGTTTTAAATTTAATCCCCAGTTGATGCCGGGTGTTTTGAGTTTAATCCCCAGTTGATGCCAGGTGTTTTGAGTTTAATCCCCAGTTGATGCCGGGTGTTTTGAGTTTAATCCCCAGTTGATGCCAGGTGTTTTGAGTTTAATCCCCAGTTGATGCCAGGTGTTTTGAGTTTAATCCCCAGTTGATGCCAGGTGTTTTGAGTTTAATCCCCAGTTGATGCCAGGTGTTTTGAGTTTAATCCCCAGTTGACGCCAGGTGTTTTTAGTTTAATCCCCAGTTGTTACCAGGTGTTTTGAGTTTAATCCCCAGTTGTTTTAAATTTAATCCCCAGTTGACCCGGGTGTTTTGAATTTAATCCCCAGTTGACCCTGGGTGTTTTGAGTTTAATCCCCAGTTGATGCCAGGTGTTTTGAGTTTAATCCCCAGTTGATGCCAGGTGTTTTGAGTTTAATCCCCAGTTGACACCCGGTGTTTTAAATTTAATCCCCATTTGACCCCGGGTGTTTTGAGTTTAATCCCCAGTTGACACCGGGTGTTTTAAATTTAATCCCCAGTTGATGCCAGGTGTTTTGAGTTTAATCCCAGTTGGTTTAAATTTAATCCTCAGTTGACGCCATGTTTTGAGTTTAACCCCCAGTTGATGTCAGGTGTTATGAGTTTAATCTCCAGTTGATGCCAGGTGTTTTGAGTTTAATCCCCAGTTGAAGCCAGGTGTTTTGTGTTTAATCCCCAGTTGACGCCGGATGTTTTGAGTTTAATCCCCAGTTGATGCCAAGTGTTTTGAGTTTAATCCCCAGTTGATGCCAGGTGTTTTGAGTTTAATCCCCAGTTGATGCCAGGTGTTTTGAGTTTAATCCCCAGTTGATGCCAAGTGTTTTGAGTTTAATCCCCAGTTGACGCCAGGTGTTTTGAGTTTAATCCCCAGTTGATGCCAAGTGTTTTGAGTTTAATCCCCAGTTGATGCCAAGTGTTTTGAGTTTAATCCCCAGTTGGCGCAGGATGTTTTGAATTTAATCCCCAGTTGTTTTATATTTAATCCCCAGTTGACGCCAGGTGTTTTGAGTTTAATCCCTCAGTTGATGCCAGGTGTTTTGAGTTTAATCCCCAGTTGACGCCGGATGTTTTGAGTTTAATCCCCAGTTGATGCCAAGTGTTTTGAGTTTAATCCCCAGTTGACGCCAAGTTTTTTTTGAGTTTAATCCCCAGTTGACACCGGGTGTTTTAAATTTAATCCCCAGTTGATGCCGGGTGTTTTGTGTTTAATCCCCAGTTGATGCCAGGTGTTTTGAGTTTAATCCCCAGTTGATGCCAAGTGTTTTGAGTTTAATCCCCAGTTGACGCCGGATGTTTTGAGTTTAATCCCCAGTTGATGCCAAGTGTTTTGAGTTTAATCCCCAGTTGATGCCGGTGTTTTGAGTTTAATCCCCAGTTGATGCCAAGTGTTTTGAGTTTAATCCCCAGTTGATGCCAAGGTGTTTTGAGTTTAATCCCCAGTTGATGCCAAGTGTTTTGAGTTTAATCCCCAGTTGATGCCGGATGTTTTGAATTTAATATCCCCAGATGATGCCAAGTGTTTTGAGTTTAATCCCCAGTTGATGCTGGATGTTTTGAGTTTAATCCCCAGTTGATGCCAAGTGTTTTGAGTTTAATCCCCAGTTGATGCCAAGTGTTTTGAGTTTAATCCCCAGTTGATGCCAAGTGTTTTGAGTTTAATCCCCAGTTGATGCTGGATGTTTTGAGTTTAATCCCCAGTTGATGCCGGATGTTTTGAGTTTAATCCCCAGTTGATGCCGGGTGTATTGAGTTTAATCCCCAGTTGATGCCAAGTGTTTTGAGTTTAATCCCCAGTTGATGCCAAGTGTTTTGAGTTTAATCCCCAGTTGATGCTGGATGTTTTGAGTTTAATCCCCAGTTGATGCCGGATGTTTTGAGTTTAATCCCCAGTTGATGCCAAGTGTTTTGTGTTTAATCCCCAGTTGATGCTGGATGTTTTGAGTTTAATCCCCAGTTGATGCCGGATGTTTTGAGTTTAATCCCCAGTTGATGCCGGGTGTATTGAGTTTAATCCCCAATTAACACCGGGTGTATTGTCCTGCAGCGCTGCTGTTTAGTGCAACGTTCAAGCGACGTGTTGAGAGGGTGTGTAGAGATATCCTCACTGACCCTGTTAGGGTAATACAAGGCGACGTCGGGGAGGTAGGTGGCAGCACTAGGATGCTTATAACATTAAGCAATGTTTCAAATTTTCTAGGTCGATTTAATTTATCATAAAGGTTAAATAATTTTCCGTTATATAAATATGGTACACGCTCACGCTCGTGATTCGAACTGTTTTATTTATTTTTTGATTGTTTTCTATTTCAGGTACAAAATATGCATAGTACCCGATCGGTATTTTTTATTTTCTACGTATAAAATCATGATTATGATTAATACGCTTATCTGCAGTGAACGTGTTAGAATCTTATAATTCCCAGTAACCATTGATGACTAAATCTATACCAAAACATGTTCTCGGTGTATGTCCTACAGTTTCTATTCTACCCTCCCTTCAACATTTGTTTTGGCACAGACCCGCATGGACACGGTTGAGTGGACACTGTTTGTGTTGTTTGTTGTCAGGCCAACGAGGATGTCACTCAGATTGCAAAGATTATGCACGACGGCCCGGCCAAGTGGAGGTGGCTGAAGTCTAGACTCGTTGAGTTCACATCAAGTGCGTACCATCTTGTTTCTTGCTAGAAGTGTAGACGCGTAGTGCAGTCTCAGAGAGTTGATCACATGAAGTTGAGTCCAACTGAGTTAGTCTGACACATGGTGCATTTGTTCGATCCCTTAACTGGTTTTATTTGGGTGAAATATTGAAATATTTGGTCCCGTGTGGATGGAGCAGACACAAGGGGAAGAGTAATGTCCATTAGAGGGAAATGGCTAAGTCACAAGTATATTGTAACTTAAGGACATCAGTTCAACCTGTCATCAGCACCAGTGCAGAAGACATCAGTTCAACCTGTCATCAGCACCAGTGCAGAAGACATCAGTTCAACCTGTCATCAGCACCAGTGCAGAAGACATCAGTTCAACCTGTCATCAGCACCAGTGCAGAAGACATCAGTTCAACCTGTCATCAGCACCAGTGCAGAAGACATCAGTTCAACCTGTCATCAGCACCAGTGCAGAAGACATCAGTTCAACCTGTCATCAGCACCAGTGCAGAAGACATCAGTTCAACCTGTCATCAGCACCAGTGCAGAAGACATCAGTTCAACCTGTCATCAGCACCAGTGCAGAAGCCAGAAGTTATTTTTCAAAAGGCGACTTTTTATGTTTGTTGTTAAAATGAGGCTGTTAGAAAATTGAAAACCAGGATTATGTGAGTTAGATGATAACTTAAATAAAATGTTTACACTATATAGATAATTTACGATTACAATGTCTGATATCAGTCCATTTTTATTACAATCCTTATCCATTTGTTGTTTTAATACTGTTGTTTGCCTGCAGGTGGCAGTGTATTGATATTTGTCACGAGGAAAGCCAACAGCGTCGAGCTGGCTGAGAACCTCAAAGCAAATGACTTCAAAGGTGAGAGGTCATATTTGACTTACTGGTTACATGACAGAAACTGATTGTTATCTAATGGTTGTTTGAAATGAGTTGTCTGTTGTGTGATGGTAGTTTATGCAAGTTGGCAAAGTTTAATTGTTCAAAATTATGACAAATTAATTCATACAGAATTAATGTCATACATAATGCCATTTTTATAGTTAATTTTGTACAACAGTTATAGTAAGGCTAATCATCATCACAATTGTAAATACTGTTTAGCTTAGAAGCCATTCTTCAATAATTGAAATGACCTTCATATATGTGACGTGTTCTAACGAAATGAGTCGTATGTCAGCGAATTTGATTTCGAGAAAACACCGCATAAACATGCAACGATGAATTTTGACGATTTTGACTTTTTGTCACCAAGGTATCTTTTTTGTCAATTGGCAATGCTTATTTCTCGTTTATATTATTATTTAGTACATTTTATAGCCTTTTTAGACACACTACGTAACGTTTCACGCATGAATTTCGTAAAACAGAACCGAAAAATCGCACTAGTTCATGTCGCATTCTTTGGGGTTTCCCCAACGCATGGCAGACTTATTTGGTACTACAGGAAAGGCCTGGAGCCCTCTTTCAGTAGTAGAAATCCCCACTGACGTCAGTGTAAGCCAATAGCAGCGCTTAATGGGGGCCTTATCTGTGAATAAACGTCACTAGACGCCGTGAGGAGCTGACAGGGGGGCCCTGATTGGCTTAGAGCTGTGCGCGCGGGCGCAGTGCGCTCTCGTTAGCCGAAAAAAGTGGAATTGATCGGGTCCCCGCTAAAAAACCTTTGCTAAATACTCGGATTATGTTGTAATAATTTCAGTAAACAGTTAGATGATATATCTTCGACAGCGAACATGCCTTGGTAGTTTATTTCGAATGCATCAAATTGAGTAATAGAAGCAAAAGGGCCCTTTTTAAACGACAATGTACTCGACTGTGTGCTTATGTGACCGCGAACTTCAAATGCGTTTTTCTCCGTTTGAAACTTTCTACCCTAGGCATGTTCAGCGTCCAATAACTTTGGTTTTTAAATACTTTTTTAACCCTTAAAAAGTTTTTAATAATTTTTTAAAAAAATAATTTTGAAAGGACCTTCAATATCCCAAAACATAAGAAGTGCATCTGTGTGTAGATGGTAGTTTGCATGATGGAAATTGACTGTTGCATGATGGGAGATGACTGTTGCATGATGGGAGTTGACTGTTGTTGGTTGTAGTGGGTTTGATGCATGGAGACATGGACCAGAACGGAAGGAATCAAGTGATCACAGCCTTCAAGAAGAAGGAGATGCCCATTCTCATTGCCACAGATGTAGCTGGTGGGTGCTGTCTTTAAACCATTAAAATCCACGTTTAAACCTTTATGAAGTGTTGCAGAAGTCACTAATCAGAGGAAATTATATTATTGTAACAGTCTTGTTACTGACTGTAGGTCATATATAGTTCTTGTCATGTAAACACTGTTGGTGTTAGATGGTGTCACCACTACACTGTCCTGTGTTCATGTAAACACTGTTTGGTGTTAGATGGTGTCACCACTACACTGTCCTGTGTTCCTGTAAACACTGTTGGTGTTAGATGGTGTCACCACAACACTGTCCTGTGTTCCTGTAAACACTGTTGGTGTTAGATGGTGTCACCACAACACTGTCCTGTGTTCTTGTAAACACTGTTTGTGTTAGATGGTGTCACCACTACACTGTCCTGTGTTCCTGTAAACACTGTTGGTGTTAGATGGTGTCACCACAACACTGTCCTGTGTTCCTGTAAACACTGTTGGTGTTAGATGGTGTCACAACTACACTGTCCTGTGTTCATGTAAACACTGTTGGTGTTAGATGGTGTCACCACAACACTGTCCTGTGTTCCTGTAAACACTGTTGGTGTTAGATGGTGTCACCACTACTGTCCTGTGTTCCTGTAAACACTGTTGGTGTTAGATGGTGTCACCACAACACTGTCCTGTGTTCCTGTAAACACTGTTGGTGTTAGATGGTGTCACCCTACTGTCCTGTGTTCTTGTAAACACTGTTGGTGTTAGATGGTGTCACCACAACACTGTCCTGTGTTCATGTAAACACTGTTGGTGTTAGATGGTGTCACCACTACACTGTCCTGTGTTCATGTAAACACTGTTGGTGTTAGATGGTGTCACCACTACTGTCCTGTGTTCCTGTAAACACTGTTGGTGTTAGATGGTGTCACCACTACACTGTCCTGTGTTCCTGTAAACACTGTTGGTGTTAGATGGTGTCACCACTACACTGTCCTGTGTTCATGTAAACACTGTTGGTGTTAGATGGTGTCACCACTACTGTCCTGTGTTCCTGTAAACACTGTTGGTGTTAGATGGTGTCACCACTACTGTCCTGTGTTCCTGTAAACACTGTTGGTGTTAGATGGTGTCACCACTACACTGTCCTGTGTTCCTGTAAACACTGTTGGTGTTAGATGGTGTCACCACAACACTGTCCTGTGTTCATGTAAACACTGTTGGTGTTAGATGGTGTCACCACTTCTGTCCTGTGTTCCTGTAAACACTGTTGGTGTTAGATGGTGTCACCACTACACTGTCCTGTGTTCCTGTAAACACTGTTGGTGTTAGATGGTGTCACCACAACACTGTCCTGTGTTCCTGTAAACACTGTTGGTGTTAGATGGTGTCACCACTACACTGTCCTGTGTTCATGTAAACACTGTTGGTGTTAGATGGTGTCACCACAACACTGTCCTGTGTTCCTTTTAAACACTGTTGGTGTTAGATGGTGTCACCACAAAACTGTCCTGTGTTCCTGTAAACACTGTTGGTGTTAGATGGTGTCACCACAACACTGTCCTGTGTTCATGTAAACACTGTTGGTGTTAGATGGTGTCACCACAACACTGTCCTGTGTTCATGTAAACACTGTTGGTGTTAGATGGTGTCACCACAACACTGTCCTGTGTTCCTGTAAACACTGTTGGTGTTAGATGGTGTCACCACTACACTGTCCTGTGTTCATGTAAACACTGTTGGTGTTAGATGGTGTCACCACAACACTGTCCTGTGTTCCTGTAAACACTGTTGGTGTTAGATGGTGTCACCACTACACTGTCCTGTGTTCCTGTAAACACTGTTGGTGTTAGATGGTGTCACCACAACACTGTCCTGTGTTCATGTAAACACTGTTGGTGTTAGATGGTGTCACCACAACACTGTCCTGTGTTCATGTAAACACTGTTGGTGTTAGATGGTGTCACCACTACACTGTCCTGTGTTCCTGTAAACACTGTTTGGGGTTAGATGGTGTCACCACAACACTCTCCTGTGTTCATGTAAACACTGTTGGTGTTAGATGGTGTCACCACAACACTGTCCTGTGTTCCTGTAAACACTGTTGGTGTTAGATGGTGTCACCACTACACTGTCCTCTGTTCCTGTAAACACTGTTGGTGTTAGATGGTGTCACCACTACACTGTCCTGTGTTCCTGTAAACACTGTTGGTGTTAGATGGTCTCACCACTACACTGTCCTCTGTTCCTGTAAACACTGTTGGTGTTAGATGGTCTCACCACTACACTGTCCTGTGTTCTTGTAAACACTGTTGGTGTTAGATGGTGTCACCACTACACTGTCCTGTGTTCCTGTAAACACTGTTGGTGTTAGATGGTGTCACAACTACACTGTCCTGTGTTCCTGTAAACACTGTTGGTGTTAGATGGTGTCACCACAACACTGTCCTGTGTTCACGTAAACACTGTTGGTGTTAGATGGTGTCACCACAACACTGTCCTGTGTTCCTGTAAACACTGTTGGTGTTAGATGGTGTCACCACTACACTGTCCTGTGTTCCTGTAAACACTGTTTGTGTTAGATGGTGTCACCACAACACTGTCCTGTGTTCCTGTAAACACTGTTGGTGTTAGATGGTGTCACCACTACACTGTCCTGTGTTCCTGTAAACACTGTTGGTGTTAGATGGTCTCACCACTACACTGTCCTGTGTTCCTGTAAACACTGTTGGTGTTAGATGGTTCACCACTACACTGTCCTGTGTTCATGTAAAACTGTTGGTGTTAGATGGTGTCACCACAAAACTGTCCTGTGTTCCTGTAAACACTGTTGGTGTTAGATGGTGTCACCACTACACTGTCCTGTGTTCATGTAAACACTGTTGGTGTTAGATGGTGTCACCACAACACTGTCCTGTGTTCCTGTAAACACTGTTGGTGTTAGATGGTGTCACCACAACACCGTCCTGTGTTCCTGTAAACACTGTTGGTGTTAGATGGTGTCACCACTACACTGTCCTGTGTTCATGTAAACACTGTTGGTGTTAGATGGTGTCACCACTACACTGTCCTGTGTTCATGTAAACACTGTTGGTGTTAGATGGTGTCACCACAACACTGTCCTGTGTTCCTGTAAACACTGTTGGTGTTAGATGGTGTCACCACAACACCGTCCTGTGTTCCTGTAAACACTGTTGGTGTTAGATGGTGTCACCACTACACTGTCCTGTGTTCATGTAAACACTGTTGGTGTTAGATGGTGTCACCACTACACTGTCCTGTGTTCATGTAAACACTGTTGGTGTTAGATGGTGTCACCACAACACTGTCCTGTGTTCCTGTAAACACTGTTGGTGTTAGATGGTGTCACCACAACACCGTCCTGTGTTCCTGTAAACACTGTTGGTGTTAGATGGTGTCACCACTACACTGTCCTGTGTTCATGTAAACACTGTTTGGGGTTAGATGGTGTCACCACTACACTGTCCTGTGTTCCTGTAAACACTGTTGGTGTTAGATGGTGTCACCACAACACTGTCCTGTGTTTCCCGTAAACACTGTTGGTGTTAGATGGTGTCACCACAACACCGTCCTGTGTTCCTGTAAACACTGTTGGTGTTAGATGGTGTCACCACTACACTGTCCTGTGTTCATGTAAACACTGTTGGTGTTAGATGGTGTCACCACTAAAAACTGTCCTGTGTTCATGTAAACACTGTTGGTGTTAGATGGTGTCACCACAACACTGTCCTGTGTTCCTGTAAACACTGTTGGTGTTAGATGGTGTCACCACAACACCGTCCTGTGTTCCTGTAAACACTGTTGGTGTTAGATGGTGTCACCACTACACTGTCCTGTGTTCATGTAAACACTGTTGGTGTTAGATGGTGTCACCACAACACTGTCCTGTGTTCCTGTAAACACTGTTGGTTTTTAGATGGTGTCACCACTACACTGTCCTGTGTTCCTGTAAACACTGTTGGTGTTAGATGGTGTCACCACTACACTGTCCTGTGTTCATGTAAACACTGTTGGTGTTAGATGGTGTCACCACAACACTGTCCTGTGTTCTTGTAAACACTGTTGGTGTTAGATGGTGTCACCACAACACTGTCCTGTGTTCATGTAAACACTGTTGGTGTTAGATGGTGTCACCACTACACTGTCCTGTGTTCATGTAAACACTGTTGGTGTTAGATGGTGTCACCACTACACTGTCCTGTGTTCCTGTAAACACTGTTGGTGTTAGATGGTGTCACCACTACTGTCCTGTGTTCCTGTAAACACTGTTGGTGTTAGATGGTGTCACCACAACACTGTCCTGTGTTCCTGTAAACACTGTTGGTGTTAGATGGTGTCACCACAAAACTGTCCTGTGTTTCCCGTAAACACTGTTGGTGTTAGATGGTGTCACCACTACTGTCCTGTGTTCCTGTAAACACTGTTGGTGTTAGATGGTGTCACCACAACACTGTCCTGTGTTTCCCGTAAACACTGTTGGTGTTAGATGGTGTCACCACTACACTGTCCTGTGTTCATGTAAACACTGTTGGTGTTAGATGGTGTCACCAAAATTTCTGTCCTGTGTTCCTGTAAACACTGTTGGTGTTAGATGGTGTCACCACTACACTGTCCTGTGTTCCTGTAAACACTGTTGGTGTTAGATGGTGTCACCACTAAATGTCCTGTGTTCCTGTAAACACTGTTGGTGTTAGATGGTTCACCAAATAACTGTCCTGTGTTCCTTTTAAACACTGTTGGTGTTAGATGGTGTCACCACTACACTGTCCTGTGTTCCTGTAAACACTGTTGGTGTTAGATGGTGTCACCACAACACTGTCCTGTGTTCATGTAAACACTGTTGGTGTTAGATGGTGTCACCACAACACTGTCCTGTGTTCCTGTAAACACTGTTGGTGTTAGATGGTGTCACCACAACACTGTCCTGTGTTCCTTTTAAACACTGTTGGTGTTAGATGGTGTCACCCCAAAATGTCCTGTGTTCCTGTAAACACTGTTGGTGTTAGATGGTGTCACCACTACACTGTCCTGTGTTCCTGTAAACACTGTTGGTGTTAGATGGTGTCACCACTACACTGTCCTGTGTTCCTGTAAACACTGTTGGTGTTAGATGGTGTCACCACTACACTGTCCTGTGTTCATGTAAACACTGTTGGTGTTAGATGGTGTCACCACAAAACTGCCCCGTGTTCCTGTAAACACTGTTGGTGTTAGATGGTGTCACCACTACGTCCTGTGTTCCTGAAACACTGTTGGGGGTTAGATGGGTCACCCCAACACTGTCCTGTGTTCCCGTAAACACTGTTTGAAAAATGGGTCACCACAACACCGTCCTGTGTTCCCGTAAAACTGTTTGTTAGGGGGTTTGGGGTCACCACCACTGTCCCGGGTTTCCCGTAAACACTGTTTGGGGTTAGATGGTGTCACCACTACACTGTCCTGTGTTCATGTAAACACTGTTTGTTAGATGGTGTCACCACAACACTGTCCTGTGTTCTTGTAAACACTGTTGGTGTTAGATGGTGTCACCACAACACTGTCCTGTGTTCCTGTAAACACTGTTGGTGTTAGATGGTGTCACCACTACTGTCCTGTGTTCCTGTAAACACTGTTGGTGTTAGATGGTGTCACCCTACTGTCCTGTGTTCATGTAAACACTGTTGGTGTTAGATGGTGTCACCACTACTGTCCTGTGTTCATGTAAACACTGTTGGTGTTAGATGGTGTCACCACTACACTGTCCTGTGTTCATGTAAACACTGTTGGTGTTAGATGGTGTCACCCTACTGTCCTGTGTTCATGTAAACACTGTTGGTGTTAGATGGTGTCACCACTACACTGTCCTGTGTTCCTTGTAAACACTGTTGGTGTTAGATGGTGTCACCACAACACTGTCCTGTGTTCCTGTAAACACTGTTGGTGTTAGATGGTGTCACCACTACACTGTCCTGTGTTCCTGTAAACACTGTTGGTGTTAGATGGTGTCACCACAACACTGTCCTGTGTTCCTGTAAACACTGTTGGTGTTAGATGGTGTCACCACTACACTGTCCTGTGTTCCTGTAAACACTGTTGGTGTTAGATGGTGTCACCACAACACTGTCCTGTGTTCATGTAAACACTGTTGGTGTTAGATGGTGTCACCACTACACTGTCCTGTGTTCCTGTAAACACTGTTGGTGTTAGATGGTGTCACCACTAACTGTCCTGTGTTCCTGTAAACACTGTTGGTGTTAAAAAGGGGTCACCACTACACTGTCCTGTGTTCATGTAAACACTGTTGGTGTTAGATGGTGTCACCGCTACTGTCCTGTGTTCATGTAAACACTGTTGGTGTTAGATGGTGTCACCACTACACTGTCCTGTGTTCCTGTAAACACTGTTGGTGTTAGATGGTGTCACCACTACTGTCCTGTGTTCATGTAAACACTGTTGGTGTTAGATGGTGTCACCACTACACTGTCCTGTGTTCCTGTCAGCTCGTGGCCTTGACATCAACCACATACGCACAGTCGTCAACTACGACGTTGCTCGTGACATTGACACACACACGCACCGGGTCGGGCGGACGGGACGAGCAGGTAGGTGGTCCTTTGACAGGTGACAGACACTTGTTTGTATTTACAAACCAAGCCAGAAGTCTTTATGCTGCTGAAAGTAATAGTCTTGTGGTTCATAGATTATAAACTAAAGTCGTCGAGTGTGCAGTTGTTCGTGCACCAGCAGTAATGGAAAGATCTGTCAATAACTGTCACTTCTAAACTTGTTTTTGATCTAAAGACGTAGCTTTTTATTACTGCTTAAATACTTTTAAAAAATTCTTGGAAGCATTTTGCTGTAATTTATTCAATTTTTATTAGTATTAATTTATTTACATGTTTTACAACTAAATCAGCTTTTTATTTATTTATTTTGCATTAAAATTTTGTATTCTAACTCTTAAATTAACGTCATTAATTTGTATAATTAAAGTAGTCTTATTTCCTGTATGCGCTATGAATGCTTCGGACATGGCACTACACAAAATAAACATTATTATTATAATGTTGTTTATTTGCTCACAGCGTGAGGTTATCAGAAGTGTCTTTCCACGTGTGTTTTGCCATTTCACTAACCTAGAACATTGAAGTATTGCTGCACAAAATGATACTTACAGTTTAGATATTTATTGCATCTTTAGTGTTATATTAAAATATCTTATTAAAATAATTCATGGGACGTTAACCCCTTGAGCATCAGCAAATTGGCTCAATATTTAATTGGGGCATTTTTTCAAGATTATTGGGGGAGTTGAACCAGTTTTATAACTTTCTCAAAACATCGCATGGTAAGGCAGTCGTTGAACTGTGTTCTATTAACACATCACAACTAACATGTGTTAGTTATGATAGCTATCCAATGCAGCACAAACACACGTAAGGGAGAAGTGTGATTGTTAGTGCCATCTGTTGTGTGACAGGCCAGAAGGGGACAGCCTACACACTGGTGACGCCCAAAGACAGGGAGTTTGCTGGCCACCTCGTGCGAAACCTAGAGGGCGCTAATCAGTTTGTGCCACCAGAACTCATCGACCTCGCAATGCAGGCATGTAGCATGTATCTAACAGCAACTCCTGTCATAAGAATAATAACATACAAAGTTATTTACCGCTAGAATCCAACAAAAGTAACAAGTTCTCTGTGGAGTGTCTCTGACTGCCTCGTAACATTTTAGTGTATATTATTTTGTACTTCTGTGTTATTTGTGGGTGTGAATGTCTGCAAGTGCATGTTTCTTTGTATTTGTGATATTTTTTACATTTATGGATTTCTGTGAAATTGGTTGTTGCAATAATATAATTATATAATAATAATAAAATTTACAGTATTATTGTAATGCATGAATAACTATCAGAATATGTACATATTACAAATTATTACTGTAAAAAAATTCTGCACTTTAGAAACCAGAGAGTGAAGGGATAAAAATGTCTGATTTCACTGTCTTGGACCAACAAACCACAGGCTGCAATTATCACAAATTCAACATTTTAACATGACTCAACTACTGGATGACTGACGATACATTTGTCTGGGATGAAGTAAATGTAACAGTGACTGAGGCCTGTCGACCAGCAGTCAGCACTTACAGGAAGTGCACTTACAGTGCTCCAAAGGTGGTATATTAGTATATAGATTGATTCAGCTAACATGGCGTGCGTGACTGTTTACAGACAGGTTGGTTCAAGAGCTCACGCTTCAAGGAACAGAAGGTTCGCAAGTTGAACATTGGAGGACAGGGGTTGGGTTTCCGGGAGCGACCGGGACTGGGAGCCGGCACGGTGGGTCTCACCCCCTGGGAAACACCCAGACATGTTATGTAACTTAACACAACCACCAAACTCTTCAGTTATTCATTACCAGTAGTTAAAGCAACTTTGAGTGTTTTGTTCAAAAGATTCAAATGTCTAACATTCCTGCCTAGACCAGTCGTCAAGTTGTGTCCCATTGGGATAACATAACTAGGTTTGACCGTCAGGGTTCAAATGCAACACCAGCCAGGCACGTCACTCTGTCACTGTGTGTGATGTCTGCCCAAGTACCACTTGCACATCAACCAGAATTTAAAGCACCTGTGTTTATGGCCATGTAACGTGTTTATGATTACATGAAATGACAGTAAAATGTACATATCTGAAAAGATAACAATCCATGAGATTTCATCAGAACAGTTAGTTTTGACAGCAACAAATATAGCTAACATTATGTTTTAAAAAGAACAACAACATTTATTGTTGACTGGGTATGATTCCTATTATCGGTTTACTACTAACAATCAAATTAACTTTTATAGCAATTACATACTTATACATCACTTTTATTCATTGATCAGGCAATATGAAGTAATCACCCAACATCATTAGAAACAATCTTTTACAGCCATTTTCTCAAAACCATGATATTCTGTGAAATTTCTTTAGCCAAACGTTTATGTCGAGGACATACTATGAAGTCTGACTTCTTGTTTATTTATAGAAAATGACATTTGTTTCGATGCACGAAGCAACTGTATTCACTGTTGTCTGTTGCCAGAGCTCCACCACAAACAGTAGTTCTCTGACCAACTCGTACAAGAGCTTCCAGCCAGCCACAGACACCGCCGGACCTCAGAGTGAACGCATCTCATCCCTCAAGACGGCCTTCTCTGTAAGTCACTGCACTTGGGCTCACTGTGGGGCAATGAGGGGGCTCGTTGAATGGGACAGGGAAAGGCGTAATCATTCAAAATGGAAGAATCTGATGTGACCTCATTGTGGTGTTTGTGTGTGTTAAAGTCTCTCTCTGGATCACTTGTGGAGTCTCACACTTGGTTATTATGTACCATCTCTGTGGTCTCTGTGACACACTCTCTGTCTCCCTCTGTGTCTCTCCACCACTCACTTTTGTTACTTACCCTCTCTCTCCACCACTCTCTTGATACTTACCACCTCTCTCCACCACCCCGATTTTCCCCCTCTCCACCACTACTTTTTTTTATTTTCCCTTTTTCTCCACCACTTTCCTTTTTTTACTTTTTTTCCCTCTCCACCACTCACTTTTGTTACTTACCCTCTCTCTCCACCACTCTCTTTTGTTACTTACCCTCTCTCTCCACCACTCACTTTTGTTACTTACCCTCTCTCTCCACCACTCACTTTTGTTACTTACCCTCTCTCTCCACCACTCTCTTTTGTTACTTACCCTCTCTCTCCACCACTCCTTTTTTTTCCCCCCTCTCTCCACCAATTTTGATACTTACCCCCCTTCCCCCAATTTTGATATTTTCCCCCCTTTTTCTCCCCCCACCCCTTTTATACCTTCCCTCTCTCTCCACCACTCTCTTGATAATTTCCCCTCTCCCCCACCACCCCCTCTTTATTTTTTTTTACCCTCCTTCCACCACTCCTTTACTTTCCCTCTCTCTCCACCACTTCTTTTTTACCCCCTTTTCCACCACTTCTTGATACTTACCCTCTCTCTCCACCACTTCCTTTACTTTTCCCCCCCCTCTCCACCACTCTCTTGATACTTACCCTCTCTCTCCACCACTCTCTTTTGTTACTTACCCTCTCTCTCCACCACTCACTTTTGTTCTTTTCCCCTCTTACCACTTTCTTTTATACTTATCTTCTCCACCACCCCTTTTTTTTACTTACCCCCCTTTTTCTCCACCACCCCTTTTTTTTACTTAATTTTTCTCCACCACTCACCCCTTTTTTTACTTACCCCCTCTCCCCCACTCCTTTTGTTACTTACCCTCTCTCCACCACTCACTTTTGTTCTTTCCCCTCTCTCCACCACTCTCTTTTGTTATTTTCCCTCTCTCTCCACCACTCACTTTTGTTACTTACCCTCTCTCCCACCACTCACTTTTGTTACTTACCCCTCTCTCCACCACTCACTTTTGTTTTCTTACCCCTCTCTCCACCACTCACTTTTTTTACTTACCCCTCTCCACCACTCTCTTTTTTCTTCCCCCCCCTTTCCCCCACCACTTTTTTTACTTTCCCCTCTTTTCCACCACTCACTTTTTTTACTTACCCTCTCTCTCCACCACCACTTTTTTTACTTCCCTTTCTCCACCACTCACTTTTGTTACTTTCCCTTTTTTCTCCACCACTCCTTTTTTTATTTTTCCCTTTTTCTCTTCCCCCACTTCTTTTTTTACTTTTCCCCCTCTTCCACCACTCACTTTTTTTTACTTACCCTCTCTCTCCACCACCCCTCTTTTGTTACTTACCCCTCTCCACCACCACTTTTTTCTTTTCCCCCTCTCTCCACCACTCTCTTTTGCTTCCCTCTTTTCCACCACTTTACTTTTGACACCCCCCCCTCCACCCCCTCCCCCTTTTTTTTTATTTAACCCTCTCTCCACCACCACTTTTTTTACTTTAAATTTTTTTCTCCACCACTCACTTTTTTTATTTTCCCTCTCTCTCCACCACTCACTTTTGTTACTTACCCTCTCTCTCCCCCTTACTTTTTTCCTTCCCCCTCTCCCCACCACTCTCTTGATACTTACCCTCCCTCTCCACCACTCTCTTGATTCTTACCCCCTCTCCACCACTCTCTTTATACTTACCCTCTCTCTCCACCACTCTCTTGATACTTACCCTCTCTCTCCACCACTCTCTTGATACTTACCCTCTCTCTCCACCACTCTCTTGATACTTACCCTCTCTCTCCACCACTCTCTTTTTTTTACCCTCTCTCTCCACCACTCACTTTTGTTACTTACCCTCTCTCTCCACCACTCTCTTTTTTTATTCCCCCCTTTTCTTCCCCCACTCCCTTTTTTCTTTCCCCCTTTTCTCCACCACTTCTTGATACTTACCCCTCTCTCCACCACCCCTTTTTTGATACCCCCTCTCTCCCCCACTCTCTTTTGTTACTTACCCTCTCTCTCCACCACTCACTTTTGTTACTTACCCTCTCTCTCCACCACTCTCTTTATACTTACCCTCTCTCTCCACCACTCTCTTTTGTTACTTACCCTCTCTCTCCACCACTCTCTTTTGTTACTTACCCTCTCTCCACCACTCACTTTTGTTACTTACCCTCTCTCTCCACCACTCTCTTTTGTTACTTACCCTCTCTCCACCACTCTCTTTTGTTACTTACCCTCTCTCTCCACCACTCACTTTTGTTACTTACCCCCTCTCCACCACTCACTTTTGTTACTTACCCTCTCTCTCCACCACTCACTTTTGTTACTTACCCTCTCTCCACCACTCTCTTTTGTTACTTACCCTCTCTCCACCACTCACTTTTGTTACTTACCCTCTCTCTCCACCACTCACTTTTGTTACTTACCCTCTCTCTCCACCACTCACTTTTGTTACTTACCCTCTCTCTCCACCACTCACTTTTGTTCACCCTCTCTCTCCACCACTCACTTTTGTTACTTACCCTCTCTCTCCACCACTCACTTTTGTTACTTACCCTCTCTCTCCACCACTCACTTTTGTTACTTACCCTCTCTCTCCACCACTCTCTTTTGTTACTTACCCTCTCTCCACCACTTAAAAAATTTTTTATTTTTCCCCCTCTCTCCACCAAAAATTTTTTTTGTTACTTACCCCCTTTTTCCCCCATCATTTTTTTTACTTTACCCTCTCTCTCCACCACTCTCTTTTTTTATTTTCCCTTTTTCCACCACCACTTTTTTTACTTACCCCCTCTTTTCCACCACTACTTTTTTTTACTTACCCTCTCTCTCCACCACTCACTTTTGTTACTTTCCCTCTCTCTCCCCCACTCTCTTTTGTTACTTACCCTCTCTCTCCACCACTCACTTTTGTTACTTACCCTCTCTCTCCACCACTCACTTTTGTTACTTACCCCCCTCTCCACCACTCACTTTTGTTACTTTTCCCTCTCTCTCCACCACCACTTTTGTTACTTACCCCTCTCTCCACCACTCACTTTTGTTACTTACCCCTCTCTCCACCACTCACTTTTTTATTTCCCTCTTCTCCACCACTCCTTTTTTTACTTACCCTCTCTCCAAACCCCTCACTTTTGTTACTTACCCCTCTCTCCACCACTCACTTTTTTTACTTTACCCCTTTTCCACCACTACTTTTGTTACTTTAACCCTCTCTCCACCCCTCAAATTTTGTTATTACCCCTCTCTCCACCACTCTCTTTTGTTACTTACCCCCTTTTCTCCACCACTTACTTTTGTTACTTACCCTCTTTTCCACCACTCTCTTTTGTTACTTACCCCCTTTTCTCCACCACTCTCTTTTTTTACTTACCCTCTTTCTCCACCACTCACTTTTGTTACTTACCCTTCTCCACCACCTCTTTGTTCTTACCCCCTCTCCACCACTCTCTTTTGTTACTTACCCCTCTTCCACCACTCCTTTTGTTACTTACCCTCTCTCCCCACCCTTTTGTTACTTACCCTCTCTCTTTTCCCCCACTCACTTTTGTTATTTTCCCTTTTCTCTCCACCATCACTTTTGTTACTTTTCCCTCTCTCTCCACCACTCACTTTTGTTATTACCCCTCTCTCCACCACCCCTCTTTTTTTTACTTACCCCTCTCTCCACCACCCTTTTGTTTTCTTACCCCCCCTCCACCACTCACTTTTGTTACTTACCCTCTCTCCACCACCCCTTTTTTTTACTTACCCTCTCTCTCCACCACTCACTTTTGTTACTTACCCTCTCTCTCCACCACTCACTTTTGTTACTTACCCTCTCCACCACTCACTTTTGTTACTTACCCTCTCTCCACCACTCACTTTTGTTACTTACCCTCTCTCTCCACCACTCACTTTTGTTACTTACCCTCTCTCTCCACCACTCACTTTTGTTACTTACCCCCTCTCCACCACTCTCTTTTGTTACTTACCCTCTCTCTCCACCACTCACTTTTGTTACTTACCCTCTCTCTCCACCACTCACTTTTGTTACTTACCCTCTCTCTCCACCACTCTCTTTTGTTACTTACCCTCTCTCTCCACCACTCTCTTTTGTTACTTACCCTCTCTCTCCACCACTCACTTTTGTTACTTACCCTCTCTCTCCACCACTCACTTTTGTTACTTACCCCCTCTCCACCACTCTCTTTTGTTACTTACCCTCTCTCTCCACCACTCACTTTTGTTACTTACCCTTCTCCACCACTCACTTTTGTTACTTACCCTCTCTCTCCACCACTCACTTTTGTTACTTACCCTCTCTCTCCACCACTCTCTTTTGTTACTTACCCTCTCTCTCCACCACTCACTTTTGTTACTTACCCTCTCTCTCCACCACTCACTTTTGTTACTTACCCCTCTCCACCACTTACTTTTGTTACTTACCCCTCTCTCCACCACTCTCTTTTGTTACTTACCCTCTCTCCACCACTCACTTTTGTTACTTACCCTCTCTCTCCACCACTCTCTTTTGTTACTTACCCTCTCTCTCCACCACTCTCTTTTGGTACTTACCCTCTCTCTCCAGCCTCTCGTAAGTCACCCTCCCTTGACCACTTGCCCTCTCACTGTTTCACCAACCCTATTGTTCTGTCCGTCTGTCTGTATGTCTTCCTCGTCTCTTTACGATGAATCACGACCAAGAAACGTTTGCAGTGCAAGAGTCACATTGTCACTTAACAAAGGTCTGTTTGTTCCTGAACCTCTTCTGTCTCCCCCAGGCCCAGTATCAGATGAACTTCATCAAAGGTCAGCGCGACTCGTCAAAGATAGAGTTCACAAACCCGAGTCTCGACAGCGACGCACCGCTGAAGAAACGCAAGAAGAAATCGCGCTGGGACTAAACGACGCGTACAGAAATGTTGGCAGCTGGAATCTGAGGAGTGACCAGCCACTGACGGACAGTGCGAGGCTGGACATCCAGCCCGGTAGAACAACAGCACTGGTCAGCCAAGTTGATGGATTCTCGTGTGGTCAACTGGTAAATTAGTCAGTGGCCAGAGGTTGTATTTAATTTAATGTTGTGTTAGAGGCATCTGTTGTGACTTCCGGTGCAAAGGGAAGGCTATGTTTTAGTTCACAGGATTTTTGCCGTTATGGTATGACTTTACTGCATAATTAAAAAATGTCATGTAAAACAATGTGTTTTCTCCATATTTTACATTTTTGGCATGAGTAGTGTGAACAACCTGCCCAGGTCTATCAAATATTAAACTTTACATATTAGTAACTAAGAATTATCAGGTAATACTTATTGATAGATGGTGTTTCAATGAATTATACATATTAGTAACAAACATCAGATGCTCAGAAAACCAATGTTTAATTGACGCACGGGGGACTTAGCCAAAATAATGCACATTAGTAAAGTTGTGTATTACTGGCTTATTCAAAAATTACTTCACAAAACTGATTGTCTGATCATAAAATTGTGTTATTCAGTACAATCTAGATCTAGATCCAACATTCTGACTGCCAAGTTGTCATTTAATGAACAACAATTTGTGTGCAATTTGAGCATTATTGGTTTAATTTCTATGTTTCATCCAGAATGTGTTTATCTTCTATATTTTTGAATCACAGTACTGGTATTCCTAAGCAAAAGACAAACATTTTTGAAAATGGTGACCTGTTATACAAAGAGTTCTTAAGATGATGACACTGACAGTCTTTGTTGTACATGTATAGCTATTGGCGCACTAAATATAGGTCAAGACTACCAACAATGAATTATTAAATGTGCAGAAAAGTCATACTTTTAGCATGTTCTTATCGTATGATATTAATCAAAATTTAATAGCTAAGATTGGGACAAAACTGTGAACCGTGTTTTATCTCGACTCATTTTGCACAGTGACGAGATGTGACCATCTGTCGATTACACATGAAGATTTGCATACAGATAATTAATTTGTAGGCAAGGCATTTATTGTGGAACCGTTACGACTAGAATTTTACTGATGGACCATGCTGTGAACAGATTTGAATCTTTCATATGGCATAACCGGCAACTTGTTTTGTAAGACTAAAAACAACAATAAAATGGTACAATGCAGCAGTAAGCTTGGTTTTTATTACATTTTCAAGTAGACACAAATAATATGGACTATGTTCATGGGTCCAAGATATGGTTATGTTGTAAGAAATTGACTTACCTTGGAGCATATCTTTTGAAATGTACGATGTTTTAACCAATCAATTACAGGTGTTGGTCACGTACTGGTGTCACGTGTGTTGGCTCAGATTTCGGCGGGATAATTTGGAAACCATGAGACCACTTAGCCAGAGATTCAAAGAACACACAGGCTATATATATCAAAGAGAGAGTCCCTACCATGAACAGAGACCAGGGATACCATCTGCCTGCCATCTACAACCAAATTATCCCACCAAAATCTGAACCAACACATGTGTGACCAAGACCTGTAAATGATTGGTTGAAACATTATACGTTTCAAAAGATATGCTCCAAATTAAGTTAATTTCTTACAACATAGTCACAAATGATATACAAGGTGTACTCTGAGTCTATATTCCAGTCAGGCATTCATCGGCTCTAAATTGTAAGGACACTGCTACATGCGTTCACAGCAGAAATGCATGGACAAGTTCAGCATTTATATAACAATATATAAAATATGTTGTTAATACAAGACATTTCTTCATCGATCATATCCAACAGACCACTTTCTGAACACGTCAATTTGTTCGTGAAACTCAACTGATAATGGAAGACACTTGATATAATTTATGAGGTGTTTCTGTGCACAAGTATTGTTCACATTTTCATACAAACTAGCATCATCAAACACCACACAAATTTAGGCTAATATAACTTGTCATTGAAATAACAAACAGTTAAACAAAAATAAGCAGGAGTAGAATAAATATTTACTAACTGGATGGAATATTTTATCATGGTAATATATTATAAGGTTGTTTCTGGTATTAAAATGAATTTGTACTAAAAATAAGAAAACACAAATATAGATTCTGTTTTCAATGTGTACCAGGGTACATTGAAACATTTTGGGTCACCAAACTGATTAATCTTTCTCACCACAGATCATTGAATTACAGTACAATCTGTCTGCACCAGCACCCAGTCAAAACCATCTATGCTTAAAATATTAAATTTTACTTTTTTATGACAATTCAGTACAGCATAATTAAATACGTTTGCATGTTAAGCACATCTACAAACTACGTTCACATAAAAAGCCATGTTTGTGAAGTTTAACTCTTATGTACACATTTGTATAAACTCTTAAACCTTAAATCTTGGATTATACAAATAACACTGGGTTCGTGCTTAAAATATTAGCATCACACATACATCACTTAAGAATGCAGACCATATAATTTGCTGCTGACCACACTATTGGGAAGTTAGGAAAATTATCTTGGCAACAGATCAATAGGACAATCACACCGACTTGTGTTGATGACAAATCAGTACAAGTTTATAATGCATGACAATGTTCATCCACTAATTAGATGCAGTGCACCGTCACAACATGGAACATGTTGGCACTTAGCAAACCTGTCCCATATCAGTACATAAAACATGGCAGGGTATGATTTCAGTTTTGAAATATTCCATAAACTGTGGTTCGATATTATGTTTACTCTCACCAATTAAAAATAAAATCCACAATTCCCAGTTGTTGGCAAACCATAATTTCAGAGAACAATTTACAGACACGTACATTTGCCAATATTTGTCTCAATATCATACAAGCTGTATCTTAGTTAATATCTATCATTTCATGCATACTGAATAATCTGTGTAGACTTGCTTAGTTCACTGCTAATAAGTTTAGTTATGTCATATACATTGCCATACATATAGTGTACAAAATTACATAAACCATACATTTGTGAGAGGACGAGAGATGATCTTTAGCGGGAGTGTCTGGTCCTTAGTTTAGTTTCTTTTATTTAATATTCTTACAATTATAATACATTCGTCTAAGGTACACTGCCTGCCAAATAATATTCAGTTATTTTATTAAGCAGGTAACAATGTTTGCAATTTAAAAGTCTCCCACAACACATTCAAATGGTAAACAAAACCTCCAGTTTCGAAACAAACTTTATTGGCAATTATAATACCAGATTAACAGCAATATTCTTTGATGTTTGACATTCAAAATTATAGACAACAAATACGTTTATTACTGTGCTGTTTATTACTTAACTGTGTGTAGAGGAGCAGAACCACTGGTTGGATCAACTTGTTACACTTTCAAACACAGGCCATTCTCTGTGTCTAGTTGAAGCACCACTGTCTAGACATTGATGAATGGCCCTACCACCAACCATGATTTGTAAAAATAGACACAACAAGGTCACATAATATATCAATCCTGTCCCAGGCACTGGCCAGTGGCTATTTATGTCCAAAGCTACTGTGTATATGCAAAAATCAACTTGTCCTATTACAGGGTCTGAATTGTTTATACTGCTCAGACTATAGGGCTTACAAAATGTTACCAAAAAAATGTTACCAAAATATTAATTGGAGACCTGGATAATTAGTTATGTCAACCAACAAAATAATTGCAAGAGTACACATATACAAACAATTTTTTTTAATTATCATTAGACGTCCAAAATCTCCTTTACAGAAATCTGATTGTCGTTACAATTATTTGATTTGCCTAGTTGCCAACAACTGCTTTATTAGACTCAATACACTTGTCTGAATCATGATTAATGTCTGGCAAGAGAAGTTAAGGCGTGTTCTATTTCTTGTTAACATGTGGTACATTTGTAATACTATTATCTATGGGTATAACAATCAGCTTACCTAACAGCTATTACATTACTGGCATAATGTCCAATAAAATATACACTAAGGTGTAAGCAATTACAATATATTACAATTGAAGCTGTAACCAAGCTTAACTTTGGCAGCTTGTTTACACATAAGGCACTTAAACATTCAACACTACCAACAAATCAAAGACAATCACTCATCAATACGGATGTGTTGCTAATTGCTCTACCTGGTAGATACAGTAGACCTGGATAGAACCAACTGGCCTGACACAAGTCATGACATACAGCCACAGGATAAAGGACACGCCTGTCGTCATGTCTAAACAACATCTATACAACACACAAACAATGTCTACCTTTCACATTTCTTCTTCAATAATCTACCTATCATCGGGCTGTAAAACCTTTAGATTCCATATGCTAAAATTATAACACTACCTCAGCGTGCAAACATAAACATCTGACCACTGGTCACTTTGAAAAAATAAGGGACTTGGAAACTATTCATGAAAGCCAACAGTTTGGCAGGTAGACTAAATGTAAAGCATTAACAGGCTTATTACTTTCTGCAATGGTGGTTATCGGAAGGTAGGAAGACCAACATGAAAACACCACGGTATAAAGTTATACGTGACTAGACAAACCAATTAATTGTTAAGTTGTTATTGTCGATTTTAGTCAATTATCTATTTCTGTGAAGTCTACCGGTAGCTTACATTCTTAACTATTAAAGGTACTCTAATATTTACAACAATTCTAATCATATTTAAGTAATGGAAGCACATGCAAATATTTTGTTTTAAAATATATTGTTTCAGGACAGAGAATAAACTATTTTTAATTTAATTAATGACTGATGTAAGAGTTTTACAACAACACTTTCTATACTTCATTATGAAAAACTGGATTTATGAGTATCAGTTAAATACTTAATGATAATGAATGTATATAAATACTCTAAATCATCCAAAACATGAGTTCTGACACCACAAACTAGTCATTATCTATTATATAACATCCATGGATGTACAAAAGTCAACATGGAAATATAGGACTATAAAGAATTTAGGCTAGAAAGACATTCATGAAATATACATATTTACTTCTCTGTGGAAGGCACCAACAGTCTCAGATGATGGGACTTCATTCCTGGTGTTAGAACCAGCCATGGAAATGGCATGCATGTCTAAGTTAAAGGGATACTCCAGTCAGTGAGAGATTCACAGCATTTAGTTACATCTGTATAATGGTTGTGCATAGTATTTGTGCCAAAGATCATTAATAAACAATAAATGATAGTATAATTATATCAGAAACACTCCATTTTGGATTCATCTCGAGACTTGTGCGCCAGTGACGTAAACTACTTACGTCACTGGCGCATGCACGTTTGAACATCCTACGTCTGTCCAATGGTATTTGATGTATCCAGTATGTTGCGGATTGCTTACGTCACTATCACAATTATTAGCGAAGATTCCGCCAATCCTTGCCTTTTTCAACAATGCGCCAGTGACATAAACAATTTGGCTTACGTCACTGGCGCAAGTCTCAAGTAGCAGCACCCTGAATCTAAGATAGCATGTTTTTGATACCATTAAACTATAACTAATTGTTTATTAACGATCTTTGTGCACAATTACTAGGCACAACCAATATAGTATACATATGTAAGTTAATACTGTGAACCTCTCACTGACTGGAGTATCCCTTTAAGCTAATTTCTAGTTCTGTTCACACACTGGCTTCGTCTGGCTGACTTATGCTAGTGACACAGGTAAACTGCACCACCTTGAGGGGCACGGATGAGTCACATGGAGGCTGTGTACGACCTTATGCTAGTGACACAGGTAAACTGCACCACCTTGAGGGGCACGGATGAGTCACATGGAGGCTGTATACGACCTTGTGCTAGTGACACAGGTAAACTGCACCACCTTGAGGGGCACGGATGAGTCACATGGAGGCTGTATACGACCTTGTGCTAGTGACACAGGTAAACTGCACCACCTTGAGGGGCACGGATGAGTCACATGGAGGCTGTACACGACCTTGCAGTTGGACAAGCTCTGCCGACCACAAACAAATTGTCCATGCAGTGATATTAATCTCTGGTCGAGTAGTCACACATGGCTCGACTCGACACAAACCAACTGTCTCAACCTTCAGCCTTGCAACAAGCTCAAAGTCAAATCATGCCTTTTGATTCCACGCATCTTAGCTCACATTTTATAAACTAAACAGATTTATACTACGACTAATCTCTCAATACACAACTTTCTGCTTTTAACAACCTGTTTTTCAAACATAATTTGCCGACAGCATAGCCATCACATTCAAGCATAATCTCTACACAGAAGCAAGATTGTGATTCAACAAACATCTACTCGTAGTAAATATATAGAAATATATAACATCATTTGATAAACAAAACACTTAAAATGGCACCTCCTCGAAAAGGGAACTTAACTTGTGAAATTAACGTAACACAAAAATTTACAAATCTGCAAAATATCCAGAAAATAAACAATATGGCACATGGAGAGATTGGGACTTCATACTTTACGTTCTAATCTAGTCATGGATTTGCATAACCTTTGAGGAACATTCAAATTAACAGCAGCATTGTGAATATCATCCTTTGTTTGATCCACTCGACTTGTTATTCATCCATTGCAGGAACTTATGATGACCTCACAGAAGAAAGTGTCTTCAGTGATTCACATGAGGTCTGGCTGACCTATGACCTTATAATCCTTTCGAATTGCTCACCTCAAAACACAAGCACTGGCCTTAATGACCGCACTGACCCACTAATTTGTGGGTCCATGATTGTATTGTGACTGGACACCGCAAGTGTTCTTAGAATATCTCGGTATCTGCACCAGAACATTCTGATTTTTTAACCAAAAAGTCCAGTTTCTTGATGGCTGGTGTAAAAGTCACACTGTCCCCTTCGAGTTGTGGTGTCAAAATAACACAAATTTGTGCAGAAAAAGTTGACAAAACAAATGTTGAGAAATTGTCTGCCTTCCTTCATTCAGGCAAGCTTTGCTGTATGATTCAAATAAGCGCTGCTCCAACCCTCACGCTCAGCACCCAGATGCTCAGATATCCCACAATGCATTGGAATATGGAGTTGTCAGCAGAGTATTCTGGACGAACAACCGCATGTTATCCCACCTCCCGGCAAGCGTCGTTCTAAGCATACACAAAGCCACGGCTCAGGACACCAAACTTCAGTTCAGTACTCAAGTACCCATAATGCATTGCCAGAAGACAATGGCAGCAGACAGATGTCGTTGCGGCACTGCTGTTATGCTTCACAGTTTGTGTCAATCACTGGCGTTGACGGACTGGTTGATGCTGGCATCTGATTGGCCGGACAGTTGACCAGTGAGGTCATCTGTGGACTGTCACCTGCAGGGCCGTTGTTGCTGCTCTGAAGTAAGTTAGTCTCGTAGTTGATGCTCGCTTCACGCAACACCTCACAACAAAACCACACAATTAAAACATTCTGCATTTGTAGTCATGGCTACAATTATGATATTGTGCCTTCAAATTCATCAAGATCATGTGAAATGTTAGGCAGTTTTAAAAAGTTTATATCCTGAAACAAACGGGGAAAGCTGGGTTGCAGTTTTAATTACAGGTGCAGCTTTAATGGCACAATTTATGGTAGCTCTCTTACTTGGGGCCAGAAAACAGTAATGAATTACGCATTACACACCCCAGGGGATGTACTGAAGGCAGCCATTACACCCCCAGGGGACATACTGTGGACAGCCATTACACCCACAGGAGATATACTGTGGACAGCCATTACACCCCCAGGGGACATACTGTGGACAGCCATTTCACCCCCCATGGCACATATTGAAGGCAGCCATTACACCCCCAGGGAACATACTGGGGGCAGCCATTACACCCTCCATGGCACATATTGAAGGCAGCCATTACACCCCCAGAGAACATACTGGGGGCAGCCATTACACCCCCAGGGCACATACTGGGGGCAGCCATTACACCCCCAGGGAACATACTGTGGACAGCCATTACACCCCCAGGAGACATACTGTGGGCAGCCATTTCACCCCCCATGGCACATATTGAAGGCAGACATTACACCCCCAGGAGACATACTGTGGGCAGCCATTTCACCCCCCATGGCACATATTGAAGGCAGCCATTACACCCCCAGGAGACATACTGTGGGCAGCCATTTCACCCCCCATGGCACATATTGAAGGCAGCCATTACACCCCCAGGGAACATACTGGGGGCAGCCATTACACCCCCAGGGCACATACTGGGGGCAGCCATTACACCCCCAGGGGACATACTGTGGACAGCCATTTCACCCCCCATGGCACATATTGAAGGCAGCCATTACACCCCCAGGGAACATACTGGGGGCAGCCATTACACCCTTGGGAACATACTGGGGGCAGCCATTACACCCCCAGGGAACATACTGGGGGCAGCCATTACACCCCCAGGGAACATACTGGGGCAGCCATTACACCCCCAGGGAACATACTGGGGCAGCCATTACACCCCCTGGGAACATACTGGGGCAGCCATTACACCCCCATGGAACATACTGGGGCAGCCATTACACCCCCATTGGGAACATACTGGGGCAGCCATTACACCCCCAGGGAACATACTGGGGGCAGCCATTTCACCCCAGGGCACTTATTGAAGGCAGCCATTACACCCCTGGGAACATACTGGGGCAGCCATTACACCCCCAGGGAACATACTGGGGGCAGCCATTACACCCCAGGGCACATATTGAAGGCAGCCATTACACCCCCTGGGAACATACTGGGGGCAGCCATTACACATCCAGGGAACATACTGGAGGCAGCCATTACACCCCAGGGCACATATTGAAGGCAGCCATTACACCCCCTGGGAACATACTGGGGGCAGCCATTACACCCCCTGGGAACATACTGGGGGCAGCCATTACACCCCCATGGAACATACTGGGGGCAGCCATTACACTCCCAGGGAATAGGTGCTTACATGTCAAATATGTTGTTTGTTTATTCAACTGCCACAAATAGGTAATATTACAGGTACAGCTTTCAATGGACGATTTAAGGTAGCTAGTAAATAGTTTTCTCCGACGAGTTCCTGCCCAGAAGACAATTCACTTTGAGTATGGCAGGGACGGTGGTCAGTCAGCCATGACCATGTACTGCAATCATTAACAAGTGAACCTCATAGTAGACATTATCGACACCATAACTGAACAGTGTAGTGCGTAGATCACAGTTCTCTATTTGAATCCAATGGCTACAAGGCTATGAAAGCCTTTTTTAAATGTTCAAAGGTCGCACATCTTGGGGAAGTTCTAAACTAACAAAACCAATCGACATGCTGAGAAATTAAATAAAAGCAACCACAGCAAAACAAAACTTTACTCTTGGTATAAGCCTACAACACTTACTGATAGATGGTCTTCAACATCAGCAAGTGATTGGTCGATCCAATCAAGCACGCCCGACAGATGACATGCGTTCTTTGTAAGTAACACCAGGTGGCTGACAGACAGGACAAGTGCGGCACATCTGAAACAAACAATTACGTGGACTGATTGTCAACATATATTAACATCAGCAAAGTGTCCATCATCAAGACACTACACAGTACTACACAGTACTACACAGTACTACACAGTACTACACAGTGCTACACAGTACTACACAGTGCTACACAGTACTACACAGTGCTACACAGTACTACACAGTGCTACACAGTACTACACAGTACTACACAGTGCTACACAGTGCTACACAGTACTACACAGTGCTACACAGTGCTACACAGTGCTACACAGTACTACACAGTACTACACAGTGCTACACAGTACTACACAGTGCTACACAGTACTACACAGTACTACACAGTGCTACACAGTACTACACAGTGCTACACAGTACTACACAGTGCTACACAGTACTGCACAGTGCTACACAGTGCTACACAGTACTACACAGTGCTACACAGTGCTACACAGTGCTACACAGTACTACACAGTGCTACACAGTACTACACAGTGCTACACAGTACTACACAGTACTACACAGTACTACACAGTACTACACAGTACTGCACAGTCTACACAGTACTACACAGTACTACACAGTGCTACACAGTGCTACACAGTACTACACAGTGCTACACAGTACTACACAGTACTACACAGTACTACGCAGTACTCACACAGTGCCAGCTACACAGTACTACACAGTACTAGCAGTCTCACAGCTGAGCACAGTGCTACACAGTACTACACAGTACTACACAGTACTGCACAGTACTACACAGTACTACTACTACAGTACTACACAGTGCTACACAGTACTACACAGTCTAGCACAGTGCTAGTCTACAGTACTACACAGTACTACACAGTACTACACAGTACTACACAGATACAGTCTACACAGTGCTACACAGTGCTACACAGTGCTACACAGTGCTACACAGTACTACACAGTACTACACAGTACTACACAGTACTACACAGTACTACACAGTACTACACAGTACTACACAGTACTACACAGTACTACACAGTGCTACACAGTACTACACAGTACTACACAGTGCTACACAGTCTACACAGTACCACACTACGTCACAGTCACTACACAGTGCTACACAGTACTACACAGTGTACAGTATACACATACTCAACAGTCACACAGTCTACACAGTACTACACAGTACTCAATACTACACAGTCTACACAGTACTACACAGCTCACAGTGCTACACAGTGCTACACAGTACTACACAGTGCTACACAGTAGCTACACAGTACTACACAGTACTACACAGTGCTACACAGTACTACACAGTACTACACAGTGCTACACAGTGCTACACAGTGCTACACAGTGCTACACAGTGCTACACAGTACTACACGCCCACAGATGCAGAGACAGTATTGCTACACACGTTTATGTAATTTGAGCAGGTTTTTTTTATAGATGAATCAAACATAATTTCATTTCACTTTTATTCTGTGTTCTTGCAACCACCAGTGTTTACTAAGTGTATTATTATAAATTTACTACTGAGAACACTAAGTCTTATAATGTTCCATTTTGAAGATGGATGACTTCCAAACTGCTGAAAACAAATACACAGAATTGAGCTAAGGTGTATAGAATCACTATTTTAACCTTCCTTAGCTGTAGTTTGTGATACACATCACTACAAGTACAAGTAGAGCTGTGCACATTTGGAACTACATTGTACATGCAGTGATAGCATCATTGGTTGTTGTGAGACAGGAAATGTTTTCCCCACCATAAATGCGCCATAAAACCTTGTCAACCAGTACGTAGTAACATAAAATGAAACATGAGACGTGTGCTATAACCATACTGCTGTAACTACACTGTGTGAACTTTAATGCCCTAGCAGAGGCAGCAAAATAAACAAGTCATGCAGACAAACAAGTGACGTACTATTAAGTTACACAACAAAAGCTGAAGATTAAACAGTCATTTCCGGCAATGTGGGTTGTACTTTGGCACTAAGCTGTCAGTTTATGCCTGGTGTGAGATGACAGACCTCCACCACAAGTACACACACAGTGTACTCCCAAAACACACCAAGACTCATACAGAATCATGCCACCAACTAGCAAGTGAAATAGTTGTCTGTTGGTGAAGGCTGGTGCTAGTTGAACTCGTATTAAACATTAAATCCACAACATGTGTTTGATTTTGTAAATAGATTAGACATAGATGTGTTAGTCTGGCTGTTTTATGTGAGACTGATAAAGTTTCAACAAGTCACCTTGTACAGAAGATAACGAGAATGCTGTGTAACATTTAATTATAACTAATAAAATGTTACTGGTTGACAAGGAGACATACCAAGGCTCCCTCTAGCTCATGCTCTCACTTTCCTTATTTTAAGAGAAATTCATTAAAATCGGTACGGTATAACCCAGTCAGAAGCTTGCATAGTAATGGTGACGGCAGACACTCGTGTGATTATGTGGCACTTCTCTTTGAGTTTTACTACACAGTTTTTTTACATTTAAACCTGGACGTATGTTTTACAGCCTTCCAGTAAAGGTCACAGTCTACATATAGGACCCAGTAAAACACGTAAAAAGCAACCTAAAAACAAACTTCACCTTCGAATAAATCAGACCAGTGTTCCTGAGAATGTCACTTCAGCCCCACATGACGTGCTAGGAGTGTCTAGGAACTGTTAAATCTGCTAATTTGTGTTGACATCGTCTCACCAGAAATTAGAGACCCACATGCAGCAAAAAGGCCACAACACAAAGGGGTGTGTGGCAATTATTTGTCCCATCATAAAACGTGTCTATTCCACCTAATAAACTGCACACCAACCATGCAGGTGCCGAGTGACTGACAAGACACATACTGGACTCACATTAACGTTTCTCTGCTCACAACCATTTTTTGGTGTTGACAAACACTAATATATATACACCACGCAAACTGAGACACGTTATGGTAACCACAATCAGGTTTATTGCTGTTCCCTCTGCAGACACGATACGTAAATTAATGTGACAGCATCTCTCCGAAGGCTGACAAAAGCAATAGGATGCTTTCTGCTACTTCAGAAAGTACTGACTAAAGTAAACATTTAATTATAATGCAGTACGGCTAAATATTGTCCTGATACTTAATGTATCAACACTTCAGCAGACACTAAGTGATATGTGCATGTGAATGTCATCAACCAAGATAACAAATGCTATTGAGAGTAACAGAAACCATATGTACTTTATAATTTCTACAATTGATCTCTCGGAAAAGTTTTCATGTTTAACACTGATGATTCAAACTGTTAATTTGGCTTTAATCGCCAAAGTCTTGATTTGTTTACACAATTAACATCACAATCACGACTCCCCACAACACAACTCCACACAAAGTATTCATAACAAGATAAAGGCCACCCTTTTCTGTTCACTTCGATGCTGTCCACTAAATTCTGGATAACTTCCCATGAAACAACCCCCTGAATCGGGTGAATTAACCCGGGGTTGTGACTGCTGTTTTTTGCTGTTACTGAGTTCAGCACGGGCAAAGTGCATTTGATCAAAGTTTACGTTACGTAAACATAAAACATTGCATGATAACTGACCTGGATAATTACCAGGGTTGAAAGTCAATGCAACGGTTCTTCCCTTAGAAACAAATAATCATTCTTTTGCGTAAAAGTAACATAAAAATTTCACAAAATTGAAAAAGTGTACCCACTGACAAAGAACAGTAACAACAAACTCGTACAGAAAAATGGAAAATAAATTTAACTTGTGCATACGGCGGGGCACACATGGCTGTAGTCCAACAAGGCAACACTTTCAACAGGAAACCAAAGCAGTTTTCCCCAAATTAGCATGCAAAATATGTACTGTTCAACAAATCATTAACCACTGTAGTTGTGAGTTGATAATTTATTATGAGAAATTGCACATGTACCAAGACAGATGCAGCAATGAAAAATATTATATTGCTGATCCATTCAGCTAAATTAGCACAATTTGATACTGCGGGAAGTTACCCCTGGGGTAACTAATTAAATTAACCTATCTTAATTATCATATAATACAATAAACTTCAGATCTAGACAGTATAATTAACTTTCATAGGAATATTATTGCTGAATCAATCTTTTTATAAAACTGCCATTTTTGATATTTTTCAATTAAAAAATACGATAGATACAACACGATAGCATACTAAATGCACGAGTCGATGATACAAACCTCGCCTCCAGCAGTCTTGGATCGAGGGGTGGGTACATAGAATGAACGACATCATCCACACGTGGTCCAATCCGTTTCGCAATAGCAACAAGGTCTGTGAGTGTTTCCGGTGACTGCAGCTCGGTGGCGCTGCCCATCGTCATGCCAACGAGTTTGTCTGTGAGCATGTGACACATCTTGAGGATGCTGAGGCAGTGCGGTGCGAGACCACTGCGGGAAACAAAGGCAGTGATTAGAACGAGGCTCAGGAGAACATATTTTTGAGAGCTCCCCTTACTTGTCAGCAGAACCTGTGTTAGGTTAAGTTTGCCAGATTCGTTGTCACAGCAACACCAGCAGAGCCAAGGATGTTAGATATTTTTAGACATAATAGACAGAGGGTTGATTTTTGCAGATAAATGGAAAAGTGATGACTAAGACCGGGAGAGAGAAACAGATCTGGAGAAGTCTGACTGTAGGAGCAGAAACAGACACTGCCATATCATTTTACAGTTAGCTGATTCACTGTAACCACCAGTTGCTAACTTGCTACAGAGTTTCCATGGCAACTGCAGAATAAACACACAGGGTGCGAAAACTCTCCAATCTTAGTCATCAAACTTATGCTATTGACAACGTTATGCTATTGACAATGTTATGCTATTGACAACGTTATGCTATTGACAACGTTATGCTATTGACAAAGTTATGCTATTGACAACGTTATGCTATTGACAAAGTTATGCTATTGACAACGTTATGCTATTGACAAAGTTATGCTATTGACAACGTTATGCTATTGACAAAGTTATGCTATTGACAACGTTATGCTATTGACAACGTTATGCTATTGACAACGTTTTGCTATTGACAACGTTTTGCTATTGACAACGTTATGCTATTGACAAAGTTATGCTATTTTCAAAGTTATGCTATTGGCAACGTTATGCTACTGACAACGTTATGCTATTGACAACGTTATGCTAGTGACAAAGTTATGCTATTGACACAGTTATGCTATTGAAAACATTATGCTATTGACAACGTTATGCTATTGACAACGTTATGCTATTGACAATGTTATGCTATTGACAAAGTTATGCTATTGACAAAGTTATGCTATTGACAACATTATGCTATTGACAACATTATGCTATTGACAACATTATGCTATTGACAACGTTATGCTATTGACAACGTTATGCTATTGACAACGTTATGCTATTGACAAAGTTATGCTATTGACAACGTTATGCTATTGACAACGTTATGCTACTGGTAAATCAAATGCAAGCTGGTCTTTCACAACCCTGTCAAGAAAAATATTTTAGAAGGAATGCTGACGTGATCAATTTTAATACAAGTTTACTTCAAGTATAATAATTATGAGAAAACTTACATAAGCTTCTATTTTTATTATAAAATAAAAACAATTGAACAGCAACTTTCAACAGCCAAAGTTAAGACAGTTCTCAAACAACTGTTGGCAGAATCCCAACAAAACATATTGAATAACTTGTTTCAAATGTGTATAAAATAACATGGAAGAAATGCAACTAAAATGAGTGCTCTAACACGAGATTTAAATCATGAATTTCACTAAAACAAATGTGATTGTTCTACTTACGTGGCGTCGTTGACCCAAGCCTCATTCTGAAGTATCTCTTCAAGGTTCATGTTGATGCCAACATCGTGTAGTTCGACACCCGTCGAGTCGTCCACCATGCCTTCCATGTTGTCCACCAGGGTTGCGTCAGGCCTGCACAAGATATACAACGTGACACTACTGTTGTCTACTGTTGTGGTTCACTTCTGGTCATTCACACTGGACGGCTGTACAATGTACATGGACAGACTTCAATGCCTCACAGATAAAAAATCATATCTTGTATTGTGTTTTATCAAAATTGCCCAATCCTGCAGAATTTAGACCCATTGAAATCAATTCAATTCACATACAATACATGCATGTATGCATATGGAAAAAACATGCTGTTGAGATCTACACACAAGAACATACACAAAAAGTCACAGATCGTGTCGGTCTGACACATGTCTGTGCAATGTACACAGAGTTTCACAGACTTTCCTACAGAAACGTAAACAAAAGACTACACCAAAGTGTGAGAAAACACACATCTGTGTTGGTAAAATTTTACAACTGAATAAAACTTCTTGAATTATAAACTTATTCAGCCTTGCAATTGCTAAGCATGGTACACTGGACAATCCATGGATGCATTTCTGATAAATGTACATGAATGACTTGATGAATTGTGATATTTCATTACTTGAACAAACACAACATTAATTAAAAAAATTCCTCCTTTCTGACTCGTTGATTCAAATGTTGTGCCTCGTTTCTGGAGTAACGATGGGACAAATTGATTAAATAACTATATCAAAAACACAACCCTTGGCAAATGAAAATGTATCAGTTATAAGCATCAGAAAGATCGCTTCACTGCACTGGTGTAGAAGTCTCTTGTGTGTCTAGCCACTATCTATGTTGGTGCCGTCCAACCTTCAGTTACTTCAGCAGCAAGATTCTCACAAATCTACCAGGATGACACATCCACATGATTTGTGTCCTGGTGAAGACTAAAATACATAAAGCAAAGCAACTGATAAAAACCTTCCTCGACACACACGCACACACACAAAAAAGACGACAGCCACACACAACAGATAGAAAGACGTCATCGTCGTGGTAAACAACTGTGACAGCAAGACACAAGAAGACAGTCCTTTACTGAGTCACAAGTGATGGATGAAACACTACACAAAAGACAACTGAGGAAAATGACTAAAAATACTGACCATCACAACATACCACCGACAGATGTAAAAAGAACAATTAGATACCACATTTGTTTTAAAAGGTTGCTCCATAGATGAAATAATCCACACTATATTATTAAATATAATAACACCATAAACTACACCATGTAAGGATGAAGAGACTGTAACCTTTCAAATACCACTACCCTGGGGTAGGTAAAAAGTTTAGTTTTCACCAGTAAATCTCAAGAAAGGACGTCACTGTGTCTGCTTTATGTCCACATCCAGGGCTGTTGGACTGTCCAAAGTCACCTAACACACTTCAGGGCTGTGTCAGCACTCAGCAGTGGGGTACTACCTCAGTCACACTATACAGTAAGGCACTTTGCAAATTAATACTTTTTCATAGTGGCGACATCTGGAGAGTTGCTCATCATGCAAGCCACCGTTTTCATTTTTTAAGGCAGAAAAGGATATTGAGCAGTCATATGATTAAATAACTATAATTAACTACCGTATTGTTGAGCAAAATGTGTGCTCTGCCCTCTGCGATGTATAGCTTTGTTTGGTAAAGCACGTATGATGTTACCAGTAATTGTGTACAAGTTCCTACGCACCTTAATTGTCCTCACTTACATACATACACTTTTCACAAGACTGTTTTGCGGTCACAGTTTTGTTTGTACATCAAGGCAGACTACTGAACCATGTGTAACAGCCTGCTACAGGAGCTGCACAGCTCCACCAGCAGGTACTTAGGTACTTAGGTACTTAGGATGACAATGGAGCAGACGTGACTTGTGGGGGGAGATGGGCACAGGCAATGAGTCAACACCAATACTGTAATTTGTGTACAACTTACATTTTATGATTATGATATCAACAGGATGATCATCATAGATGTACAAACAAACTCTGATGAAATGACAGTGCCCTGTGTGTGCTATCAGGATTAGGGAAGTAAGTCGTTAACACCAACAGTTTATATGCATAATTTTATTACACATTACAGAAATGTGATTAGAATTTTACAAAAGAATGCATACTAATTTTTACTATACATGAGACTTAGCCATGGAGACTGCATGATGCAACATTAACCATCTGTCAGTTACACCCATAGCTTTATGTAGAGACCCGTCCACCCATCATTTGGACGGGTAAAAACGAACATGGACGGGTAGAAATATGGTGGACGGGTTGTGGACGGGTAAAAAAATGAAGGAGCAAAAAAAGGTTTTCCAAAACCATAGATATTGTTAGTCATGCCTTGAAAGTGAGTGAAAATGGTGTCACATGTGTGTTAGTAGTCCATTTTAGGTCATCAGACACATTTAAAAGTTTGTAAACTGGCTTAACAGTTAACATCCATGTGTCCACCAAAACATGTGTGACTGGCAATAATTTTATCCTGCATAAAGCCCTGGTTACACCCAGATTAGTCCAGATCTCTACAACAACCATTCATTTATATATTGATCAGAAATGTTTTATTCATAACAGTGGCTCCCTATGCAATGTGTCTGCTAAGTAAAATGACTCTAAATATGTGTTTATGATTGTAAACACATCAGTTAGTGGTCTAGACAAGAGGTTAATGGCAATGATACAGGGCAGCCAATGAACATCAACTCAGGCAAGTGAACTTGGTAGGACATATTTTTTATATTTTTATCCCAATGTCAGCATAAATATAAATATAAACATGGGTAAATTTTCTGGGAATTTCCCATATTGATTAATACAACTAGAAGGAGAATGTCAAGATGTTGGTTTGTTCAGCAGCGACACTTGGAGACTTTTTCTCTGCAGCAACTGTCTCTCAAAGTCACAGGTGTCGTAGCACACCAGGGAACATTGACAAAGAGAAACTTGTCTTTGTCACCGCCGACACATCAAAACACTTCAAGTGATGCACCTAACATTTGTAAATCGGGTACTACATATTCGGACGAGTGACTTTGTTTAGACGGGGATGGCCGCGATACAAAGAACACGACCACTTGGCAATAACGTCGCAGGAGGTAGGGAGGTGTATAGATGACATACGGCTGCAGTAGATGTCAACAGGACACTAAACAGTTGTCCAGTCAGTCTAGTCTGAGCACACGGACACAGGGCAAACCTAAACTGTTGACACTGATTGATCAATAAGAAATACAGTAATATCTAACAACAGTACCTCTCCTGGATGGAGATTGATCAATAAGAAATACAGTAATATCTAACAACAGTACCTCTCCTGGGTGGAGATGCTATTTTTGCCACTTATGCCTTGAGGTATTTTATGAAAGATAGAATTCTTTAAAAATCCATACAAGTTTTAAGTAATTTATTACATGATGCTAAGGTTGCTACACAAAGTGCCTCATTGTAACAAGTTACTGGTGATCAGGGTTACAATTTAGCCTAAACTTAGGGTGTATCATCAGTTCCCCTCCTTCCTACACTACTACTGCTTCTAGTTGTATATTCTACTCAACCTGCCACAAACTTCCAAAATTTCAGTGTCATAACTAAAAAACTACTTGATCTAGAATGCTTTTTTTTATTTTCATATTCTTGTTTATCTTTCCAGACACTTCCACCAAACTGATTCATTCAGAAATTAATAATAAATATCAATGTAATGGAACTTGGACACGGTTGTGAAGACATTTTAGATTTTTTCAAAGTACAAGTTTCTTTATGGGTTGTTCAGTGTCAGACGAACAAATGGCTGCCACCACATTTTTTATAATTGGCTGATTTTTTATATGATAAAATATTTTTAAAAACTACATTTTTCCGAATATTTTAGCGTTATTCCATGATTTCAAATAATTTTTTGGGGCAATCAAAAGGTGTATCACTCTTATCAGATTTGTTGCAATGGGTGAAAATACGATTTCAGAGGCTCATAAAAGTGTGAATCGTTAACACAAAAATTAAAAATTGTGTACATTGACTAAATGACACAGGAAATATGCCACAATGTAAGGGGTAAGATCTATGATTAGAAGAGAAGTAGAGATACCTGCAAGTTAAGGTTTTGTTTATTCTGGCTCCCATTTGACAGAAAAGTGCTTCATCCGACACAGAACGACTTTGATCTGGCAGAAGGTTAACACGGCCACCAAAGGGGAAGTCAACAATGGCCTGTGCTTTTTGTTTGGCAAAATGGCAACAACTGTTTGAGAGTAGTCCGATGTGGAGATCCTCTCAGTCAGTTAGGCTTTATAACAGCTTTGCCACAAAGGTCTGTAGACACGGAACCAGTACGTAGACTTGGACTATTTAAGAAGAGAGCGGTGAATCTTGGGAATTTGAACCCAGAAACAACAGAACATGTATCTTTTGATAGTGTTTCTTCTCTCTATAAAGTATAAACTGTATCCAGCAACACTCAACACCTTCAGAAACAAAGCATAACTATACTAAGTTCCCTGTGCACTATTAACAGAAAAATATAATTGAATTATAACATTTTATACTTTAATAACCACTGCAAATGGACAGCTTCAATCGCATGCAGTGTCCAGTGCATGTCCAGTTGTCCACATGGGCAATACATGAGCCAGGTGACAAAGAAATAAACCTCCAATTTATTCAGGTTGTCTCATAAATAAGCCTGTAAAACTACTCAGTTCACATTCCCAAAGAAGAATTCCGCCCGTCTAGGCAGGCAATTTCTGAGTAAAGTATCCAATTAAACTACAAATAGTGAGGGCGACAAGTCGACAACACATACTCTGACCCAGAAGTAAAATAAAATGTACCAGTTACAGCTGAGAAGGTTCTGGTAGCCCGATGGTTTACCACTTAAACACCTTGAGTGATGGCCACAAGTCATAAGGCCCACGTAGTCAGGTACACATGCTGAATTTATAGAACATTCTCGTTCTCTGGATGTAGCTAGTTGAACTTTAACTGAGAAACCACAACACATACACAGGTAATTAATATCCTTCCAGCAGGACGTCATGCAGACAATTTGCAGATACACTTGTAGATACTTGACCTTAGAAATCACTATCCAAATAAAATGTATAAAAAATACTGCTGATTTTCTTTAATCATAGCTACGATTTCTCAGAACTTTGCACAATCATAACTATAGTATAGTAGTATAGACCTGTCACAGTTACATATTCTCTTCATCCGTTGGCTGATCCAGTGCATTGTTGGCACTTATTTTGGAAAATTATATACAAATATAATACACACACACACACACACACACACACACACACACACACACACACACACACACACACACACACACACACACACACACACACACACACACACACACACACACACACACACACACACACACACACACACACACACACACACACACACACACACACACACACACACACACACACACACACACACACACACACACACACACACACACACACACACACACACACACACACACACACACACACACACACACACACACACACACACACACACACACACACACACACACACACACACACACACACACACACACACACACACACACACACACACACACACACACACACACACACACACACACACACACACACACACACACACACACACACACACACACACACACACACACACACACACACACACACACACACACACACACACACACACACACACACACACACACACACACACACACACACACACACACACACACACACACACACACACACACACACACACACACACACACACACACACACACACACACACACACACACACACACACACACACACACACACACACACACACACACACACACACACACACACACACACACACACACACACACACACACACACACACACACACACACACACACACACACACACACATTAACATGATCTGTGTAAACTACATCCCCAACTTTATTGAGACACTAAAACATCACCAATGATGACTTGGAAAGAACCAGGCCAGGGCCCAGGGACATAACATGAAAGTTGATGATCCTTCTGAGTTCATATTATGAACTCAGAAGGATCATCAACTTTCTTTGTAATTAGCTTGCAAAAAAAACACTGTTTATTACAGCTGTATTGCAACAAACAGCAAAATACCCTGTGTCAATCTGCAGGCTGTCCACTGTGTAACAAGCCTGTACGTGTATGATTAGCAGGGTCAAGGCGCTATATATATATACATTTTGGCTATTGGCTTGTTCAGCTCTCAGCAGATCCCTCCAATGTGTTTTCGTTTTGCATGATATGTTCCCTAGTTTTCTAGATAACCGGTACATGTGTCCAAAAGGTTTCTGCTCTCTCAAATTGATATGTTCACATCAACCCAAATGTCTACAAAACACTTTTGCTGACAGACCTGCATACAATAAGCACATTGTCATGTAATATTTTATAAGGTGTAACAATCTCCAAAAATGGACCAAGCAGTCCCTTGAACTAAATTTTTTGTTGTTGTAATTATGAATGAAATGTATTCTGGAGAATCAGATTCATGTGAATTCAATAAATCAGATATAAAATAGAATACCGTTGTTGGTGCAAATGTGCAACAAAACAAGCCCATTGAACAGTCAGTTTGAAAAGGAGATCTTTCAAGGGAAAACAGTATTATCATTATGGCATAACATTATCAATGTACCAAAGTGCAATGTTGCATAAATATAAACAAAATATAGCTCTCAACAGTGTGATTAATACTCAAATAAAAAAAATTTAAAACAAGGGGGTGGATCATTTTTTTCATGGGGAGGGTTTTTATTTTCTATTATAGAATTTTTTCACTTTTCTACGTAGGTCAGTATTCTATGACACCAGTAGTCTAAAAGTATCACATTTTAAATTGCCTGTGCACATAATATTTTTGGTCAACCATCTGTAAAAATTAAATCTGACTAAAAGTTATTAATTTATATCTAACCTATACAATTTGAGTAAAAAAATTACATAACTTGTTTTGTAATTTCCCTTTACAAATAGGTTTATATATAACTGTTTTATCCCAGTTTCATAAGCTAGAGATGCCATATTTCATATTCAAACACAAATCTTTCAATGATTGTAACAACTTCACACATACATTTGGATGTGTGTGTGCCCGAGCCACTCTGGGATAAATTAGTCAGAGGCAAGATTTTAGCTTCACTTACGCAGTTTCCTTGAGTGTGAACAGGTTGATAGGTTTGCAGTAGCGGTGTCGACACGCGACAATGAGACCCAGCAATGACACAAGGAATATTGACGCCAGGATGCTGATGGCAACCACGACCACCGTCTCCATGTTGCCCAAGATGGTCGTCATAGCAACGGGACTTTGCTATTGGCAACGGCTGCTGCTATTCCATGCCAGAAATTCAAACTGCAAGAAGAAACAAGTCTACGTTACACGAGTGCTGTGGATCAAGTCCAAGTTATTGTTTCTGTCTTTCTGAATTAAATTATTATTTACAATTGAGTGAATTATATTATTAGCTTAGCCTTCCTCACTAACATCACATTGGAGTTCTCAAGACATTAATTAATTTGTAATTATATGTCAAACTGAGTGTGTATATTAGTTATATTATTACGTACACAGATAATTTTATTTTACAGAAGAGTATGTCATACGGTAATTATGCGAACATTTATAAATACTAAAATTAACTACTCTCTGAAAAATACTGAAAGTATCATTATAAACCAAAACGAATGCATTTGGAAATTATAAAATAATTAAATGATCACTTGTTCAAAACACACATTGCAAAAAAACTATTTCTGGTTTTTCGAAAACAGTCATTATTAAATGCATGTATTGAGACATACAATTAATGTGTCAGAAAAGGTGAAAACACACAGCAAAGAAAAAAATGATTTCTCGGGTGCCTACAAACAGTGTCTAAATAAAGTTAGTCAATAAATTTTATTTTATGGTATACATTAAATACTATTATTAATAAGTACATTGTGAAGTACAAGATATAATGTCTACAGAAATATAAACAAAAATTTTGATTCAACCAGATTCTACATTTATATTATTATCGATTTGTATGAGACAATTGTAACTTTAAATCTACGTTGGCATAGATCTATCCCCAATAAGACTAATTGTATGCTGGAGTATACTATATAGCCCTCAAGTCAATGTGGCACAAGAAAAAATAATACAGAATAACAAAGAGCTAATGTTGACACTTCAGATGTTATAAATAATAAACAAATATTTTACATACAAATCTAAATACAGTCTGTTCAATAGCATTGATACTGTGTCAATCAAAATATAAATTATCGTCTGTTATAAATCATGATGCATCCACTAATGATAATTAAATGTTGTAAGCTTTCAACTCCCAAGTCGTGAAGAGCAAACTACCAGAGTAAATAAATACTGTGTATGGTCTTCAGATATTCACACTTATTTGCCTATCATTATTATTATCATAACTACTTGAATAAGGTATATTGCTGCACATAGTGTAAATAATTAGCCCAAATGTAAAACAGTGGCTGAAAGAGACACACAATAATAAAAACTTAATGTTGTAACAACTATTTTCATCAGCTACTAAAAATATGTTATTACTAAGGACTTTGCACTGCTAGGTATTAAGACATAAAATTAATGTGTCAAAAAGGTGAAAACACACAGCAAAGGAAAAAATGATTTCTCGGGTGCCTACAAACAGTGTCTAAATAAAGTTAGTCAATAAATTTTATTTTATGGTATACATTAAATACTATTATTAATAAATACATTCTATTATTATCGATTTGTATGAAACAATTGTAACTTTAAACTATGTTGGCATAGATCTATCCCCAATAAGACTAATTGTATGCTGGAGTATATACTATAATAGCCCTCAAGTCAAGTTCAAGACAGTAAATATATACAGAATAACAAAGCTTCAGATGTTATAAATAATAAACAAATATTTTACATACAAATCTAAATACAGTCAATAGCGTTGATACTGTGTCAATCAAAATATAAATTATTGTCTGTTATAAATCATCCACTAATGATAATTATATGTTGTAATTAAGTTTTCAATTCCCAAGAGCAAACTACTAGAGAAAATAAATACTGTGTATGGTCTTCAGATATTCACACTTATTTGCCTATCATTATTATTATCATAACCATTAGAATAAGGTATATTGCTGCTCATAGTGTAAATAATTAGCCCAAAAGTAAAACAATGGCTGAAAGAGATACACAATAATAACAATTTAATTTTGTAACAACCATTTTCATCACCTATTGAAACTAAATTATTACTAAGGGCTTTGCACTGCTAGGTGATCTCTCTCTCCCTCTCCCTCTCCCTCTCTCCCTCTCCCTCTCCCTCTCCCTCTCCCTCTCCCTCTCCCTCTCCCTCTCCCTCTCCCTCTCCCTCTCCCAACCACTGGGAACCCACAACCCTAATGACTCATTCCACAAACTTCCTGTTAACAATTACATAACAACAGACAACCCCTTCTAAAGTTTAATCGTACTACCGGTATTCAAATCCAGTGGTTTGAAACTCAACTAACACTATATGTAAGTTGAATCTAGTCATTACTCCACAACAATGAGTGAAAGAGCAGTTGAACACAGAGAACCCTAGAGTCACTCTACCTGTGCAGTCAGGGCTCAGTGGGAGCTGTGCACTGGGCACACAGAGGCAGCCATAGACAAAGAACCACAAACAGCCTTGCTCCAACGTCAACGCTGAAAACTGCGGGCGAACTGACAACCACACGGTGCCACGCTGACACACACCACCACAGCGCTATAGACCACGTTCACAGCGCAATAAATACAACTTGGGAAATTCCGCAGACGAGAGCAATTCTACTACACAAAAGCAGCCATTCCCCTCTCCATCTTGTCCCTACCACTGTCAGCAGCTGTAGCCAGCATCTAGGTCAGCCACCAGCAGCCCATGTTTAGGGGGCTTCCCAAAACCTACACCCAAGTTGCTCAGTCAGCAGGTTTGAAGGCTTGTTATCTAACCCCAGGCTGGGTGATTCAACAATAACAAACAGGGTGAGGCTAAATCACCAACAACAAGGGTGACAATAAGAAGATCATAATGATAAACTGACTGCTAAATGGATGTGTCTGAGTCACTCTGGTAAACGGATACGTCAGCTAAAGCAGGTGTTTTATGGTGGAGTTTCTTGTAAGATCTTGGTAATAATTAAATATAGGAACCACTGCTTTTTGTTCTCACAAATTCACTTCTCATCTAAAATGTGGATTTGTAAAGAATGTTTATATAATATGGCCTCATTAATAAAATAGTGTATGCCTGACTGTTCATATAAATTACTGTACATGTAACATTTGAATAAGATTTGTATGACATGTTACTGGCCTGTGGGGCCAGGGATGTTATGTGTTTTTATACCATGGCATATAGCTGGTTTCTTTAATAAACTTCTGTTGTAGTTCTAGTAGTGCCTCCCATGTCACTATAAAACCAACTGAGGTGAATACTATAGCGCCAACGTGAAGGGTTATGGAAACAAATGTTTAAACACCCAATGAGATAGTGATACTTCCTGTTTTGGTCTAAAGTATAGAATCGTAACAGAAACCATCTCAAATAATTTGAGTCATTATTTTAGATAGTTTTCAACTGTGCTGTTTGAGCAGTTTGCCGGTCGAATGAAGACAGTCATTCTGACGTACCTGTTGTCAGGTGCACAGGGAGCAAATACTGTTGTTATTGTTATTATAAATTTGAACTGTAGGCCTACAGTACTTTTAATTATTTATACTTTATATTTTATTTTCAATAGAGTACAAAACAGTGTCACACTGAATGTTTGTTAACAAATGAAATGGTAAATTGTTTAAATTCATTGCTATATACTATAATGTTATCGTTATTTTTCTTATAATTGTTTATTAATGTAATTTATTATAATTATTTTAAATATTATATAATTATATCCATTTTTATTAATATGTATTTTCTTTATAATAATTACAGTTTAATTACGTCTTATTTATTTATTACTATTAATTAGTACTGTTACGAACTATATATCTTAGCTAAAGCTTTATTGTATTATGTATATATTGGATGATGGCCCATTAAAAATCACGACTTACCACGTGACATAGTTGTCATCAGGAAATAAAGCTTTTATTTACTTACTGTCTTACTACTATGCAATGTTGTTGACATTATAAATTGTTTTGTGTTGATTGTAGTCATTATTTGAAACAGTTTCTGCAATGGTTCCATACTTTAGACCAAACTTTAAGTAAAAAAGTCAATTTTATAAAACAAAATCAATACTTTTATAATAACCATATATATATATATATATACATATATTACGGGTACAACTTTGGCATTTATTTTACTAGGGAGCGGGACAAGTAAAAACAAAAGTTTATTAGTCCAAAATAAACCAAATTTAAGTCGTTGAAATTTTATTTAAAACTAAAAACACGGCATGTTTTTGCAACCCTAGTTCAATAACACTGCAATGTTCAAAAAGGTAACCAAGTACCGGGTACTAATAAAGAAATAACAAAGTAATTAATGAATAACTGAAGATATGATTTGTATTAAAAAAATGGTGCAATTGAAAAAGGATGCCAATTGCACTCATTGACCAGTAGTACCACCCTACCAGATATGGGGCAGCCTACCATTATGAATTTTCCATAATCATTCCGGAAATTGACCTCACATTACTGCCCTGCTGAACGGTATTAATAAAACTGAAAAATAACACACTATAGAAAATTACAGACATCAAGAACTGTTAATTTACAATTAATGCCCAAGCAAGTTTATAGCTGGTGGCTAGTGGCTAGTATTGGCTATGCCTCAGAAAATGTCATCATTTATCAGTAAATGAAGCTGTCACTAGTGTAGCCAGTTGTTCACTGGCAGCAATTTATCAGTGTATTGATGACTTGGGATTCAGTTAAATCCCTGCCTGTGGATGGGTTATTGTTAGGGTCATTGTGACAACAAAGGCCTGACTGACTACTGTAGGGTAGGGTGGATGACACGTTGACATTTATTAGACAACCGGACTAGTTATTAGGCAGGTTTACTAGTCCGCCGTTATCTTTATTAGATAATTAACATAGCATCAAAACAAAGACTCTAATTGCATATACAGAATATCAATAGTTTTAAAGACACAGCTTAATTAAAACCTACAGAAACAGCCTGCCACAGATGCAATACCAATTAGATATGCATTCCAGGGAGGCTACCAGGGATAGTCTCCAATATACAAAATGTCATCAATTAGCCATGGTTCACGACAGGCTACCTAGCCCATCCTAACAAGCCACTACAGGCTGATTGTCTCAACCAATCCAGGAAAATACAAGGTTGAAGATGTATTTAAAAGCACCTTGACAAAAGCAACATCTATGATGCAATCACTCAGAGCCCTCAGTCATTTACCATACACCATCCTGCTTCCATTGCAAAATCGTAATATACCAATTACCAACTGATTGTTCTGTTTGTCACTATTAGACTTCATCGCAATAAATTACATGACCTCTGTTAAACGTTTCCTGCCAACAATGTAAACATTTGTGCATTTCTCCACCAGGTCAGCATGACATCTGCAAAAGGAATCTCTCCAGCAAACTGTTCTCACTTAAACAACTTTGACATGTATAAAAAAAAGCAACCCAGGACCTGGATTTCAACCAAACATACGATATTCCAAGTGTCCAGCATCCATTTCTGATGGTTTGAGGATATTTTTGTTAGACAATAGGTCACATGATAGATCTAGGTTAGTTGCACCAGCTGAAAAGGCACCAAAGTGCAAACACATATTCTGACTGCATGAGTTGACATCTCCCACTGTCTGTACTTACTGGGCCACATAACTCGCCTCTCAGTGCAAATGTTAATAATTTGTCAAGACAAGATTTATGCTACCTTTGTCAGTCACTGTGCTGTGTGACAAACCACATCTATCATTGCAACTCATTACAACACACAATGACAGCCTGGATTCATTATCACCTATATGTGGCCTGGTTTATGGCTGCCAGGAGTGAATGTACCTGTATTATGTCCAGTCTTCAGTGAATGTTTACACTCAATACTGAATGTTGAGCAACCTTTGCATCAGCAGTGTAAATGACGTACGTAAAACTGCTTCATTACTCATCTTTACTAGATTTTTCTACTGACTGACAACTTCGTGACAAGTAATGAAAACCAATTTCTACTAACACTTCTTACTTCTATTAACATAGTTTTATCTATGGTAAAACTACTAAGTTGTGACACACTTTTGTTACATTTTGTTTGAACTACATCACTTGGCGACATTCCACCCATCAACAACACTTTATGCATATATTTAATCACCAGTATTACATCACCATGTCAAAAAGTTATTAATATTATCCAATCCACAGAATCAATGTTTTACGATACACTTTTACTTGTGAACTTAAATGTTAACTTGAACTCATAACACGACAATACAATTACTGAAGTGCATATTTAACGATTCAAAGCTGAGATTCATGATTATAGGGATGAACCTAAAACAATTAAGTTTTTATTAAGATTGCACTTAATTGTTTCTTGGTTTCCAACCTAGCCACATTTGAAATCATCAAGCTTCTACAACACCAAACATGTCCCATTTCTTGATTAGCAAAAATAACTTCACTTATTCAAATGGCCATGTAGACAATGTCGAAATAATCTGGCACTATCTCACACACTAACAGGTCCTGAAGGTATAATATTAACAATGTCCAAAAAGTATTTATGATAATCATGTTAGCAAACTAGTAAGATTTATCAGCTTCTTTCATCTTGTAACATTTGAAGCCCAGAGAACTGTAGCTGCCGTGGCGTGTTTTGTTTTCTGATATAATGGCCAACATAGTTCCATTTAGTTTACTGAAAGTACCCGGTATGTTTAAATAAAGTTGCTACTTTTACTTCATAATTAACTAGTTTCTTGTGTCTACTAAAAAATTCCTCTAGATGTATCATTTCACCCACCTAAAAAACCCCAGATCTGAAGAAAAAAATCAGAAACGATTATTGACTTGAGCTTTGAAAAAAACAGAATTCTGTGATAATCCAACAGTATACGGAAAGGAACGTCTGTGTTTTCAGCTGAGATGCTACAACCATAAGCACTTGGGCCCTTCTAGTTCTATATTTGGTGTCTGTGCCAGGGAAGAGGAAGTTAAAAGTCACACACAGGGAAATGTTCTACTTTCTGACCAAACATGAAAACGACCTCTTACTACTACCAGCCCCCAAACATCTCCTCTTAAATGTCTTAGATACATATTCACACATTATGTGACAAAATAAAATCATTCAAATTCCTGTTCTGAAAAAATATATAAATTCACAAAACAAACTTTAAAAAAACTTGACATCATCTGTGGCAGCCACGCATAGCTCAGTAATTACTATGACATCAGTATGTCGTGGTGTGATGCTGGTGCACTACATACAATGGTTTTATCCTATCCCTTAACTGCTAATAAGTGACGCCTCAACACTAACTATAATACCAATATTACAGTAAAATCAGTGTTACGTTACTGTCGAGCTTTGACTTTTATTTGTTTCAGTAATGCAAGTGATTTTATTTTATTTTGTGTCCATATGATATGTATGTACTATAATTTTAATAATAAGATATGTGAGAAGTTTGGCAGCTGTAGCTGTAGATTGTCTTTTTCACAGTTTGGTCAGAAAGGATGCCCAGGGGCAGGACAGAACATTTTGGAAATCAATAATTCGGGCCACTGACCCGGGCACCTAGTAGGAAAAGGCGAAGAAGGTCAGAAAGTAAAAGATGGATAAAACTAAGCCTACTCAACTCAGTCAACTGTGGACTCACTGAGCTGTGATCTCATTATCCAAACTCCCGATTGATCATCAATGCCAGAATACTCGAGGCATTATCATGATCATGAATCGAATGGCATGAATGATATCATTGGACTGAGTATGAGTTGAGTGATTGTGGGAAGACATAAGGACTTTTGACTTTGTGGGAATGTACTCAACTGAAACCCATTGGAGGTAAATACTATTGCTCAATGGTGTTATGAAATTGTAAAAAAAATTCGGTCGAAGTTCGGGTCCAACTTTCTCCGACTCTGAGCGCAGTCGTCATATCTAAACTACTGAGGAAAGATCAACACGATACATACTGACATAAAGTTGTCAAAGTTGGTACATAAAGACTCACCTTACCACTGTAGCAAAATTTCTTAATAACTACATAATTTTCGCATATAAAAATCAGATAGTAATTGACACCAATTGAAATTGCGAAACAACCGGAAATTTAGTTATTACAGTTCGATACGTTATCGAAACACTGTTTAACTGTGTTCTGTTTAACCTACGTATAAACTAGACTTAGTTAAGGAACTATGTAATCTCAATGCTAAATGAGACACTTGTTGACATTTTGATTGTTGTATATTTTGCACTGGAATGTCATGGAAATATCTAATATTGAGATAATTTGCAAGATTTTCATAGCCGCTGTTGAGTCTGGTAGTGAAGAGGTCACTGACAGTGGCGCCCCACAGCGGATAGTTAAAAAGCAGAGATAACGATAACCATTCAAACTACACATTTTCCCACAAAAGAACATTTAATTTGTATATTCTTTGAAATATATATTAAATAGGTTTATATTTTAACCAAATTGTTTTCTGAAAGTTATGTCGTTGTTTGAAAAAACCGTAAAAGTGGGTGCAGGTTGATGTCAACCACTAGCACCAGGGGCAGGGCACCTTGTTTTTGCTGAACAGTATCTGAGTTTGGCGTTGTCCAGGAATATCGTATAAATAATCTCATGTTTTAGGCTGTTTCTTATTTAATAAGGCACACGTATAGCCTGGTTCGATATATGTAATTGTATCTTTTTTAAATGCCGTTGGTAGCAAGTCCGTCTTTTGTTTTAACGAGGAGGCGCTTGAAAAATGGTGAGTCGACTCTATACAAAAATTAAGACGCACGTACCCTTGGCGTCGCACGCCATGTTATGTGTGACACACTCACACAGTACCGCTAATTTGGCATAATAAAGACAGGATTAAAGAGCTTTTGTATTTTTTTACAAGTAGAAACTTTACGTGTCTTGTTTGAACGTCTCTAACTCTAGCTAGCGATTATATACAATACAGTGACCTCGCCAATATACCCCCTCCCCCTAATTTTAACAGATAATTATAATGGCAATTTTTGTACCTTGACATTTTAATAAAACGTTTTGATTTTGTTACTTTTGCAATAAATTCAAGTAGGACCACTATTATTCATCATATACATAAATGATAAACTTTCTGTAAAATGTTTAACTTTCTCATTTATGCCAACGATATTATAACCCAATCAAGTACACTAAATCATCTTAGACTTAGTATGTTCAGTGATAACATAAGATAAATGAATGGCTCAAAATCAATACATTATATCATAAATGCAGCAAGTCTAAATACATGACATTTCAAAATGCAAAAAATTCCATTGCTTGGATGTAATTATCTGAAATTTACATTTCCAACATTGAACCACTGTACAAATAACTTCACTTATTAAAAATAGATGACATCCTTAAATTACAACAATTGCATTTTTAGTGTAATTATGTACACCATCACTTACCATTTTATTTACACTATTGGAGGATTATTTTTAAATATGAGTGTACACAGTCATGATGAAAGAGCCAAAAGTAAATTAAACATGATTTTGCAATGAAATGTCTCAGGCATCATTTGCTACTATTATTAAACAATCCATCCATATTTCTACCAGTCCACAAAGGTTTGTACCCCTCCAAGACGGGTGGACGGGTCTCTGAACCACCTATCAACTTTATACAGTATGTATATTTACAAGTGCCTTAAAATACAATAACCATGTAAGATACGCACATGCATCCTCATATTAATTTTTTTTTAGTTTCTAGAAGAATTTGTTTTAGCTGATGTAATAATAAAATTTCTTAAAAGATGACTCCTCTGTAGCGACTAGCACAGTCTTTGAGGTGTCCTGACCCTGCGTTGTATTATCAGTTAAATACACTATTACCATGTTTTCTAAGATTTTTTTTGTATGTTCGGAGTTGTTTGATATGGTGTGTATTGTTTGAAATGCTGATCGAATAAAACAAAATTCTTCTTCTATTCTTCTTACTACAATTTTTTTTCTTGGAATGTGATAACAAATTACTGTCAAATTGTACACCAAATACCCTCGTTTTGCTTCCACATCAGAACAAACATCTCCAGCGGATCCTAAAGTAGCGCCACCTACCAGACTTTCCTGGGAAACTAATGTTTCAAATACCGCATCAAAACAAGTGAATTTTGTGTTAATTTTTATCAATAAAAGGCTGTATTTTCTATCTTGAAACAACTTTGCAATTCTAGTATAAGTGTAGTAGATGCAAATGTAGATGCAATGGAAAATTTGATGAGCGGAAGTGGTTTTGTTTGTTTTGTTTTTGTGGTGCGAGCATAAACTGCCCACTAGCAAAAAGTAAAACAACGTTATAAAGATATAAAAGTAATTTTGTTTAGTATTTTCTGTTTACAAAATATATAATATATTACCATTAATTAACTAAACTTATGTAAAGCAAGTTTTTGATACATGTATCGATTTCTTTTATTTTTGCACAGTCGGATTTGGATTCTACACAAATCAAATGTGAATTGTTTATTTTACAAAAAAATCAACAAACATGAAGACATGTTTAATCATTAGAATAGATTGCAGTTCTAATGAAAACAAGAAATTCATTGTAAATTTTGAAACATATCCCCTGCTTGATTATGTAAAATTATGTGTGGTTTCCATTTATAGTTCTAGCAAAGTCAGACGTCATAAACAATGTTAGTGACATTGACAAAGTCACTCGGGCCAGTGGAGTAGACACAAAGCAAGTGGAATATCTCCTGTCTGTGAAGAAGAAGCAGCACGAAAGGTCTCTCAGTCAGACTGACTTGTCTGACACTGCCGATGAAACTACAGATGAACAGGAGATTCTTGAGAAAGTGAGTCTCCTTTATGCACAGGTTCTGCCCTGGTTGGGTACTATAGTATAAACTGTAGCTGAATATTTTTTAAATGTTATCTCACAAATAAATTTTTAATAACATTTGTTTATATAAATACTAAATACTATAAGTACTAGACAATATACTTCAAACATATATTTATAAGTGACACCTACAAAATGTTGAAATTGTAACTAAGGCATTCATTTTGTAAACAGGTTTGATTGCCTTTTATTTATTGATTAATTATTATAGAATGTAATAGAATGCTTTGATGGTGGCTTGTTCTCATGGTCCTGAACAAATTGGAACTAAGTAGGCCTGCAACTGATGCATTGAACTTCCTGGTTCCTGAAGTATATAGTATTTACTTAGGTAATTACTGTTGCCCTTTAAGTCAAAACAATGTGAGCTTCACGGCACAGACAGACTTTCAATCAGGGGAATTCAAATGCAAGCCATGCCTGAAGAGCTCTCAGTTAGTATACTAAACAAATTCAGTTCCACATTGCTTCAAAGATACAGGCCAGGCAAAATGTTATCACATAAAACAATAGTTCAGCAAGATTGACATTAAAACTTCAATTTTAATTACTTCAGATAGTTACACAAAGTGTTGACATACACATCAGTCCATGCTGACACCTGTCATTTGTTTTGTCAACAAATTATAATAAATTATAATATATCTTGTTGAAATTACATAACTGGAAACATCTGCTATTTTAAGTAAAGTTCAAACAAAATATAAATTTATAATTACTTGAGCACTTTTAACTTGCTTTTAAAGGGTGACTGTCCATGCCATGACCTGGGCGTACTAAACAGGAATTGGTATGCAATAAACCTTCAACATATGTTAGTCTCAAGAACATTGATTGTGTTAATAGAAAACTACCCAGATAGCATTACCAATTTGGCCCAATATTGGCCCAATACGTGTTGCTATGTTGGCCCAGTGTTATAAGCGAAAATTGGCCCAGTGTTATTAGCCAAATTGGAATATACCCCGGGGTATCCTCAGGTCAGTGTTGGTCCATCAATGGCAGGTAGCCCTCCTGCTTGGCCCAGCACTGGAATAACATTGGGCCAACGTAGGCATGCCAGTGTGTTGCCAATGTGTTGCCAATGTTGAGACAACCTTCACCTAACGTTGGCAATATGTCCATCAGATGTCATTCTTTGCTAACCTTGGCCCTGTAATGGAAATGCTATCTGGATAGGACTTGACTCTCCTATTAAATCCTAGCCATGCCCTGCTGGTGTCTGCAGATTGTACATGAGTCTCGTGCAATTCACCAAGCTAATAATATCAAAAAACTGCAGTCGAACTAGTTCTGAAATTTCAGTGTCATTTGTAGCTGAAATCATACGTGTGGATACAATGTGAGAACCCAGAATGTCTCAAGTGGAGACGTCTGCCAAGGAGCGAGGTGGCAGCCATTGATAAAGAGACATCGTGGTTCTGCTTCATGAACACAGACCCTGAACACAACAGCTGTGAGGACCCAGAAGATGATTACCGCACCTTTGAGAGACAGGCACGGCAATGTCACCTCAAGTGTATTGCGTCAACCCTGCCCATTGGATCCCTCGTCTGGGCAAAGATGGCTGGATACTGCAGGTGTCTTATATAAGTTGATTAAAATTACCAAATTAAATAATAGTGTGCGTGTGTATTGAACGAGTATTTTTATTTAAAATATTTTGGAATTTTAAATAAACTAATTTGTTGATTTATATGAATACAACACCAACATAGCTAGGCTTTATACAAATAACCATTACATAATTGATGCAGAATGCTATAATCATAATATATCTTACATTCATGTTTCCTGACTCCAGCGTTATAGCCCACGTTTGGGCTGTTTGGAGGAAACCCCCTGGGACTTGAGTCCGTTTCGCCATCCATTCTGTGTATACGTGCTCAGAAGAACAACTACCATTTCCTTACTATGCTGTTCTGAGACTGTCCCTTACTTTAGGTGGCCTGGTATCATTTCATGTGACCCAAAATGTGGAGAATACGTGGAGTACGATGAAGATCCCGTGAGCCCTGAACCGACCTACTACCATGTGGAGTTCCTTGGGACATCCCACTCACATAGCTGGGTCTTGTCTCAGTCAGTGCAACTCTACGGACTAGTGCCAAGCACAAAGGTTTACATTCTTATTAACTATTTGTTGAGGCAAACTCTACTTAATGCACTAGATGTCTAAGTGCCCGCTTTCAACTCACGTTCAACTTCATCTTCACGTTCAACCCACGTTCAACTGTTGAATGTGGGTTCAACAGGAGTTGAAAGCATATTTCAACTGTTGAAATTCAACTACCCGGGTACTCCAAAATCAGTTGAACTTCAACTGAAACTCGGTTGAGTTTCAACTGAGTTTCAACTATGCATTTGTGTTTGGGCTGTGATTGTTTTTGAATCCACTGAGTGCATGGTACGTGCTACTGTAAACAAAAGTAATGGCAGAAAGAGGCTATAACCACAGAGTTAGTATAACTAGTGATGCAGACCCTTAAAGCGAGCAAACGGAAGAAAAATAATTGATTACAATTGTTTAATTATGTGTCAACAGAAGCAAAAGTTGATGGTGACAAAGTCGAGAAAGGACAGGACATCATACCACGGTGGCAGTGTAGAGGCAGCCATATCTGAGGCTAATCAACTTCTTGATTGTCTTGGTCATAAACGCCTCGAAACCTGTGTCTTCAAGTGTCTTGATGAAGACAGTAGTCGAGGTATGACTATAAATACATTACACAAAATGGAATAATTGACAGTGTTATACGTTACTCTAGTGTTGGCTGCCAGGTGACAGCCACATTGAGTCACAGTGCCTGCTCTGTGTACACCAATGACAAGACACTAGTGGCTGTTTGGAATTCCACAATTATTTTCCATCAAAGACTACCAGATAAGCTCCAGTCTTGGTGATGTGTATCAGCTACTGTCCTAAGAGTATTGCTTTTGATACATTTGTGTGTATATATATATATACATACATACATACATACATATATATATATATATATATATATATATATATATATATATACATACATACATACATACATACATATATATATATATATATATACATACATATATATGCACTTTGATAACAACATTGTAATTGTTACTGTTTGTAAACACGTAATTATTGTACTTCAATAACAACATTGTAACTGTTACTGTTTGTGAACACATAGTTCTTGTACTTCAATAACAACGTTGTAATTGTTACTGGTTGTGAACATGTAGTTCTTGTACTTCAATAACAACATTGTAATTGTTACTGTTTGTGAACACATAGTTCTTGTACTTCAATAACAACGTTGTAATTGTTACTGGTTGTGAACACGTAGTTCTTGTACTTCAATAACAACATTGTAATTGTTACTGGTTGTAAACACGTAGTTCTTGTACTTCAATAACAACGTTGTAATTGTTACTGGTTGTGAACACGTAGTTCTTGTACTTCAGTAACAACATTGTAATTGTTACTGGTTGTGAACACGTAGTTCTTGTTCTTCAATAACAACGTTGTAATTGTTACTGGTTGTGAACACGTAGTTCTTGTTCTTCAATAACAACGTTGTAATTGTTACTGGTTGTGAACACGTTGTTCTTGTTCTTCAATAACAACGTTGTAATTGTTACTGGTTGTGAACACGTAGTTCTTGTTCTTCAATAACAACGTTGTAATTGTTACTGGTTGTGAACACGTAGTTCTTGTTCTTCAATAACAATGTTGTAATTGTTACTGGTTGTGAACACGTTGTTCTTGTTCTTCAATAACAACGTTGTAATTGTTACTGGTTGTGAACACGTTGTTCTTGTTCTTCAATAACAACATTGTAATTGTTACTGGTTGTGAACATGTAGTTCTTGTACAAGTTACTTAACTACAACTGTTACATGTAGACAGTTTACTTTTCAGACAGCGACAGTGACAGTGACAACAAGGCAATCACAGTCTACCTGAGAAAGGTCAATGTAAACTCACGTCAACGAAATAAAGTCACTCGTGTACAGGAAAACATATCACAGAAATCACGTTACCACAAGATGGCTGTGAAGGATTTGACAAAATCCTGTCAAAATTCGAGCAGAGATAGAAAGAAGAAAGGAGGAGTGCAGATGCAATCAGTCGTGAGTCGCAGCAAAGAGAAGTGTCTTTTTGATGTTCAGGTGGGTGGGGGTAATAGACCAGTCATTGCTACCTACATTAATTATATAACTCTGACAATACAATGTTCATGCTCACCAGTGACATGTTCAGTAAACCTTATCCACAGTGGACATCACTGGGCCTGTCCAACCTGTCCTTTATGGCTAGATCACCAGATTGCCTCTATGGACAGTGGAGATTCAGGGCATTCAAAGATATCCATTGTCCACTTGTGCAGTTTTTACAGTATGATTAACATGATGATTGACTGACAGGTGTTGCTGTGATTGATTGACATATGTACCAGTGATTGATTGACATATGTACCAGTGATTGATTGACAGATGTACCAGTGATTGATTGAAAGATGTACCAGTGATTGATTGACATATGTACCAGTGATTGATTGACAGATGTACCAGCACAACCAGTCAGCCTTTCAGCACGATGTCTGCCGTTTCATGATCCGGAGCCATTGCCGCATTAGGAAGCAGCACCTCTGGCATGGCACCCCCATCACCCTCTTCCAGCTCTTCCTGGCTGTTCATGAACGGGGCGGCTATGAACAGGTGACGCTTATCACAGACTTGGAATATGGTGATGGCCACATGGTCACATTGGGACATAGCTAGATGTTTAACTAAGCAATTACAGTAGTTCATAACCAAATTGGCAACATGCTTGCAGTTTAAATATTCTAAGTGTGTTGGTTCTGCTGTCAGGTGTGTTGGTTTTGTTGTCAAGCTTGTTGGTTTATTCCAGGTATGACTATAGTGGTATGTTTTGTTGCAGGTACATTGGTTGTGTTAGTTTGTGTTCTAGTTGCTTATTTGACAGGTGTGGTGTTGTTGCCAGGTATATTGTTTCAGTTGCCAGGTGTATTGTTTGTTGCCATGTGTGTTGTATATGTTGCCATGTGTGTTGTATATGTTGCCATGTGTGTTGTATATGTTGCCATGTGTGTTGTATATGTTGCCATGTGTGTTGTATATGTTGCCATGTGTGTTGTATATGTTGCCATGTGTGTTGTATATGTTGCCATGTGTGTTGTATATGTCGCCAGGTGTGTTGTGTATGTTGCCAGGTGTGTTGTATATGTTGCCATGTGGGTTGTGTATGTTGCCAGGTGTGTTGTGTATGTTGCCATGTGGGTTGTATATGTTGCCAGGTGTGTTGTTTATGTTGCCAGGTGTGTTGTGTATGTTGCCAGGTGTGTTGTGTATGTTGCCACGTGTGTTGTATATGTTGCCATGTGTGTTGTTTATGTTGCCAGGTGTGTTGTGTATGTTGCCAGGTGTGTTGTATATGTTGCCAGGTGTGTTGTATATGTTGCCAGGTGTGTTGTGTATGTTGCCAGGTTTGTTGTATATGTTGCCAGGTGTGTTGTATATGTTGCCAGGTGTGTTGTTTATGTTGCCAGGTGTGTTGTATATGTTGCCATGTGTGTTGTATATGTTGCCATGTGTGTTGTATATGTTGCCAGGTGTGTTGTATATGTTGCCATGTGTGTTGTATATGTTGCTAGGTGTGTTGTATATGTTGCCAGGTGTGTAGACACAGAGAATGGGCAGCAGTCTACAGTGAAATGACCTCAGACCATGGGTCAAGCAATGGGGGCACAGTGGCCAAATGCTACTACAGAAGGTAAAACTGTCCACAAGACATGTTATGGCCATTCCCACAGACCTGAAGTGGTAGGTGAACTCACCGCTCCTGACATACACCGTACCCCAGCTCTTCTCAACTGGTGTGCCAAGCAATTAGAAGAAAAATATCAAATTTGTAGGGTTTACCCCTACAAATATGATATTTTCTTCTAATTCCTAAGTTCATAAACCTCATGAAATATCCTGTGGAAATTTGCTTATGTCTCCCATCATGCCTTCAACAAACAGCTATAAATGCAATGTTTTAATGTTTTAATTAATATAAACTGGATTTCTGTTCCTTTATCAGAGAGTTAAAAACAGTTAATCTTCATTCTAAATGTAAGGTGTTAATACACTACAGGTTGACGTGGACCAGTTTTGTTCCGTGTGCCACAATTAAGGCTTGAACAAGTTCAAAGTGGGGCAAGAAATACAAATGTTGAGAAACGCTATCCTATTCAATGTTTGCTTAATCTTATGTTTTCCGAGAACTACTGTCAGCAGTCTTAATAACTGTACATAAGTTGCTATGTTTATGAGCCAGTTGTGTTATTAAAATTGGCCATCTTTACCAACCTGTAAATAGTAATGACTTGTTGAACAGTCGGCATACACATATTAAATAAACTTATTGACCACCTATTAGACGGTGATTCCTACGACAGTGATGTTTTAGTCTTTATAGGAGTGAGTCTCCTATATCCAAGTTGTACTTGTAACACCCTATTTAAGTTACACATCATTGCTGTTATACCATGTAGGGCATCATTATCATAGCTATTACTATGCCTTATTCTGAAGTCAGTCTAAGTTGGCTGAAGTGAAAATGACAATAGGCGCATGCAGCCATATATACTTGTGTGTGTTGACAAGACAGTGTTTGGCTTGTAAAGACGAGTATGACAACACAACAAATTGTCGAAGCCACGTGACAGTCAGAAATGATCAAGAAAGCTGATAGCTATTATGGATGTACGGTATTCATCAACATAAACAAATATGCTGTAAGTCAGTAATTAAGTTAAAATAGCTACCTTTGTGCATCAATGTATCATAGATTACAGGTGCATTTCTAAGGAGCAAAAGAACATAGAGGTGAGTGAAGAGACACGAAGCAGGAGGCAGGAGACACCAGACACTCATCTACAAATGTCTCTGGTGTGTGTTGTTAGGAACCTCCTGCCGTATGAGCTGTACATCTCTGGCCTCAACTACCAGGATGCCCTTGCACGGTGCAAGCCCAAGTCACCCCACCTTCAGGCCAGAAGACGAGTGTCCACCAGAGAACCTGCAGATGACAAGGTTCAGGACAATGGATGTGACAGCCAGTCCTCTGATTGCGAGAATTCAGGTGATGTCTCACTCCTTGTGATAGTTGTCTTTGACGTGTCTAGTGTTGGACTTGTTGGTCCAGTGTAGCGGTCTGGTTGGTCCAGTGTAGCGGGCTGGTTGGTCCAGTGTAGGTGGCTGGTTTGTCCAGTGTTGCAGGCTGGTTGGTCCAGTGTAGGTGGCTGGTTTGTCCAGTGTAGCGGTCTGGATGGTCCAGTGTAATGGGCTGATTGGTCCAGTGTAGGTGGCTGGTTGGTCCAGTGTAGTGGGCTGATTGGTCCAGTGTAGCGGGCTGGTTGGTCCAGTGTAGCGGTCTGGATGGTCCAGTGTAGTGGGCTGGTTGGTCCAGTGTAGGTGGCTGGTTTGTCCAGTGTAGTGGGCTGGTTGGTCCAATGTAGGTGGCTGGTTTGTCCAGTGTAGGTGGCTGGTTTGTCCAGTGTAGTGGGCTGGTTTGTCCAATATAGGTGGCTGGTTTGTCCAGTGTAGTGGGCTGGTTGGTCCAATGTAGCGGTCTGTATGGTCCAGTGTAGTAGGCTGGTTTGTCCAGTGTAGGTGGCTGGTTTGTCCAGTGTAGTGGGCTGGTTGGTCCAGTGTAGGTGGCTGGTTTGTCCAGTGTAGCAGGCTGGTTGGTCCAGTGTAGTGGGCTGGTTTATGTGTCAGGGTTTTACACTAGTGTGTACAATAATCGCTAGATGTCACTAGTTTTTTTGCGGAAACTTCGTCAAATTATATCCAGATGTAGACAGGAGATTTACCGACCGTTTGACACTAAGTTTACAAATATCTATCAAGAAAAACGATACTTTCTAGCAAAATCAAATCAGCAGTCGATTGTAGATATTTCACTATTCATATTAGCGATGTTCATGAGCAAGAATTGCAGTTGTTTAGTTAGCATGTCTGATGATTTGGATGAAAATGTGAAAGCAGCAGCTATGTTGACAGCTGTGTTTGACATCGGCGATATTTCATTCGATTCTGAGCTGTCAAATAATTGTGCATTAGCCACAAAATTAAACTGATTGTTATGTATCTTATCATCCATCTTTTTTCGTGTCTGGACTGTTGACATAAATAATATTATGATTATTTTCAATATGTTTTGTAGTCACGCAACACAGTGTAGGCAAATTTATTCTGATTTATACAATATAATTTTGTGTTGTACTAGCATGTGCTATATACCGCATAGCACTTGTGATGGCAGTGTCATTTGCTGTATGTATTATTTCAATCCTGATTTGAGAAACGTAGGACCAACTTCTTGAGTCATATAAAATATAAAAGGAGAAAAAGGTCCTCTAGAACATATATCAAAAATATGTAAGCAAATAACTCGAAATGTCTTAAGTTGTATTGTCTTAACTATTGCCAGCATTTGGCGACCAGGTGCACTGAGTGGTCCAAGGACACATTATGAATGCAGAGGGATGAATGGACCTCAGCGCATCAGAACATGAGAGGAGATGCACTTACAATTCTATGAAGTTAACATATTAATATACAGGTTACTGATTTGTCTTGTTGAAGTAAATTTTAAAATATTAATATTAAAATGTCTATGAATTATGTTAGGTGGCATTCATCACAAATATGTTGTGAATCTGAATCTTTAAGTGTATCAGGGCCTTTTCATTTCAACACTAAAAATTAGCTAATAAATTAATATTTTTAAAATAATACAGACAGCTTCTATAATAGCAAAACAAATACCCCAGTCTTGTGGCATTTTGAAAATTGGTTATAGGGAGCTGTGTTTAGATTCTACTGTACATGATGGTGTTTAAGTGTGACACTGGTTGGTGGCTGTTGAATAGAGCGGCACGCCGAGCTTGATGAAGTGAAGGATCTTCTGGGGCAGATGGACAGTATCACTGCCCAGTGTGACTTCAGTTACTTAGATGAGACAGCACTGACAGGTGAGGACATTTCTCATGAGTTTATCACTAGCGAGTCATGACACATTGTAGGGAACAATTCAGCCAACTTGCATGTAGATGTCCCTCCTTGGACACTCAGCCTCATGCTATGAACACAATGACTTGTGATCAGGAACATTTTAGGTGGGACCTGAAAGCCCAGTTCCTTGACCAAATGTTTGGTAACTATAAGTGTTACATTGGTGTACATAACATGGTGTGTTTATGTGATAATTTGAAATCACACTTAAACTGTGCAGTTATTACGTATTGTGTTCAAATATTATACATGGTTATGTGTCTGCCTGCACCCATCCATGGCACAAGGCAGAATAAACATACCCCGTTCTCCAGGAGTAATTTGGTAATTCATAACTAAGTCAGTTTTCATTATGTTAACTTCAAACGGTTTCACAAAGTCTGTTCAATCTAGATTTTTATTGTAACCTACCCCGGGGTACACATGACTCGGGCAGTTGTTCCAAGTCGTATAAACAAAGCAATGAGGTGAGGTAAATCTATGATGGGTAATATTGTGACTTAAAACAAACAGAAAGATAAACACTGAGATTTCTAAATTAGATAATTTATTTCATTAACTTTATAACCAAATTATATATTTTCAATTAGTAATTTTTGAAAGATAAAGATTGCAACATATTAAAATATATCTGTCACCAACTGAGATGATATAATATAAATATTATATAAATAGATATAGTGTCACAATAATTATCCATGTTAAACAGTCGTTCTACTAACCATTAATGTAGTACATTTCGTTTAATGGTTGATTTGTTATCAGAACCGCACTCGAGTCTGGTGACATTCTACGATGACAGTCCAGATGACAGATTGAATGACTACACACTTGCTGACACAGCCACAGAGTTTGGCCTGGCAGACGACCCAGGTGAGTAGTGACAGATGGGCCAGGTGAATCAAGAGTGACAGACAGACCAGGTGAGTCTTGAGTGACAGACAGACCAGGTGAGTCTTGAGTGACAGACAGACCAGGTGAGTCTTGAGTGACAGACAGACCAGGTGAGTCTTGAGTGACAGACAGACCAGGTGAGTCTTGAGTGACAAACAGACCAGGTGAGTCTTGAGTGACAGACAGACCAGGTGTGTCTTGAGTGACAGACAGACCAGGTGAGTCTTGAGTGACAGACAGACCAGGTGAGTCTTGAGTGACAGACAGACCAGGTGAGTCTTGAGTGACAAACAGACCAGGTGTGTCTTGAGTGACAGACAGACCAGGTGAGTCTTGAGTGACATATGGACCAGGTGAGTCTTGAGTGACAGATGGATCAGGTGAGTCTTGAGTGACAGACAGACCAGGTGAGTCTTGAGTGACAAACAGACCAGGTGAGTCTTGAGTGACAGACAGACCAGGTGAGTCTTGAGTGACAGACAGACCAGGTGAGTCTTCAGTGACAAACAGACCAGGTGACTCTTGAGTGACAGGGGAGGATGCAGACCCAGGGGAGTCTTGAGTGACAGACAGACCAGGTGAGTCTTGAGTGACAGACAGACCAGGTGAGTCTTGAGTGACAGACAGACCAGGTGAGTCTTGAGTGACAGACAGACCAGGTGAGTCTTGAGTGACAGACAGACCAGGTGAGTCTTGAGTGACAGACAGACCAGGTGAGTCTTGAGTGACAGACACACCAGGTGAGTCTTGAGTGACAGACACACCAGGTGAATCTTGAGTGACAGATGGACCTGGTAAGTCGTGAGTGACAGACAGACCAGGTGAGTCTAGAGTGACAGATGGACCAGGTGAGTCTTGAGTGATAGTTAGACCAGGTGAGTCTATAATGTCTCAATACAAATATTGTATTCTGTCATGCCACAAGTGTTGCAGTCGGCAAATGTGACTTTTGCAGTTTGGGAATAATGTTTTCATGGTGCAAACATTGTAAGTATAGAGATGATACAGTTACTGTCTGTAGGAGTCTACCCTGAAGGTGGAAATGAAATAATGACCTCTCCCTTGTTGTCTAGGGGAGGATGCATCCCAGGAGTTCCCTGACTTGGGCTCATTGGTCTCCTGTGCGAGAGGGGAGGAGGAAGAGGACATCTCGGTGGGCCTCGGTGTGGAGGAGATGCTACAAGACGTCGCTGCAATGCAGAGAGAAATAGACGAGTTAGAAGCCGCCCTGCCTGAGTCATGGTGAAGTGTCGGAGAGAGACATAAAGTGTTCATACTGCAATTAAATTGTTGTGCAACCTGAACGGGTTGGAAGACATTGAAATATTAACATAATAAACATATTGATACCGAACCAAGTTGTTGAGTTCTAAGAAAATTGTGACAGTAAGATTGTTGACGATACAGTGGTACGGCTGTACTGTTTATATAATTAGTAGTTTGGATTTTTATATTAACACTAGAATAATCTGTGGACTCAGTGTGGAGTTATAATTTATGTGCACCCGCCAAGTGAACAACCTTCCTGAATTTAACTTCAAATCTCTACCCATCAAATCCTCTACAGTCTAATGCAATAGGATGGAACCATTGTGACTCGCATTGATACGCACATAGTATCTCGAATCTCCCAGATTCCAAAAGTTGGTAGGTATACCTATAGTTCTTACTCGTCATCATCATTGTGCAGCCATAATGTCCCGTAGTTGGGCAAAGGCCTCGCCATGTAGAGGGATTCCCCTAGAGAGTGGCTCTGCATCAATATTATAAATTATATACTGCTAATATATGCTGCTATCTATAATGATGCAAGTTAGAAAAATTCAAACAATCCAAACCAAGAAGAACACATCTCTAATTTTCTGTCTGATTTATAATATACATTTATAAAATACACTTGTACAGTTTCTAATTGTGTGACCCACACCCCTAATATACATTTATAAAATACACTTGTACAGTTTCTAAGTTGTGTGACCCACACCCCTAATATACATTTATAAAATACACTTGTACAGTTTCTAAGTTGTGTGACCCACACCCCTAATATACATTTATAAAATACACTTGTACAGTTTCTAAGTTGTGTGACCCACACCCCTAATATACATTTATAAAATACACTTGTACAGTTTCTAAGTTGTGTGACCCACACCCCTAATATACATTTATAAAATACACTTGTACAGTTTCTAAGTTGTGTGACCCACACCCCTAATATACATTTATAAAATACACTTGTACAGTTTCTAAGTTGTGTGACCCACACCCCTAATATACATTTATAAAATACACTTGTACAGTTTCTAAGTTGTGTGACCCACACCCCTAATATACATTTGTAAAATACACTTGTACAGTTTCTAAGTTGTGTGACCCACACCCCTAATATACATTTGTAAAATACACTTGTACAGTTTCTAAGTTGTGTGACCCACACCCCTAATATACATTTATAAAATACACTTGTACAGTTTCTAAGTTGTGTGACCCACACCCCTAATATACATTTATAAAATACACTTGTACAGTTTCTAAGTTGTGTGACCCACACCCCTAATATACATTTGTAAAATACACTTGTACAGTTTCTAAGTTGTGTGACCCACACCCCTAATATACATTTGTAAAATACACTTGTACAGTTTCTAAGTTGTGTGACCCACACCCCTAATATACATTTGTAAAATACACTTGTACAGTTTCTAAGTTGTGTGACCCACACCCCTAATATACATTTGTAAAATACACTTGTACAGTTTCTAAGTTGTGTGACCCACACCCCTAATATACATTTGTAAAATACACTTGTACAGTTTCTAAGTTGTGTGACCCACACCCCTAATATACATTTGTAAAATACACTTGTACAGTTTCTAAGTTGTGTGACCCACACCCCTAATATACATTTGTAAAATACACTTGTACAGTTTCTAAGTTGTGTGACCCACACCCCTAATATACATTTATAAAATACACTTGTACAGTTTCTAAGTTGTGTGACCCACACCCCTAATATACATTTGTAAAATACACTTGTACAGTTTCTAAGTTGTGTGACCCACACCCCTAATATACATTTGTAAAATACACTTGTACAGTTTCTAAGTTGTGTGACCCACACCCCTAATATACATTTGTAAAATACACTTGTACAGTTTCTAAGTTGTGTGACCCACACCCCTAATATACATTTATAAAATACACTTGTACAGTTTCTAAGTTGTGTGACCCACACCCCTAATATACATTTATAAAATACACTTGTACAGTTTCTAATTGTGTGACCCACACCCCTAATATACATTTGTAAAATACACTTGTACAGTTTCTAAGTTGTGTGACCCACACCCCCCTTTCAGTTTAGTTGTGAACATATTATTTTAAAATACACTTGTACAGTTTCTAAGTTGTGTGACCCACACCCCTAATATACATTTATAAAATACACTTGTACATTCATTGTGTGTTTCTTTAAAATACACTTAGTTTCTAAGTTGTGTGACCCACACCCTAATTACTTTGCCTTGACATTTTTGACCCATAATATAATAAAATACACTTGTACAGTTTCTAATTGTGTGACCCACACCCCTAATATACATTTATAAAATACACTTGTACAGTTTCTAAGTTGTGTGACCCACACCCCTAATATACATTTGTAAAATACACTTGTACAGTTTCTAAGTTGTGTGACCCACACCCCTAATATACATTTGTAAAATACACTTGTACAGTTTCTAAGTTGTGTGACCCACACCCCTAATATACATTTGTAAAATACACTTGTACAGTTTCTAAGTTGTGTGACCCACACCCCTAATATACATTTGTAAAATACACTTGTACAGTTTCTAAGTTGTGTGACCCACACCCCCAGATATGTAAACATGTTTGTATTGGCCCAACATATTTAACTATTTTGTTGCAGAAGTGTGATGCAGAGTGCAAGACAAGAGTCCTGATTTATTTTGGAATAGCAACTTGACCTCTGTGGGTACTGAAAATTAATATCAGTTGCTGTTGGGTGTCATGTTTGATGTAAGGTTTGCCTTGCAAATATGAGCCAGAATAAACAAAACCTCATCTTGAACGTACCACAGCTCCTGATCTATTAATCTGACACTTACATTTATGGCAAATTTGGATTCCTCATTATGTATTTTAGTCAGCATATCAAATTACAAAGTTCTAGGTTAAATATTCACAGTTATTAGCACCAGAAAAAAACTGTTTTAGCTCATCATGATTAATCTTAAAGCCACCTAAATTTTGAAAATTGTCAAACGTAGTTAATATTTTCAGGATAACCTTAGCTGTGTTAATATTATATATTATGAAGTTTTTAGTACTTTATATGTTTGAGTGAGTCTGAATTTGTTCAAGTAAAAAGTATGTTATTTTGTAACATTTCCATTCAGGGTGGACCAAAGCATGTTACACCTTCCTCACTGACACGTAGCTCCTCCTCTCCTCCTCCTCCTTTCACAGTTGACGAATCTGTCGTAAAACACGTTTCAACACTTAAATAGCAAGAAGGCTGCTGGCCCGCGGCCTGGATAACATCTCTCCTTGTATACTTAAGAGTGTGCCGGCCAGCTCTCAGGTGTCTTCACAGACATACTTAGTGTGTCTCTTTCCCAATGTAAAATCCCCCATTGCTTCAAAAAGTCAACTATCATCCCTGTTCCCAAGAAATCTACAGCCTCTTGCTTAAACGATTAGAGGCCTATTGCCTTGACCTCTGTAGTCATCAAGACTCGAGCGATTGGTCCTGCAGTTTCTGAAATCAATTATCAATCCATTATTTGACCGATTTCAGTTTGCATATCGTGAAAATAGATCTGTTGACGACGCTGTCTCTCTAGGATTTTTTTATGTTCTCCAACATCTAGACAGTCTAAATACTTACGCTAGGTTCGTTTTTGTTGATTATAGCTTTGCATTTAATACAGTTATCCCCTCAAAACTGTTTGAGAAGATACAGAATGTCGGTGTCCCACAATCCATGTGTATGGTTTTCTATTGAACAGACCGCAGGTTGTGAAAATAGGTGCAACTTATCGTCATCACGTACTTTGTCTACTGGTTCGCCTCGGGGCTGTGTTTTGTTGCTAATGTTATACTCTCTGTTTACATATGATTGTGTATCTTGTCATGAAAGTACCCAAATACTGAAATTTGCTGATGATACTACAGTGTTACGGCTTATTACCAACGCTGATGAATCTGCATATCGTGATCAGGTTAACAAACTTATCAGTTGGTGCAGCGAAAACAATCTGGAGCTCAGAGTAAACAAAACAAAAGTTAGAAAAAAGAATCTCGCCTCTTTTGATCGATGGCAGCACAGTTGAAATCGTCCAACATTTCAAGTTTCTTGGTTCTACAATCTCTAATAATCTTAAATATTGATACTATTGTCAAAAAGGCAGCATTACTTTCTAAGAAGGTTGAGATCATTTGGTTTGACCACACATATCTTGCTCACCTTTTACAGAGCTGCAATTGTGTGTTCTGACATTTTCAATCACAGTATGGTTTGGAGCTATCACATTGAAGGAAATGCTCAGATTGAACAGAGTTGTAAAAACTTTTTTCCAGAATAATTGGCAGAGACCTCCCCAGGCTTGAATCATTGTATCAGCGGCGCCTGTTAGGAAGAACCATTCTCATCCCTCATGATTCATCCCATCCTGCCCATGACCTAGTTGACCTCCTTCCATCTAGTCGCCAGTTCAGATCCTTTAAAACCAGGACCAACAGGTTTAGTAGCACCATTTCCCCCCCCTAGCCGTACACGCCCTGTCAAAACAAAAGTGATTTTTCTCCCAACTCTAGCACACACATTCCACTTTCAATGTCCAGAAATAGAACTCATCAAACTTTGACCCGACCTTGATACCTGACAAATTTCCAAGTATCATATGTCTACTTCTGGGTGATCTACAGATGTGATCTTGGTTTCATTTGAAAGTTATTAGAATTGTCTGCCTATTTAGATAAGAACCCATATAAAAAATATTTAAAAAAAAAAACATACTTTTTGACCTGACCTAGCAAAAAACAAGTAACCTCCGATTTGGCTTATTTTGTATATTGAAGAATACATACAATTATTTTACAACAAGAATCTATAGAAGTTGTATCGTGCACAGTTGAATACTTCAGGAGTTATGAATTTTAAAAACATTTCTTACATCGCATTAATGCTGAAATATATAGGCAGTAAGTACACTCTGTTAGCACGCAACTGGTGGCTAACGTCCTTTATTCCGTATTTTATGATTTAATATTTATACTAGATCATATCAGCTATTGCATGTTTACCGCGATGTTATAAAAATATTTTAATTTCATAGAAAACACGCAAACGAAGTTTTAGTTTATTAATTAAGTAATTTAATAGTTTATATACTAATTCTAATTTGTATAGAGTGAATTGGGTTAATAATACTAGGGGAATATAACCTAATAGGCGTTGCTTAATTGTTTTGCTAGTCGTCTAATCTGCACTTCAGAGCTAGTCATCTATCTCGTTGTCGTCACCAGAGGGCACTAGTGTGTAAAACCAAGCCCAGCTGGACAAAGTGGACAACCTGTTAGGCACATGTAATATGTCAACACGTAGTCAACACGTAGTATCGGGACCCAGTAGTAAATTATCACCAACGGCTTGGACTTGGTAAGATTATTTTGTTGCATTTACATTATAAGTTTTATGTATGTGTTAAGTTTCTTGTAGTACATGATATGGCGTGTTAATATATTTGGATATATAATCAAGCTACACATAATTATAACTAAATGTCATACTTTATACATTGCCATTGGGAAGATATGGGCGTGGCAAGTGAATGTATATAGCCTATAGGGCGTGGCAGTTCAGTGCTGAAGACGCGCGCATGTAATTGAACAACCAATGTTGCGTGTTAATAATAGTTACGTGGTTGTAGGTTGCTACAACGACAGCTTTATTCAAGTACTTCATATTATTTTGGGTAGGGCATTTAATAAGTTCTTAATTTTTATTTCGATTTGTTTATTCTCGAATGTGTGTATTCCTGTAGTTAATGAGCTCATGTTCCCGGTCCACGTTTAAAGTTGCAGTCAATGTCAAGTCAATGTACACCATGACCGATATTTGCTTATTAGTATATTTCCTACTACATGTCTCACTTTGTGGTTTTATACGTCATTTGATCAAATATAAGTTTGCAACAAACAACGACTCCGGAGTTTCCCAAAAGTTGATATATTAATTTTTTTACCATCGGAACTCTCCGGTCAACGAAAGTAAACTCACAGGATTTGTTGTTTATGCCAATCTCATTGTTAAAATAAACTTACTTACATAACGATTGTCAACCACTGCTAGTCATAATTCTATAAAAACAAACAAACCGTCTAAGGTAAAAAAATTAACTTGCCAGGTTGGAAAGAATTTGCATCAGATCTCTATGATATATCTCAAGAAACGTATATCATGTGGAAAATGCCGGTAGTCCCAGACAATTAGGTCCACTTTCTGACATGAAAAACAGAGCTAAGGCTAGATTTCTTAGTTCTTAGGTGATTACCTCCAAACAGCCCAAACTTGGGCTAACGCAGGAGTTGTTCTTCTGTAGAATTTGTGAGTCCACTACAGGTTACACATTTACCCCCTGTGTGGGATCTTTTACTTCCCCTGGCATAGACACCAGACAGAAGGGACCACCGGCTTTTAGTGTCTCTTCCGAAAGACACACGCAAATGTGGGGTGAAGAAATTGCCTAAGTTTCGAAACGGCGGTAGGTGGGATTGAACCACCGTCCCCTCGATTGACAGTCCGGCGCTCTACCGCGCGACCACCGCTCCCCACTTTTAAAGGTGCTATGAGATTCATAAGAAGCAATGAGGATGCACTAAGAAAGAAATCACTTGCCAAAAAGCTGTTGTGTATAAATGACAGCATTTTGGAAAGAAATTAAGCTAATGAATAACAGTAATCCGTCTCTGCCAAATGTTGTTGATGGTGTAACTGGGTCACACAACATTGTAAATATGTGGAAATCCCATTATGAGGATCTATTCAATTGTCTAAGTAACAATAAAGATGTAAATAATATTTGTAAAAATGCTGAATATCAAAGGGATGTAGAGGTGTCACACTCGGAGATTATCCATGCCATAAAAGATTTGAAAGACAACAAGAGTTGTGGTTTAGATGGTATATCTGCAGAACATTTGAAACATTGCAGTGATGTTATAATTCCATTGTTGTCTATGTGCTTTACCAGCTTATTTGTTCATGGGAATTTACCTGAATCCATGATATCTGTTGTACTTGTGCCCATTGTTCAAAACAAAAATGCTAGCATATGTAGCAAGAGTAATTACAGACCTATTGCTTTAGCCAGCATTGGGTCCAAAGTTTTTGAAAAAATTATTTATGACCGTATTGCATACAGCCTAATTACATGTGGTAATCAGTTTGGTTTCAAGGCTAAACATAACACAGACATGTGTATATATGCCTTCAAATAGGCTGTACTAAAATATAGGAGTTTGAATAGTAGTGAATACTCATGTTTTTTGGATGCATCCAAAGCTTTTGACCGTGTAAATAATTATGTTCTATTTGAAAAACTAATAAAGCTGGGCATACCCGTATATATAGTTAGGATTTTAATATTTTGGTATACTACTCAAAATATGTATGTACATTGGAAAAATATCATGTCCAACAATTTTTCTGTTACTAATGTGGTGCGTCAAGGAGGAATTCTCTCTCCTTTTTTGTGTTTACATGGATGATCTCAGTAACAAATTAAACAATGTAAATGCTGGATGTATAATAGGTTCCTCGTTAATTAACCATTTGATGTATGCTGATGATTTAGTGCTCATGGCACCTTCATCTATGGATTTATCAATGTTATTATCTGTGTGTTCAGAATATGGGATAGAACATTATATTAAATACAATAGTATCAAGAGTAATGTTATGATAATTTCTTGTAAAAAGTTGAAAGATATACACATTCCAAACTTTTTGCTAAATGGTGAAACATTGCCAAGGGTTAGTAAGTATAAATATCTTGGGCATATTATCACAGAAGATCTATGCGACAATGATGACATATCTAGGCAATACAAGAGAATTTATGCTCAGGGTAATGCCTTGATTCGAAAGTTTTACATGTGTACAGAATCTGTTAAATGTACTTTATTTAAATCCTACTGTACTTCATTATATACATGCCAGCTATGGTGTTGCTATAGAGCAGAGTCAATGAGAAAACTGTGTAGCATACAATAATGTGTTTAGATTTTTATGCAATGAACCTCGAGATTGTAGTGCGAGTTATATGTTTGTGTCAAGATGTTTACCCACATGTAAAATGTTAATTAGAAAAAATGTGTATAGTTTCTTGACGTGTATAGCTAAATCAGGCAATGCAATACTACAGAGTATCATGAATAGTAATGCTCTGTATACTTCACCACTGTGTCGCCATTGGCGGAAAATGCTTTATGTATATAGTTATTAGTCATACTTTAGTTTTTATATGGATATAATGTTCCGGAATAAAGTTATTGAATTGAAAAAACAAAATGCGTATCGCGTGCGTGGCCACGGCACTAGCTGTCACTGACTGACTGACTTGACCAGTGGCACTACAAGTGCAAGACATGTAGTGCAAGACACTACAAGGATGACGTCAGATGAACAACCTAAGTAACTAAGATATTTCATAATATATATTAGATAATTACAACAAACTCTGCTAATGTCATTATACATTCCAATACATTCACCATTAAGAAAAAGTAAATGTTTTGGAATATGGGTGGCAAAACCAATAATTTAATTTATAAATTATATATTTTCAATTATGCAAACACTCTGTTTCCAGAACATAAATCAGACGTGGTTGTGTTGCAAAATGAAAACACAGATAAGATTATAAAGCCCAGAACTAGGTTAAACATTGGCAATATACGTGTATGTTGGTAAGCAGTTTTTTGGGCTGAGTAATCTGCCAAGTCCCAATATTCTTCTGCTTTCATTCGTTAATTTGATTTGGTAGAAAGATGGAAGACAAGGAAATGGGTGGTGATGAATCATTCCAAACAACATGAATGTTCAACACACAAGCGCATGTGCGGAAGCGCGTACACACACACACACACAAACACACACACACACACACACACACACACACACATACACACATACACACACACTACAGTTATGTATAAATAGTTTACTAGTTTCCATGCATGATTTTTCACCTTGCATAGGTCTAACTGTTGTGCTTGGATGTGCACAACAAATTCTTCTAGCTGGATAACTAATTTTGTGCAGGTAGTCAATTATAATTGTCAATACTCAATAACACTTTAATTTCACACGGTTGGTTTTCTGCTGGGTAAAAATAGGGCAGACAGTTGTGGTCACTGCCAGGGCTAAAAAAAGTGTGACAATAGAGAATACATACCATGGATAGGCAAATTTGTCATTTTTATAGAATATGTTGTCAGTCTCCTTCTGTACCTGTCCATATAACCACTTCTAAAATGTTTGCACACTGATGACATGAGAACCGACAAGTCTGGAAAATAGAGGAGCTTATGGGCAAGGTTGGTTTTCTGCCAGGCTGAAAGGTATTTCTGCCTTGCCAGTGCAGAAATAGGGCAGAAAGTATTTGTGCCTGGCAGAAACGACAACAATACATGCCACCGATAGTATTTTTTATAAAATATGTTGTCAGTCTTTTTCTTTACCTGTCTATATAACCAGCTGTTCTAAATATATTTACATATTAATGATTTTAAAGCCACAAAGACTTCCCCTCAAAGGGCATACTTTCGCGGTCAGAAACCTCTATCCACAGTTAGAGTTAAAGGCCATAATCTATTGTTTGTTAAACTAAACCAGCAAATCCATAACAGAATGCCTATGCTAAGAGACAATGCTAATGACTGCTAGGGTTTTGTGAAGAAATGTGACAACTCAACTCAAGACAGTCTGAACATTACTGAGGCCAGGTGCCAGTTTTGAGCCTGACTAAAAACCTGTTGTCACTATCAGGTGCTAATCCAACCTATGTCTCTGTGCAAACAAAAGTTAGAGCCCAGAAGGACACCTGCTGTAAAGTGTATTCTTCAGTAATTAGCACTGTTGGGTAAAAGACAGTTGGGATCAATGGGTATTTTGAAGGTTGAGAACAATCAGTGTGGTGAAAGGTGATTTGCGGTGAAGGTAACCAGTTTTGGCAGACAGGAATATCAATATTGACTAAAAATATTACATTTTGGGAGTTTCTGCAGAAAGGATAGAACAGTACTTCTGCCGCTCAATTAGAAAGTATGTAGCAAAAGAACACAAAGGTATACATTAATGACATATAGGTAAAAGTAAGTTCTTATATAGCACAGTAGCCAGTCCGCAGGATTACTCAAAACATGTAACACTACTTCCCTGACAGACCTGATCAATCAAACGCTATCTCAACTTCTCTGGGAAGCATTCAGCCACACTGCAATTAGTGTGCAAAGGCTGCTCATATAAAATATATAATATATAGAAACAATACAATAATATAACCATTTGTTCTACAATGTTTGCACACTGATGATATTAAAACCGCAATAATATCTGAGAAACAATACAGTAAATTAAGGAACTGCAAGACAGGTATCTAAGTGTATAATTTGTATGCTAGCCTCCGCAATATAATAACATTGTAGAACATTGCTGGCTATTGCACAGCTTTACATAAGCTGGAAATAAAGATTGGGCTGAGAAGCTACAGTTTATAATAAAAAGCAAGACCATAAATATGATTAGTTATGATTAGTATTCAAACGTATGATCACTTAGAAATGGTGTAATCAACTATGACTACCTGTGGTAAGCTATGTTTTTATCTGCACTACAGCATTAGTACAGTCATGATAACCATAACACCTGTAGATATAGTCATGGAGTCTATCTAATTGTAGTGTAA